>OY725474.1:1800000-2364610 GCA_963281015.1 Lactarius tabidus | reverse complement strand
GTCGGATTGGATTCCGACACTGTTCCGAGCCAGTATAATATGTCTCGGAACTGATTCACAATACATCTCTTGCTTCACTTGCAGGAGCATTTCTGAGGACAATTCTTGTCAGGCACGAGTCTTGTGCATTGCTGTGACATAGTACTGCCTGCAGAAATATAAGACTTGTTTTTCGCATCCCACTCATTGTACTAGAAGGAGAATGTCTCAAGGTATGACAAAGTATCAGACTCACATTTAAAGTAGGGATAATGCAATGACCGCCTCATTCAATCCGGTGCTCTCTCCACTAAGCATAGATAGCCTTCGCAAAGCGGAGTGACTGTTGTGGTTGTGAAATCCACGGCCAGCCGTGAATGCGGTGAACATATCGGGACTAAGCTTGAGGGTGAAGGTGTCTTGGTACCCGAGAAATGGGGGGAAGGGAGAGCTCTGCTCAAAGTCCATGAGTAATGAGCGTCGAGGGAGTCAGAACATTAAAATCTAAACTTAGGATCCGATAAACAGTATGAACCCGGTGGAATGTATATCGGGACTATCTGGACTTATTTCTGAGCTAGGACTTTAAATCTCGGAATTGGACAGCCATAATACTGTTATAGGCAATACATCTCGGGATAAGCGTTCAAAGAGTCTAAGTGGACTATGGTAAATATGTTGCATATTTGTGGCACGGGGTCTAGACATATTTCAATGGAGCAGATGTTATAGGAGTCAGTGCCTTCGTTGAACTCCTAGAGAGCTCCTCCCAGGCATGGGCATGAAGCGATGCATATGCTGCGTGCCCTGGAAGCTCATCCCGTACTGCGCAATTCCTCCACTCACTCCAAAGCTCTGCCTTAGCATGAAAATATGCGGGAACCCATACAGCCTCATTATGAATGCTGTCTTGTTCTTCTTTCCACCGCTCAAACTGTGCCTTGGCTCGGAGCCAATGAACCCGGTCAACTATGTCATTTATAAGCATATATAATACATTCCGGGATGATTATAGGAACTCACAATCATCGATCCATGATCCATCCCGATTGGAGGAAGTCCCGAAACTCCAGATCCAGGAAAGTTGTTGATTCCGTTGCCTAACCTCTGCTGCACCAAGAATAGCAGTATTGACTCGGAGGTCAGTCACCCGAAGTGCTGGCAGAACTGTTGAGTCGCCTGATGGGTCCAGGGTATTCATGTAAGCATCTCGTGCCATGCTGTAGGTACGGGCATGATCATGAACTGCTGCATCAACGTTGTGAACAGCTGTCCAGGCTCGGGACTTTGTCTTCTGAGTCCGGGCATGTCGCACCTGGGTCCGGAACAGTGTTGACTTGAATCCCAGAGCCAGACGGATCCTATGAAGTGCATCAGTTGCTTGAGCATAGCGTAATGCAGCCTCCTTTATTGCGAGGGGTTTGTGGTCATGGCGAACACACCAATCCCATCCGAGGGATGATGGAAGGAGGAGGGGGATATCTTCGGCATTGCCTTCAGATCTGTCTGTCGCATATGGCCTATATTCATGTTCTCCATGAGCTGCTTGCAAGAGGTCCGGTTCTTCGGAATCATCTATGTCATCGACCTGGTCATATTCGGAATAGTCACCCAGAAATATCATCGGGACGGTTTCAGTAAGTTCATGATTGAAAAGGAAGGCGTCCGATTGGTGTGCAAACGTATCAATCAGTTTTTGTAGACGGATCCGTTTGTTCTCAATGATCTGTGCATCCTCCATAGTGAGCTGGGACCCATGCATCCGGAGCTGATATCTAATTCTCAGCCTATTGATAAAATTAATAACAGAATTCAAAGATATGTTTCGGACCTCACTGTGTTTCCTGTATCTTCATTCCATAGGAAATCCAGGATGTCTGACCCCGAATAGAGTGATCTCCAATTTCAGCTACCACTAACTCTTGCTGGATAGTAGCGCGGGATGGAGCTGGAAACTTGCATCAGCTGTGGTGAAGGAATCCCGAACCTATTTTCATACCTTTTTCCTTAATAGTATCATAGATATCCATTACAGAAGGGCAGAACTGTCGATTGGCTTGAGCATCCTGGTCTTCCCGGAGCCACTTCTTTGTCTTATCCTTGAAGTGCTTGCTGAGGGCCTTATACGCGTGAGCACTGGCATCAAAGCTAGCCTGAAGGTTATTCCACCGCTTGAGGAGAGAAGGAACTGTGACTGGATATTAGAGCCATGTCAAAATGGGAAACAGATCCGACAAACCAATCCTGACAAGCTTCTTCCAATTGGAGTGATTGATATGAGCATCTAGAACCTCCTGCCGATGTGCAAGGGACATCCCCCGAAGGCTCCGGGATATGTTGTTCAGAGGAGCCCACAAGGTTTCTATGATCTCACCATCGACCTGTTTGGCTCCCGGAATATAGCTTGGAGAAAACCGGGGTAGACAGGAATCTTGGTGTCCATGTATATGGAACAGCCCAATCCCTGTGCGAAGCTCGAGGGAGCTGGAGAGTGATAGTTCTGGACTATTCTTCACCCTCTCTTTGAAGTGCACCCGGTATTGGCACATGATATCATACATGACTAGTGCAACTGGCATATCCTCCATGTTGTATGAGAGGGCCTTGCAGATGCTATAGTCCATATTGATTTGTCTGTCAGGTCAAAGATGAGATCTCCGGATATGATGTGCCACAAAAGCCATGCTCACCTCTCTCCTTTCTGGAAATCCACCACAGAAGTTGGAACAAAGAATCCATGGCAACACGCTGTTGCGCCAATGCCAGTGACATCAAGGTGGGCCCGACTCGAGTTAGCTTGCTCAATGGCCCTGTAAGTGTTGCATGTACCTGGCTTTTGGAACGTTAACTTGGATCGGGATCATATTAGAAGTCATGCCATAGATACCTGTATGACTTCTTTACCACTCCGAAGATGGGCTTTGTAAGTTTCGGGATTGGCCATAAAGGCCATCCCTGCAGATAGGGAAATGTCCCGCTCCCCAGACCGATGCTTCATATGCTCTGCAGAAAAGTTACCATCCATAATAAAAGTACGGATGAGCTGATCTCTGAAAGTCCATTGTGAGTGCAGGGATTCTGGTCTGGCGTCACAGAAGATCACCTACGAGGTGTACTGTGCTTTCCAGTCCTTTGGGAGGTTAATACCGGGTTGTGGGCATGCCGGGCAGAAGATGGCCATTGAGCCATCTGCAACGGGCTCCACATCCTTCCGGTGGCCAAGTCCACATTCCATCCGGTTCCGAAGGTCTCTCCACTGTCGGGATGACCTCAGAAGTTGCTTGTACCGATTCTATGTGCCTGCATTAGATCTGACTATGGGAGGGCATAGAAGCATACCGGGACGTCGTTAGGGAACATTTTACTTGTCATGATTTGCAGCTTTGAATAGTATTGCTGAGCCGTGGTCTTGCATTCAAGGTTATCTCTAAGAAAGTCCTCCAGCACTGTAACTGTGAAAACAGTTTCAACTTGCTTGAAGGTTGCTGGAAAAAGCCCAGCTCGGAGGAGCTGTGCATCTTCTTTGCCCCCATCGGAACAAACACAGAATACGACTTCCATGGCAAATATACCACCCCGATCAACTACAGTGAAGAGTGGGTTTCCAGAGCCTGCTGTGCGTGTGCGGGCAGCACCGGCCTCAATAGATTGCATTGGCACATCTGAAAGAGCAAATAGAGTGTCCGAAAACATAGGCCCCGACGGTCGGGACTCCGGCTGCGGTGTCTCCCGTGGTGTTGGCAGCTGATCAGCATCCTCCAGAGCTTCGGGGCCACATTCTGGAACTGGTCAGAGAGGGGCAGACTGAGCACGTCCACTAGAGTCACCTTTCTGACTGGAATGGGCTACCTGAGCTGCACGGATTCCCTTACATTATGGTGAGCACAATTAATTATTAGGATGGAAGATATGGATATACTTCAACTGTTTTAGGACATGGAGCACCAGCATGCCCAAGGCAAAGAGCAAACCCCAGTGACTGAAGGGACACCTGCGTGTAATGTGTTGCTGTCCAGAGAAGCGGCCTATGGAAGGGGGAATGCCGGTGTGCAACTGGAATACATATCCTACAGAATGATGGTGACCCGAAGCAGTCTGGACACTTGATGCATGCCGGTCTATTGCACACAGAACAGCTGTCAGAAGCGGGCTTGGCCTCCATATCTAGTAGTAGATGAAGATTCTTGTTCCGGAACTCTGTCCATTGCTCCATCGGAGTCTACAGAATATCAGCATGTCTATTATTATATGTTGATCTGGGCGTACAGTAGCTCGTTGCTGACTCTCCTCTGTTGTTGGATCGGGAAGGAGATACTCCTGGTCATCCAAATATGGATTGTCTTCGGCAGGATGTGCAGTAGGGATGACCTTCTCTGGCACGTGAGTGTCACTGGAATTGAGCTGTGGCGGTGAATTCTTCTTCGACTTCGAAGTCTGACCGGGACGCTCCTGCATCGGAAGGACAACCGGGACAATCTTCTCCTTTGTCCGGATTGTTCCCCGCTTGGTTTTAGTGTGTGTAACTACAACCTCTTCGATGCCCTTTACAGCATTCGGAACGATCACATCTCGACACCGAGGCATAGTGTGCAATAGGTATGAGGATATAATATGCGTGAAGGGTAATGGGGGAGGTGGTAGTTCTGGGTGCTCTCCAACTGCATTAAATGTTACTGGAGATGATACATATATTGTCATAGAACCATTCATGATTATTACCCCGATGAATATCTCATATGTAAAGTGCACACATACTACTCAAGTGTGAGATGTTTTGGGAATAGTGCACAAACGCGCTTGAGATGGCATTCCAACCAAATGATATATACTATACAAAAATTGAGATTTCATATTTGATACCCAAGAACACAGTAAAGGTATTTCTATCCATCAAAGCCTGTCCCTACACTGACATGATAGTTCATATCGGAATCAGCTTCCTGCAGGACATATTGTGAATGGTATTAAAAAGGGTTCAGTCCAGAACTGCAAACCTTAAGGGGATTGGTCGCAGTGGACTTTGTTATGTCACTGGACCGAGCCTCATACAGTGCCTTGGCCATGATGGATGCATTCTCATAGTCAATACATAGGCCCCTGATCTCGTGAATGAAATCATCGAACTGGAGGATATGTTAGATGTCTGGAATCCTTCAATATGATTCATTACTTACCAATCCCACCGACGACGTCTGTGAATTATGAGCAGAGTCCAGGTGTGCAGGAATGACATCATCCAGAGATGTCTGGGCCTCGCCATCGGAATCGGAATCTAGATATATGACATCATCCACCAAAGTTGGGACATTGTTGGCAGAGTCCAGATCCACAGGGACGATGTCATAAAGGCATGCCGGAGATTCGGAATTGGAATTGGAATTGGACTCGGGACGTGCACAAACAATGTCATCGGGATTCTCCAGTCCAAACATGTCATCTTCATCGAATGACTGCACCTCCGATCCGTCCTCTTCTTCAGGGTCTGAGATGCTGGTGTAGAGTGGGTGAGCATATTCATCACATGTATCGGGATCGGATTCCATTGTGAATGAGAGGGAGGGTAAGCGTGTGAGGGACCCCGGGATGAATGATGGGTCTCAAGTGTGCGCTTTTATAGCCATTTGTACATTGCTATTTCTGGCCACCGGATATATAGTACATACTGTCTAAAGATGTGATATGTAGCCGCTGCAAACGTGTGGATGTCTTAGCATATGTGCATGCATCACATTTCAGCGCCTAGCGATATCCCATCACCCGAAATGACATGTTCAGAGGTTTCTATGATCCCTGGTTGGCCATAAGGTGAACCTGGCCCCGACTTATTTAGGATGGGTATCCCTTATTCTGACTTGGAACTGCATACATATAGTTTCCGACTCCAGAGTTCAGACATACAATTGTATATCATACCAGGACTGTCCACAATATACCACTCCGAACCTTAGCTAGATACCAGACTCCAGTGACAATGTACATACGATCAAAAAAAGACAATGATGTTATTGGTAGGATTAACCCTTCCCTGCCCCCCTGCCTGCATCCCGTTCCCTTAAATAGAGACCGGAGTGAATAAAATTTCGTATGCGAAATGAATATCATACCTTTCTTTCTCTACCAATTCATACCTGCCTTTCTCTGTTAATTTGATCGGTCGGGTGCTTCGTCTAAGAGGAGGAGTAGATTTCCCTGGCAGTGACGGAGCCTCAGCGCCTCTGTAACGCCTCTGAATGAATGTCCTCCTCGGAGGTGTCTGCGGAGAAGTATTAGATCGTCCTGGAATTGTTCCGGGCGTGTATGGAAATCAAGGTTAATAAATATTTATCAGTTATAGTTGCAAGAAACTCACCCTGAATAGTAACCTCCGAAGGTGAATGTGACCTGGTGAGCGAAGCGGCTAAGGTCTGCGTGTCCTGTTGGCGTGCTGTGCAGCTGGTTGGTAAAGGTGAAAGTGGCCAACACGTTGATTTGCTTACAGGAATGAGACGCAGAATCTGGGAATGATGGAGTGGAATCCTCTGTGAGCCCAACAATCTCCTCCGGGATCCTTGAAACTCTGTGCCTGGGAAGGGGCGATGGAGATGGTTGATCGGGATGGGGAGAAGGGCACTCCAAGTCACTGTCGTTAATATTGTCTATTTCAGCACCAAAGTCTTCTTCATCGGAATCATCAGAATCATTGTCAGAGGATGATTCCTCCTGTCTCGAAGAGGAATCACTATCAGAGGATGAGGGGACTTCCAATCCTTTTGCGATTCCGGTGGTTCTGGAAAATAGTACATCACCATCGAGGAGCTCACATGATGGGTTCCAGATAAGTGCTGTCAGTCCATCCTGCTCACGCTGCCTCCAGTGATCGAGTAGTCGGAACACCTCGGCACGACGAATCTTTGATGGATCTGCCCAGATAAACCCTTCCGGATAGCATTCCTCCAAGATCCATGCCGGTGGGTTCTTACACAGCCTAGACCATCTGATTCTAGCCTGCTTCCTTCCGGAAGTGTATCCTGATTCTCGTATCTTAGAAGGCATGTATGGAATGTACTTTAAGAACGCACGGATATGGATAGAACAGTAGTCCCGAAGCATGGTTTGAAGACTCTTGGCGTGATATGTGTCTGCCAACGTCACGGGAGGGATTGCCGGCCTCCCATCGGCACCGATCTTTATTTCGATCCGAGTCTTATTTGTCTTAGGCCGATTGAAGAGACTTGGCTCGGGATCTGTGCACCCCATGAGTTATAACATTGGTAACATGCCCGATATATCCCACATACCTTTGGAAAAGCATGTTGCGGCATATTGCATCCATGCCAGCCATAAATTGACATCTTTCCAGTTTGGGCAGAAGTCGGTGAAGGCAGTCCCATTATCCAGAACCTTATTCCACTCATCCCTGCCAATATAACGTTTACTCCCTACCGAAGGAGAACTTTGAATAACATACAAGCATGCTCTAACCGTTCCGGTTTCATCCTCATATGCCACGAGGACTATGGAGCGTATTCCACACGTTTTGAAGAGCTGAGTTTGGAAGTCCCGAATGATCCGGCGCCTGTAAGCTGTATTTGCCATTCTAATTAGATGCATCAGCACAAAAATGACGGGATCCATCTCTTATCACGTACTTTGCTTGGATATGCTTTGGGGGCTTTTCATCGGACCATTCCTTTGCACGAACAGCATAGGAGTCCTGGTCCTCGCGGGAACGCTCCTTCCATAATCGGGTTGTTGCATCTTGTAGGGCGCCAAGATATGCCTGAGATCCCGGCACATCCCCAGATATCTGTCCAGTTAGTTCCCCGATCTTATCCTTGTTCTCATGATAGAACACGTTCCGAGCAGACCACCTCCGAGTGAACCTGATGAGCTGGCGATGGGGGCGATCATAATGGTTATAGAACCATGTCCTGACTTTCTGCAAATCATATTCAGTGCATGCAGTATCGATACAACATCGGAACCTCACCTGCATTGCCTCCTTCTTGTCGAAAGTAGATTCTGGGGGCCAGAGCGCATAGAGCTCCCCAATGGCCATCCCAAGAATCTTTTTGCGAGTATCTGTGTCAGCATTCTGGAACTCCTTAACATATGCCTTAAGGATACTGGCATCGCTTGGGGTGATTGAGAATCCTTCTGTAAGAGGGAGGATCTCAGGGTCCGATAATCGCTCTTCCTCCCCGGATGACATGGCTAACGACGTGACGTGTGATGGATATGTATGGGAGAATTTGGGGCTGGGAGAGATGATGCAAATACTAGAGTTATCGCAACCTATTTATGCATACATGCGTGCCCCAATGTATGCTCTGCAAGTATGTGAACACACACATAGTATGGTGCATTCTCTGCCATCCCAACTTGTACCGGCCTGTGGAATTGACATGCACTACATTCCGAGCATTTCGGAACACACATGCGAAGTAAGCCATGATGTTTGTCCCATAGAACTCGATACCCGGAAGCACTTTGGATCCGATCAGATATTGTTCCGATGGAAGTTGCTGCCATCCCTGAATTTGTCCCGGCATCAGGTGCAGTTTAATTTGCGCCCACCATTCTATCCATCTATTATGTACACGAACACCCATTTAGTCCTCACAGCATTAAATATTATGTTCAAAGACACATTGTTTGTCTCACACTGCTGCCATCGCTAAATTAGACCCTGCATCGGGTACTGCTTTATGTACACCTGCCATACTATCCATCAATTTGACAAAGGCATACACATTTAGTCCTTGCAGCAGTAACTATTACGTTCCAGCGCAATAGCACCATTCTAGATGCATGTATAATGTTAAACATTTGAATATGATGTCATCCCGATAGAGGCGTCACAGGTAGGTAAACATGTGCATGCTAGCAATCTGAATATGTCATTTATTTAAGTTCCTGACCATGCTGCACCGACCCATACATTCACACGGAATCTAAATCAGATTCTGATAAGCACCTGTTCCAGGTTTTACATTATGTACATGAATGTACAGGTCATAACATGTAATGCTCCAGAAGGGCCAGCGCATTAGTGTTTATTACTTTTGATCCTGTGTGTATGTGTAAATATAATATTTCACATCTATGATCATCCCGATGATTACTGATGTGTGTGTAATAGCATTGGGCAATGTTATATGTCCGTGCAAACGGACACGGCATCCGATTCTGATCACAGTACCGATTAAGATAACCAAATACATTCACAAACACAAATGTCTCATGAACCTTACCGATCCCAGATCCCGATCTAAACTCCCATCGAGACCAGAGCCGTGAGCAGATAGTAGATAGCACAGAAGAACATGATTTCGAATTTGTATCATACAGTACACAGATTTGTCTATTTATCTTTATTCACCGTCATCTTTTTCTTCAGACCTTCAGTAAGATACTGAATATCTTCATACATGTCTTGCACATTGTCCATGAGTCGTTCAAACCTCACCAACATCTGTTCATCTGTTGGAGGGGGCGAGTCGAACGTCCCCTCACGCCGCACAGTGACAGGATCCTGCACTTCCTGAAAACAGGATATCTATCAGGCCCGAGTCATAATGCAGTTCGGGATCGCTCACCGTGTGTTTCCCGGGTCCCGATGGCTCGGGATCAACGGCCATCTCGTTCGAATCGTCCAGAATCGTCTGAAGAGTTGTATTCGGGTCGTCGGTAAGTAGTAATGATGGGGCGACGTAGGTACTTACTACTACGTGCTCTGAGGAACGTTTCACAATCGGAATGGGATCGGGATCGGGTTTGATCACGGGACCCAGCGTACTTGCAGCAGACGTCGGGGTCACTGTGTTCCGCCTCAGAAAGCGGAATGTGGTCGGCAGTGGCACATCGGACTCTGATCCCGTGTAGGATGGCACGGGGGAAGCCTTAGGTTGCTTCGGCTCCGATGCCGGGTAGGATGGCGCGGGAGGAGCCTTAGGATGTTTCGGCCCCGACGCCGTGTGGAATGGGGCGGTAGGAGCGCTAGGTTGTTTCGGCTCCGATGCCGTGTGCGATGGCGCGGGAGGAGCCTGAGGTTGGTTCGGCGCCGGAACACGAAGGGAGACAGGGCGAGCGCGAGGAGGCATCAAGGGGGTGGAATGAGCTCTGAAAGACGTGCTAGTGCTGGAAGCGGTACTGGAAGTAGAGGAGGAAGGGGGAGCCTTTCCCACGTATCCCCATTTCCCTAAAAGCTGCTGTCAGCTCTGCGGTGTGGGCATAGAATGCAAAATAAAGTTTTACCAGATTTGGATGTGTTTTCACTCATTTTGCGACTTAATAGGATGCAGGGAGACGGGCAATGGCAGAGTGGAGAGGATCACAGCAGACGGCGGGTATATCACCCGATTGCAGCGGTCGTTCACCACACCTACGATATCACGGCCCGGAAGAGATTCGATTGGGGCGATCAAAGCGTTTGACGTCTTAGAACCGTCTACATGCGGCATTCAGCTGTAACCCGAGTCCTATCGATGATCATATGCGATTTATCCGGATTGGGATAGATCGTCGCCCCGATCGGGATTGAGAATAATATCCCGGTCTTTACATAAAGATTATCATTTCGGGTCTGCGCCTCATCGGGGCCCAGAGTCCCGAGAACAAAGCCCTATGAATTGTGCGATTGTTTCACCCCACTCTGTAACTACCAATGCCTCCTAGACGTCTTGTCGCCCGTACCCCTCCCCCTCCCCCCCCTCCTGCGCTCGAGCCCTTTCCATCGCTCTCCCAGGATGAAGAAGAGCTATTTGACATCGCTGTCCGACTCGACTCCGCCCTTCGCGAGTTTGAGGCTAGGGACGGTGACGTAGACACGCAGTTCTATGTCAATTGTATCATTGAAGAATTGGTGAGTAGGTTCAGGCTTGGATCGGGTTGGACTAACATATGGAGTGCAGACAGATGCGGAGGCTCTCTGCGAATCAGGTAGCCCCCGCATGCACCCTATAATCGAGTACATCGGTGGGGAGGTCGCTGAGGCTGGCAGAGCGAACGAGGGTCTCGATCTTTTCTCTCTCACGTTGCGTACAGCCGAGGAATGGTGCTCTGAAGCAGCGCAGCACTGTCCAACCGAGACCGGGGTCATTCACATCCCTGATCTCAGGCCTTTCGTTGTTCGGATCCCCGCAACGCACCGTTGGTGGCTCCCACCAATTCCACACAGCCGCACAGAGGATACAGGTATGAACAGCTCTCGGCATTCACACGCAATTTGAGACATTATCCATTTAGAAATGGCGCCTCCTACGCGTCCTCATATTCCGGTTCCGGTTCCGGGTCCCGCTTCCGGTTCTGGTCCCGCCTCTGCCTCCACCTCCGCCTCCGCCTCTACCAGCACCCGCACATCGTCCCGGGCACGTGCACCTGTCGTCTATGCAGATGCGCACGATGACGATGACGACATTGATATGGGTAAGCGTGGTGAGGAGACTCCACGACGTCAAACTAGATCGTCATCAAAGCGCGCCGTTACCTCTCCCACTGCCGAGGCTCCCGACCCTCAGCGCCCCCGAGTTGTGGATCCGGTACGTGACGTTTATTATAATCTCGGACCGGGTAACCTATGATTCGGTACAGGATGCCTGCGGGCAATGCGCTGCGAGGTACCAACTCTGCGAGCCCTTCGAACAGAGGGTCACGGCACTGGCATGTAACTTCTGCACGATACAAAAAATCCGATGCTATCCGAAGGCGAAGTGGGCACAGGAAGAAGAAGAGGCCCAGGAGACTCAGAAGATCGAGGATCAGAAAAAACCCAACAAAGGTAAGGGAAAGAAGCGGAACGTCGTCGTTGGTGTGTGCCGTCCCGCTCCTCTCTCTTGCCCATGTCAACTAACATATGATGCAGAATCCGTTGATAACCTTTCCTCGGCCATCGACTCACTGAAGAGCGAGGTTTCGGAACTCCGATCTGATTTCAATACAAAGCTTGCCGAGGCGTCGCAGGAAATCGTGAAACTCCAATCCGAGTTCGGCATGAGGATCGGAGAGGCATCACAAGAAATTGTGGAACTCCGCAAGTATTCGCTCCAGCAGGACCAAATGCTCCGTGGGTTGTGTCTGCAGGCCGGTGTGAGTGTTTCGTCACTCAACCTTCGAATTCCGCCGCCTTCCACGCGTCTTCAAATTCCGCCGGCTCCCACCCATGATGAGCAAGCTGCGTCAACGCCCTCTGCCTCTTCGGTCATCAGCAACGTTTCCTCGACCTCTTCTCATCTTCATCTCGGTTCTCTTATGATCGATAGCCCCACCCCTGGCACAGCCAGTCTACCCTTGGCTGGACTGTCGGGATCGGGTTCCGGTTCCGGTTCCGGTGTACAGCGGGCGCAGATAAGAGGTATTATTGTCTACACTTCAACAATACAATGTGCTAAAAGAACTGGAACGCATTTCTCTAGCAACGGACGAGATTGTCAGGACCACTTCGGGGCAAAGCGTAGCGCCATCTAGGCCTCCTTCGGCTCAGAGTGTGGCGGGGTCCCGTAGAGCGTCACGCACGCGTTCGTAATCGTTTTCATGTATTACCGAAGTGATGTTTGTACATACCATTTCCAGCCAATGCTGGAAGAATGCTTTGAGTCGAATTGCAATTTTCTTTGCGTGCTCGCCACTTATGATCTGAAAGAGCATCGTCCATAGGCGGGTGTCTGGACCTTGGTCAGTATCAATCCCGACACTATCATCCTAAGGCAGGGCCAATATCGAGTGTGTATTTATGATTTTTATTGTGACTATGTAGCTTTGAGTATGAATGGAAGCTGATACGGGATGTGATGTACGACGGTTCCGACTTGCTATCATCCCCCGGGATGATCGCAGATGAGCTAGTGACTGACGCTCAATCTCGATTTCACATTGGATCAGTTTTGTGACCGGACCAATTCTGACATTGGATGTATCGACTGCGGATTGACTCCGAGTCGGTATGTGACTTGCGACCAATTCGAAATCAATGACGTTCCAGACTGTATCATTTCGGGGTTGATCCCGATTCGGGGCACGAATCAATATTAATCCCGACTCATGATCAGCTTTGACTCGGAACTTACCGCAACTATTTACGAAGCTTAGGATTAATCTCGACTTAACCTTGATACATACACGGGTGTCGTTGTACCAGTAGGATTGATTCTGACTCAGCATGCAAGTTGGAATTAGCCTTAACACGGTGGAGACCCTGGCTCGGGGCATGACTGAATATCAACCCCGACTCGGTATCAAGAATTGATGTTTCTCGGGATCAATCCCGACTTGGCCTTGACCCCGACTCGGGGCACGACCCAATACTAATCCCCACTCGGCATCAATTTCGACTTGGGATTGACCAGGAGAATCGATGTTTCTCGGGATCAATCCCGATTCGAGTTTGACCCCGACTTGGCATCAACAACAATTCGGGATTGACCCCGAGAATTGATATCTCTCGGGATCAATCCCGACTTGAGTTTGACCCCGACTCGGCATCAACTTTGACTCGGGATTGACCCCGAGAATCGATGTTTCTCGGGATCAATCCCGACATGAGTTTGACCCCGACTCGGCATCAACTACGACTTGACCTTGACCCCGACTCGGGGCACGACTGAATATTAACCCCGATTCGGCATGGCATCAACTATGACTCGGGAGTGACCTGGAGAATTGATTTATCTTGAGATTACGGTGAATACCCTGACTCGGGCAGGACTGAATATCAATCCCAATTCGGCATCAACTTTGATTCGGGATTTACCCCGAGAATTGATGTTTCTCGGGATCAATCCCGACTTGACTTTGATCCCGACTCGGGGCAGGACTGAATATCAATCCCGACTTGGCATCAACTTTGATTCAGGATTGACCCCGAGAATTGAGTCAAAGTTGATGCCAAGTCGGGATTGATATTCAGTCGTGCGTGCCCCGAGTCGGGGTCAAGGTGAAGTCGGGATTAATCCCAAGATAAATAAATCCTCGGGATCCATCCCGATTTGATTTTGACCCCGACTCGGCATCAACTTCGATTTGCGATTGACCCCGTGAATTGATTTATCTCGCGAATAATCCCGACGTGACCTTGACCCTGACTCGGGGCACGACCGCATATCAATCCCGACTTGGCATCAATGTTGACTTAGGATTGACTCCATTGATGTAGCTGGGGACTAATACGATTTGACCTGGATCCTAACTCGGGACACGAATCAATATTAATTCTGACTCGGGAATAACTATGCCTCGGGATTTGCCTCGAGTATTCATGCAACTTAGGATCAATCCCAACGGGACCTTGATCCTACCGCTAAATCGTGATCCCGACTCGGTATTTATTTTACTCGGGATTGACCCCGAGTCTTGATGTAGCTCAGAATCGATGCCAACTCTATCTTTATTGCTACTTCTAGTATTGACGTGTGATTAAGTCCTGCTCGGGGTGTAAGTCGGGATCAGCCTCAACGGGGGATTACCACGACTGTGTATGCAAGTCGGGATCAACCCCGAGTCCCAACGTTTCGATGCCGAATTTGGGTCAGTGCCGACTAGGGATATGTCTTGACATTAACTCCCCTCCGAACAACCCCTGTGTCGAAACCGGAATGAGGATGGCTGTTTAGTATACCCTCATCCTGTGTCGGGATCAATTTCGAGTTCCACCTCTAATAATGATCAATCCCAAGTCGACACTAATCCCTATTAAGAACAGTCGGGATTGCTGATCTCAATTAAATTCGATTATCAGCACTCATCCCTAGTGTGTGGCTGATTCCGACTTTGGATTTATTTACACCTAGGGTAGAATCCATCTCAGATGTCCATTTAGCTTAGACCCCGAGTCAGGAGTGATTCTAAGGCGTGGTGTATACCAATCCTGGACTATTATAAACAGGTGGCTCACTCAGTTCCGTATCTGCTTTGCTCTATACGGGCCTGTACGTGGGACCGGTGCTAATTCAAAATCGGAGTCGTGAATGACTGGCTCCACCAGTCCCGAGGCTCATTAAGACTTGAATACTAAGACGCTGTTCCTAAAGACGCCATTCCGAGTTAAAATTAAACATATCGGACTGATCTATTCCGATGCAATGTAATGCAAGCTGGGATACCCACTTGGCTGGAACCTCACTCAGGAAATGACACTCGGGAGTTGGGACTGTTAATACCGAGATAATCCCGAGGTGTCTGCGAGATATTGCTGACATTGTTATGGTTCTCGGGACTCCATTGCAGCACACCAAGCCGGGATGATGCCGCTATATGAATTCCATTGCTCTCCCACATTTGTGCACGCCCCTAATTACTCCACACATGGTTTATCCTGACATAGGGCTCATTTCCTCGACTACCATCCCACCTAGGGGACAATTATTACTAGCCGATGTCGGCTGACCCATGAACCTCCAAAGAATGTTTCAAATCGGCCGACGTCGGTTGGTCCATGAGCCATGAGGTAATATTACCGTCGGCTGACCCATCAACCATGAAATTCATGGCTGATCATTGGCTGTCTTGCTCCTCACTCATAGGAGTCTGACTGTCAAGTAACTGAAAGTGACACTATCGTAATGTGCGCAACCATGATAATTTGCCCACAGTCTGAGGTGGATCGGCACCAGGCTCATGGCGAAGGATAACTTTGTTTTCGACGAGACCTATACCCTTAATGTGCCGACCCCGGCACATACGTGTCGCGCCTACATCTCTGCGCAGAATCAGTGACCACAAGGTACTCCAGTCCAGCCGTCGGAGGCGGCCCATTCATCTATAACCGGAACGGGTTTTCCTTTTTGTTAGATAGTGACGTTCGCACGATGCAAGCGTTTTATTCGAGTTAGGCCTAGTCGACCCTTGCGTGAACTCTCTGAGAATTTCGCTACATGGTGTTGGTGCTCTCATGTGAAGGGGGAGCATCCTCATTAAAATTGTGGTAGACGTGGGTCCAAATTTCCGAACGCTGTTTCCATAAGTGCAGACAACTGATCGCGGCATCTTTCCATTGTATTCTCGATAAGTCGGATAATAAGTACAAGTAGCCTACTGGATTGGACAAAAAGTAATGACGATGGGGCGCGCTACACAAGGTTTCGCCGCAACATAAATAATGAATCCCTGTAAGTCACTGTAAGAAAAGTCGACGTAAAGTAAACAGGCAAGGCAATCGTCACTCACAATGAATCGCAAATCGAACATCGATAAGATAATCCGTCTCGTTTATTCGGCAGGGTGCTCCAAGAACAATTGGACAATTTCCTGCTTTTCTCCATCACGGGCGGCCTCGACTGCAGTCTTTCCGCTGAGGTTGCGTACTTGCACATCCGCGCCATGGTCCAGCAAGAGTCGCACAACGTCTGGGACTCTTTCCGACGAAACCTCTGATGCTCGGTGTAATGGGGTCGATCCCTCGTCGTTCTGGGAATTGACATCCGCACCGTGCTCGAGTAGTAACTGAGCAACTTCGACATGACCGCGAGCCGCTGACAAATGCAGTGGGGTGTTTTTGTTGTTGTCGTGGCCATGTATATCTGCATTCTGGTCCAGCAAGAACCGTACAACATCAGGGTGTCCATTTGTCGATGCAAAGGCGAGTGCCGTGAATCCAAGATTATTCCGGCTATTTACATCTGCACCGCGCTCCAGTAGCAACCGAGCACAATTGAGCCTGTCGTTGGCTGCCGCATAGTGCAGTGGGGTGCTTCCCATGTCATCGCGCGCGTTCTGGTCCGCGCCGTGGTCAAAAAATAACTGCAAAACAGATTCGTCCCAACTTGCTGATGCGCAGAGAAATGGGGTCAATCCGTTAGAATCTCGGGTATTTACGTCCGTGTTGCGCTCGAGTAGTAACTGAACAATATTGGTGTGTCCGTGATATGCTGCGTAATGCAGTGGAGTCTTTCCCTCGTTGTCGCAGACATGCTCACCCACATTGTGGTCCAGCAATAACAGTAAAATGTCAAGGCTCCCGTACGTGGATGCGAAAAGAAATGGAGTTGACCCTTTACTATCTTGTGCATTGACATTCGCATTCCACTCGAGAAGTAACCGAGCAACTTCGAGGTAATTGTTTGACGCTGCGTAATGCAGTGGAGTCGTTCCCCTATTGTGAACACCTTGATCTGCACGGCGGCCTAACAATGACGATAAAAGGTTGTCAGGTGCATTCGTTGATGTGCAGGGAAGTGTGAATTCGAGGTAATTTCGAGCATCGACCTCCGCACCGCGCCGAAGTAGTACCCGTGCAACCTCAAGGTAACCGTAGGCCGCTGCACAATGTAGTGCGGTGCTTCCATGGATGCTGCGGGCATGCTCATCTGCGTTGTGATCCAGTAACAGTCGCACAACATCAGGGCTTCCACTCTGCGATGCTCTGAGAAGTGGGGTGAAATGGCCCTCATCGCGCGCATCAATCTCCGCATTGCCCTCGAGTAGTATCCGGGTAGCTTCGAGGCGACCGTTCCTTGCTGCATAGTGTAGTGGAGTATTCCCCTTGTTGTCACGGACATGCTCATCTGCGTTGTGGTCCAGCAATAACCGCAAAACATCAGGGTTTCCACCGTCCGATGCACTACAAAGTGGGGTCGATCCCTCGTCATCCCGGGCATTGACGTCCACATCACGTTCGAGTTCGAGTAGTATACGAGCCGCCTCAAGGTGACCGTAGCCTGCTGCGTGATGTAGCGGAGTTTTGCCGCCCTTCTCTCGAGAATTCACGTCCGCCCCACGGTTGAGCAGCCACGTCCATACCTCCAGATGTCCCATTTGCGAAGCAATGTGTAGTGGAGTCTGATTATCTCCAGAAAGTGAATTTATGTCGACGCCATGTGCGAACAACAACTGAGCAACCTCGAGATGCCCCCCAAACACGGACGCATGTAACGGAGTACCAAATAGACCACCCAAATGGTGTACTTGCCGTGGATGCTTTATTATCAGGCGTTCCACGAGTCTAAGGAGTCCACATTGTGCGGCGAAGTATAGGGGAGCTGACGAAAGTGGCTTTTCTAGAAGCTCAGAATGGGAAATTCTCATGAGATCGTATCGCCCATGGAGTCGTACCCATGCCGAAAAGTATGGCTTGTCCATGTCAAAGAAGTGATCCATTGGGTCCTTGAGGTGTAATTCCACATTTCCGACCGGCGCATGTTGGAACCAATAGTCGGCTGCATATTGAAGGAGAGGAATGTCCTCGACCTCATCTTCGTCTGTGCGATCGTCTAAGCGGAGTAAAATTCCCAGACAGGCCTTGGCAAGAATTGCATGGGCAGGTTCGATGGGAATATGAAACAGGGACACCTCTTCCATGCAACTCGCGAGACGATCTGAGGTCAGGAATTCTTTAACAGAGAAATGCGAGAACTGTATAACACGGGAGCTATCGTCGACGATCACGGAAACCAAGCTGGAACAAGCTGATAGCACCGCTTCTTCTTGGTCCTCCCAGCGCCAATTTGTGTTCAATTTCGGGATTCTCTCCGTGTCGAAGTCTACTGCAAGCACTTCTGCAAGGTCCTCGACCCGGAGTGGACGAATAGCTACCGCAAGGCATTGCAAAAGTCGATATGCGTGCTCCCGATTGGAATTTTGAATACTCTTCAGGATACGCTCGTATGTTTCGTCCAAGGATTTAGGTAATTCGTCGAGGATGCGGCGCAGATTGCTCGGGAAACAGTGGCGCAGAACCTCCAATTGGCAAAAGACCCATCGAAACCTGAGTAAGAAAATGAGATGCTGAGACAGTCCGAGCGTTTGGGACGTCCTTACATTCCATCTGCTTTCTCTGTGAGACCCCCGATGACTGCATCTTGATCATCATCTCTCCACCCCTTCATCCTTCGGTCTGAGTGAACGACAAAAGTAATGTAGTCGTTAATGTCTTGCTTTTGTCCGATTTCGTCATGGAGGGATACTTGGTGAGTTGCCAAAGGCTCGAGCGTCATGCGGATGTCGAACTCCGGACGACTCGTGATGCAGAGGTGTAGATTTGGATGGCGAAGCCCAACAAAATCTTTCACCAGGTGGAGGACCTTTTCACGTGACGACGGAATTCCCGAATCATTGGGACACTCGTCGAGAGCATCTATAACGAGATAAATCGGCACTCGTCCCATGACCTTGAGCAGACCCTTGAGACACTGCACAAGCGAGTCTACAGTTGGTTGCTCCGATCCTTGCCTGTGTGCGGAGTGCAAGGATAAAAGAGCATCACAGAATATATCTGATTGATCGGAGAGTTGGACGAGAAGGGATGATAATAAAGCGCGTAAGTCCTGTTTTTCTGCGTCCTTGAAGTCGAAGTAAAAATAGGCCAAGAAGGCCGACCCAGTATCGGACATGGGTTTAATATCCCGGATGATCACCGAGCTTGTTAATCATATAAGTTCGACTCGGGTGCACATTGGCGGGTGCAACGCACCTGAGAATACTCTTCCCAGAGCCAGCTATAAATCCAGGAGTTATCAGTCGCAATCATGATTCACACAATGACAGGATATGTACGTTTTCCATGAATCCATAGCAAGGAACCTGAGCTTTTCCAGCTGGCAAAAGTGTTTCCTTTGGTACACCAGGCTGAGGTACCGCCTTGATGAGCATCAGATGCAGCGTTGTAATTGACAGAAGGATCTGGCGGGGAGATCCACTTTCGGAGGTCCTTGCGTAACTCATTCCCTGCAAGAGGGGTCAATCTTTGGTGATTGGCGGTGATGAGGTTAGAAGATGACGAACGATTCAAGTCAGTGACTTGATTAACCACTTGTTGAATCGCTACTCCGGTTCCCTTTACACCTAGCAGAGTGAAAGGTTGAGGACAGATCCCAGTGCCGACCAATGCCAGTATAACTCACCTTGAATGACTTCGCCGACTTTGTGCTCGACACCCTGTACCTTGCTGCCCACGGTTCGCACGTTATCGTCGATGGTCCCTACCTTTATGTTGATACCTTGCACACTCTCATAGAGGTCTTCCACCTTGTCGTCCACGCCCTTGACCATGTCACCCACGTCCCTGACCTTGTCACCCACGTCGACAACCTTTTCATCTACGGTCGTAACCTTGTCGTCGATGCCACGAGCGATCTCCAGAACTTCCGCTGCTGCCATGCGACACTCCTCTTGCGTCAATTGGTCTAGCCGTTGAAGCGCCTCTTCCACATCCTTCCTTCCAATCAGCTTTTTCAGATATGCCTCTTCATCACGGTCGACATCTGAGGATATATAAACAAGGAAGGACATACTAGTTCGTCCCTGGCCGACCTCTTTCGTCACGATCCCAAGGATAGAGAGTACCTCGGCCATGATCTTTACAATGATGCTCTTCATAGCTGCGGTCGGCCGGACGTTGATATATTTTTCAAGCCGCTGAAAGAAGTATTCCAAGCGACCAAACAGGTCCACAAGAGCGTTCTGGCTAGCGCGAACGTCCTTGATGGCCTGAAGGATAGAAGAGAAGTAAGATGCAGGTTACACTAGGATACATATGCCGGTTCAAGAAAGATACTCACTTGAAGAAGTACCCCGATTCCAGTGAAAATCGCGTTTGCAGGAGGGAATACCTATAGTAGGCACACATCAGATTGTAGATCTCGGGCGACTGAATGTCTTGCGATTACCAGTCCAACACCATTGCCGAGGGTAGCAGAGAACGCGAACAAGACATTGACGGTAGGGTCCACCCACTTGATCCACTTTTCGTCTGCACTTTGAGATTGATCGAACTTCTGGACCCGAGCTTGAAGCACGGCGAGAATTGCACTGGGGGTGTCGCAGGCCTGCAGCTGGGCGGCTAGAGGATGAGAGGCAATGTCGCGCTTTGTCTGCTTTTTGTACTCTTTCAAAGCAGCTGTAAATATTGCCTCGAAGCTTGTGGAAGAGGTGGAGGTAGACGGAACTTGAGACATTGTGCTACTTGAAGGAGTTTGGGGAGAATAAGGTCGCAAGCGCATACTAATCGCGATGAGGGTGCCTCGTGTATTGGCTGATAGCCGCCCTGATATTCCCAGGGCCCGGGAGGCATGATAAACGCTCATACACGATACAGTATAAGAATCCAACTCAGCCGTCAGCTCGAGATGCAATAGACTCTCAGGGTTTATGAAAACTGCCTTTATTTATTCAGAAGTGTGAGTATGTGAATCTAACAGCAACTCGCCAGGAAAACCTTGAGCAACGCACTCAGGCTGAAGCTCGATAATAAGCTTTATAATCCGTGCGCACGTGACGGTCCGTCGCCGGGCGCCCTTCCTCATTCCATCTTCATTCCATCCATTACTAGTAGGCTCCCTCCAGACTGTTGTCGTCGTATGCGCTATCAGAATGATATTTAAGGCACCCTTCCCCGATATATAGCCTAGCCTTCTCATGCGTGGTAGGAACATACCTCCAGCCGCTTGTCGATGGCGATTCGAGATCTTGGTCAAACACGCGCTCAGAGAGTGATGTATTCGAGCAGCGAGACATGGTGGCAATCCTTAACAGCGCTTGACAGACTCCGCTGTAATCGGGGCTGATAGGAGAGTACAGGGGATTAACACGGTTGAAACGAGAGGGGTATAAGAAAAATTGCATCGGACGGTTGAGGAGAATGAGTTTGTATTGGTTTGTGACAGTGTTGCGCTCCTTCGAGGATGTCATCTAATACCCTCTGACCAACTCCATCGGAATGGTAGAATTAACATTGATCCCCACGCTCTCATTTTCAGGAGATAAACAAACCCAGCGAGATCATGGGCCCCTCATACTCATAGTGAGCACCAATTTACGGGATGCCAGTGTGTCATTGAGGCCCACGCAACACGACGCGAATAATTACGATCCAACATGGGGTAGATGACCAAAGGACGCTACGTCGAAATCCTGGTTCGAGCAGTGAGACTGTGAGCGCACAGGGGAGCAAAGGCGGTGGAGATTTCTAGCTTGAGTATGAGAGATAGCCGTCCTAATATTCCTAGGGAAGGAAGATGCCCATTATAATCGTCATGATTACTAGATGCACACATATAATGAACGTCATATTGAACATTCAACCGAAATTCGCAGAAAAAAACGTAACACTCACAGTACGGAAACTGGTTCATCTCAAGACCATGAACGTTGCAATAACACTTCAATTGAAAATACTAACACGGGTATCCCTGGCAAGCCATTCCCACGAAGTAGGTGCAAGCGCCGGCGGCGGCCTCCGGCTTAGGCGGAACAACCTCGACCTGCGTTTGGATGCCAAGTTACCATATTTTCCAGTCAGCCTGACGGTCTCCGTCTTTTCCAGTGGCCAAGGATTGACTCGTATTCGCATTTTGGTCGTGTCGGGCTGACACGTCCAAATGCAAATTCGGGTCATATTCATATTCAGCCAACACGGAAGAATTCTCCCTTCTCTCCTACCTACTCACTCTAAAATGCTCCGCATCCCCTTCCCTTCCACTGGCAGCGAGAACATTACCCTCTTCCGCGGTGGAAAGCGAGCCAGACGAAATGCACTGAAAGAAGGTCTGCCGGTCTCTTAGCCGCACACCTCTCACTATTCTGATGATAGTCCCGATGCACTGGCAGTGACGAATTTTATCCCCGTCGTCACCATTCTTAAGCGTCCCAGTCCCGCACCATCAGCTCGCCAGCCACCGGCACCAGCACCTCCACCTGTCAAGATACTTATGAACCCTAAACGACAGGCGGCGATCGCTCGCGAAGCACAGGCTCCTCCTCCTCAGGATGCTTCACCAGCCTCCCTCCCCGCCCCCATCCCCGCCCCGAAAGCCCGATCCTCATCTCACGTCTCATTCGCTTTCGTCGTCCCCGACGACTCACCGCGCCGCCGGGGTTGCATCAGGACTGCTCTATGGGCTCCCAGGACTGGCTTCAGGCCTGAGCGTATGGTGCGGACTCCGAAGGTCATCATCCACGAGCCCGTCTGGTGGGACCAGTGGACCGACGTCGACCACCCCGGGACGAGCTACGGTGAAATGCTGGATGTCCCCCCGGTCAACTGGCGTGGGAAACTGAACGTCGAAGACTTGGTGCGCTTCTATCCCAAGGAACGGTCCGCCGAGCAGACTATGCGGAGGCTGCGTCAGCTGGAGCGCAACAAGTCTACTAGCCGTCGCTCCGCCGCTCGTCGTCACGGGTACTCCCAGAAGGGGAAGAAGGCCCGCTCTCATGCGACTCCCACCACTCCGCCTCGCTCTGCGTCAGCCACCCCCACCTCGCCCCCCCACTCGTTTTATTTTCTATGAGCTGTAACAATCTCATATCAAGGAGTTGCAAAAATCCTCGGCTTGGGATCATAATAGCTGCGTCCTCCGTCCTCGCCTTTCCTATCGCTGACGTCTGCCTCACGCCGGCGGGTCGCGGCGGCGACGTGGGGCAGACGCCAGTGCCGTCACTCGACGCGCAGGTTGCTGAGTCGCGGCGGGGACTTGCGTGCCTAGTGGCGGGTTCCCCCTTCTCTTCTTCTCTCTTTGCCGTCTCTTTTTCCCTTGCTGCTCTGTGGTTTCCTAGCCTTTCCGTCTCGGTTCTCGTCGCAAAAAATCTCAATAACACTAACAAAAAAAACCGAAAAATAATGAAAACCGCTCCTACAAAAACCAGAAAAGTGATAAAAGTACAAGCGAATCGGAAATCTCTTTTCAATTGCCTTTTACTCGATCCTCATTGCGCGCCCGAACTGTGTGTGGGACGGGCTCCACAGGCGGTGGGGTCATGCCTTGGCCGAGGGTGTGATTCTCCGCCTTGGGGCTTCGCTCCCTAGCGTGTTTCGGTCTGGTCTGAGTACGGTCCAACAAACTCTCATTTTCCTTGCCGGATGCGTGCTTAACATTCTCGGCTGTCTAGCGATCATTGTTGCTTTTCTCATTGTTGCTTTTCTCATTGCTGCCGTCAATCTCCCCCATTTGCCGTCGTCTGAACCGTTCTTTATTCGTTTTTATATGCTCTGGCTATTTCTTTGCGCTTATTCTCTTTAATCTCTTGATAGGGACCGGCATGGCGTGGACGCACGTCTTGCTTCGATCGACCTCGAAGTTCATAGCGCGCTCAAGACCAAAGGCCACTCTGGTTCTCTTGCTGGTGTTGCTGGTGCTTCTGTCTGCCTACGGGCGCTTGGCTTTGGCTTGGCTGGTTCTGTTTGGTCCTACTCGGACTTGTTGCTTGGCTTGGCTGCGGGTGGCCGAACACAAGTCGAAGTTTACCTGTGTCGGACCCCTGTCTGAAGTACGTCGTCTCTGTCAAATCGCCTTCCCCCTTCCTTCCCACCCCCACCCCCGGTGTTGGTGTTTGTCACATGCGGGCGCGTCGCGGCGACCGATGTGTGACAGACACCAACACCCTTTTTTTTTTCGCACCTCCGTATGACATTAGGGTTAGGGTTACTGGTCGACATTTCGAATGGAAAATAAAATAAAATGTTTTTAGACGAGTTTTCCATGAGGGTGCCTTTGTATGTGGCGAATCGCAACAGAGAAGTAAGTTAGTGCGGTCCTGGGTTTTTCCGCATATAGGAAAGGTAACCGCTTGCGGCATGCGCGTTCCCAGTTGCGCCGGTCCGCTTCATTCAACCTGGCAAGCATTCAACCAGACTTGATGCAATCAACCCCAACGCGGCCCAAGAGCCATCAGAGCCATCACGCCGACGATTCCCACTCCCTATTTCAGAACCCATGGACGCAGAACCGTAGAGCCCAGCCCGAGCTCTACGCCGCCGCTTTCCAAAATCCAAGACTCGGACTCGTACGCCAACTCGACGCCAGACAACGCATTGACGTTATCGGTATCCTTACACGCCTCTAATATCATACGGTACGAGGGGACAGTGCGAGGGCCCAGTGATTCAAATAAAATCAATGCTATTGAATAATACGTTTCGTTATAATATCTTATGGTTCTTCACATGCGCTCAATCCAGCTCAGACCAATTCCGCGACATTGTTACTGTAAGATTCAATTCTCCTACCGGCCTATCAATTCTTCCCTTAAAATAACTTGTCTTCATTCCCAATTGAGAGACGTCTGCAAGTTAATGCCAGGGGTGTTCCGTCCTGCGCACTGCTTCTTGAGCTCGCGTGAAATTTGCTCGAACGAGGGCCGGTTCGAGGGTACGCGGTCCCAGCTCGCACGGATGACGCCTACGAGCTGGTCGTTAACGAGATTGGACGGCGGCGGGAGCGAGGGCCTCAAGTTTTCATCTAGTCCAGCAGGAGGGAGGTATGTTCTTATTAATAACGGAAAACGCCGAACAATAAGGAAGAGGGTACCCACTCAACACGGAATGTCGGACGGCATGGTCATCCATGAACGACCATGGTAGGGCTCCCATCGTGAGGATCTCCCCGCAGCAAATACCAAACGCGTAGACGTCCATCTCTTGAGTCAGCGCGTGAGCGCCTCGCATTAGCTCGGGTGCCTGCCAACGCAACGTCCCACCTACAGTGGAAACGAAGTCGGATAGAGTTAAGTGTTAGAACGCGGAACTAGAATGAAAGTCGAACGTACACGGCTGTGATGCGCGGGTAATGCGGTAGACCTCTGACTTCATCTCGCTCTGACCAAAATCGGAAATGACGCAGCACGTATCATCATCGACAAGTATATTTGTAGCCTGGGCAGGTCATTGATGAGCGAGTCGGATGATACTCGAGTACGGCTATAATTCTTACCTTGAGATCGCCGTGCAGTACTCCCTGTTTGTGAAGATACGCCATACCCTTCGAGATCTCATGCATCATTTTCAACGCATCGACTCTTGCGGCATCAGTGTCGCTCAGGCCCTTCAAGTACTTGACGAGGTTTCCCCGTGGATAATACTTGCTGACCTGTTTAAACGAATCGGCCCTCCAACGTCAGACAAAGAATGGATAATCATGAAAGCAATGACCTTACCAGGAACCACGGTGGCTCGCCGCTTGCACTGGACGCGCCAAAAAGTTCGAGCACGTTCGGATGGTAGAGAGACTTCCATATCTCGACTTCGCGCAGAAAGATCTTGCGTGGTGTCGTCTCGGAGAGCACCTTGACCGCGACCGTGTGCTCGCGCCAAGTCCCTCGGTACACGTCGCTGAAAAACCCAACGCCGACCTTCGCCTCGAGATCTATCTCGAACCGCGTGATCGTCCAGCTCGGGAGCCCAAGGTCCGCACCTTTCGACAGCCGCCGCAGCGCGTCGATCCCTGTCTCGATGAAATCGCGATCGAGCGTGTCAGCGCTGCCGTGACTAGCGCCGCTGTTACCAGGGTCGACGATCGGGCCGTAAGCTTTGCCTTCTTCGTGCTGGGACGGTAGCGCCGTTGTACTCTCCTCGGTGTCTAACTCCCCTTCTTCAACAAGGCGCTCGAGGGCGCGTTCGAGCGTCTTGATGGCCTCGGGCATCTCATTGCGAGCGATCTGGAGGACCTCAATCATAGCAACGTCATCGTTCGCTGCAAGGGCAGCGCGCATGAGCTGGTGCAGGTCTTCCATGTCGTAGGCGCGATCGTTCGCGTTCTGCGAGGCCAGCAGGGCGTGCAGTGTACTATGCACGCTCTCAGGATCTGCGGGGGGCGATGGGAACGCCACAGGCGGGGAGGTGAGATGCGCGGGCGGCAGGCAAGGAGAAACATGCGAGAGAGCTTCGAGCAAATCGTGCGTTTCCTTCTGTCGTTGCAGCTCGTTGACTTGAATGAGCTTCAGGGTACGGAGCTGGATGGAGCGCTTTCAAAGCACAGGAGCGCGTCAGTTCCGACCGCGAAGAACAAGCCATAAAGAGGAAGACGACACGTACGTCGAACATATCGAGGGCGTCCTTAAGAGTGGTGTCACAGGCCGAGATGCAGGAAAGGATTTCGTTGCGCCTCAGGTAGCGTTTAAGGAAAGGGCGCTTGCCGAGCTTGTTGAGGAAATGATGGACTTCTTCGAATGCCCTTTGTGAAGCGGCAAATCAGATGGAACGCATGCATATTTATGTATGAGGCAGGTGGAACGCACTCGACGAGTTTCGCGATTGGCCTACGGAGCTCCTCGGTTACAGTGTAGCCCGCATCTGCCATCTCGCTGCGAATAGAAATCAAGATGTCTGCGCAGCGCTCGGCCAGGCGCAAAGACGCTTGACGATTCGTCTGCGGAGATCTACGCTCAGCGCCAGTAGCCCCTAGACTGGGCGCCCATCACACTTACCTCAACCATTTCGATGGCGTCCCAGATGTTCAACAAGATGGTACCAGCAGTGTTTAACCCAGGCACTGGGGCAAACTGCAAGAGGTCGACTCCTGTAAAGAGCGCTTCGTGGCCGATGCTTGCTGCCGTACCGAGGGCGCCGCCGATCGCCCCGATCACACGCTACAGAGTATGCGTGTCAGTAAAACTGGTAGAGAGAAGTAGACGCACTGAGCGTGTGCGGGTATATCCCTCCGCCTGCTCGATGGGGACCGTGCGCTTGCGCTTCGAATTGGTCCACCAAGTCGACGCGGGCGTGAGAGTGCCATCGCCGTCTAACTTGTGGCCTCCAATAGGCTCAGGGAACGTGGCTGGCGGGCACGAGAGCGATGTTGTTGGCGGGACCCGGGCCACCGCACTTGTTGTAGGAAGGCCATCAGGTGAGTCGACATGCAAAGTCGTTCTAGTTCCAGTGACCGACTGCCGGTGTGAGGCAGCGCGGGTGGAGATGGTGAGCTTAGTTGCGCTGGCAGTGGCATCGCCCACGGGCGACAACTCGCACACGCCGAATGAGCGTAGGGGTCCATGTCCAGACGTTGGAGGTGGAGTGGGAGAGGAGGAACGCGAGCGCGGCGTCGAGGATTGGGAGTGGTGGTGTTTTTCATTGTTTGCATCGCCAAAATTACTCCTCAAAACCGTCTGTATTGGGGTCTCACGTTGGTCTTTCTCCACGGGGTCGAGTAGCACCTGCACGAGCTTGAACTTCTTATTGTCGGACGCCAAACTCAGTGGTGTTGCGTTGCCCTTGTCTTCCAAGTTCACGTCCCCGCCGTGCTCCAATAATAACACCGCAATGTCAGAGCCATCCTCTTCGTCCAGGAAAGTCTCCCGTCTCGCCAGCAAGTGTAGTGGGGCCTGGCCATCGCTGTTCCGTGAGTTAACGTCGGCCCCACAGGTAAGTAACATCCGGCTCAGCGAGAGATCGCCGATGTTTACTGCTAGATGTAGAGGAGTCCAGAGATCGTCGCGCCGTGCATTCACATCTGCATTAAGATCTTCACTGTGGTCGAGTAGAAAACGTACCGCGCCAATTTCCGCCTTGTCTTCCCTATCTATTGTCCTGTGCAACGCCGTCTGTTTTCTTGCGTCCAGGACATCAATGCGCCCACCGAGCTCGAGTAAGATCTCTGCCACGAGGAAATGATTTTTGCATAGTGCTGCAACGAGCGCAAACCCGTAAGAGCCACCGATAGCGTTTACAAGCTGTGGGTTTTTGGTGGCGATGTACCGTGCTAGGCTATGGAATCCACAGAGCGCCGAGTAGTACAGCGGGCTTGGTATCTCCGGAGGGGTCCTCCCGCTAGACTCCGAGTCTAAGTCGTATAGCCCTATCCATGTCGCGAAATGTGGTTTGTCCGGGTCAAAGAGGGATTTCATCCCATCCGCAACGCGTGACGCAACGTTCTCAAATTGAGCATGCTCGACCCAGTGTCGAGCCGCATATTCGGCCAGTGGTGAGCCCTTTATATTGCTATCGCAGTTGCGACCGTCCAAATTGAGAAGAAGTCCGAGACAGACCTGTACGAGAATGGTATGCGCACGTCCGGGAAGAATGTGGTATGAGAGGCTCCCCGCTGAGGAAGCAAGGTATGTAGATGTCAAAAAATCCCTGACAGTACGGTGAGAAAACTGCACCACCCGAGAGTCCCCGATGTCGACGATGGCGACCAGACTTGAACATGTGGCCAGAATAGCACCTTCTCGGTTGTTTGGCCGCCAATTCGGGTGAAACTTCGGAATGCCTCCCTCGACCGTATCAAATTCAAATGTAAGGATTTCGGCCAGTTCCTCAACGCGGAGCGGCCGGACGGAAACTGCAAGACAATGGAGGAGACGACGAGCATATTTTCGGTTGTTGTCGTGGATGGTCTTCAACACGCGTTCATACGTTTCGTCCAGTGTCTTCGGTAGCTTCTCGAGAACCCCTCGTACGTCTGTTCGGACTCCGCGCCGCAGTGTCTCTAGTTGACAGAACACCCATTGGAACCTGTAGAACGAGTCATGAGAAGAGGACCCATCGAGAATGAGGAAGTACGCTTACGATCCATGCGCACTTTCAGAGAGCTCCTCGGCAACGATATTCTTATCCTCCTCCCGCCATTGCTTCATCCTCTCATCCGTTGACACAACGGAGTCGACGTAGTTGGCAATAAGATGCTTTTGCCTAGTTTCCTCGTGAAGCGAAATCGCATGAACACCCAGTGGCTCAAGCTCCGCTTGGATATCGATCTCCAGCCGACTGGTAACGCATATGTGTAAATTCGGAAGCTGTAGGTGAACGAGATTCTTCACGAATTGAAGGACTTCCTCTCGTGGAGTAGGCGTCCCAGAGTCCGGGCAATCATTGAGAGCGTCCAGAATGACGAAAGTTGGGTGCGGGGACACAATGAAAAGCATCTCCTTAAGGCAGTCGATCAGGATATCATAACGGGGCTGTTGCATTCCCTTCACGGATGTCGAATAAAGGCGGTGGATGATTTCGCAACAGGGATTTGAGTATGTAGAAAGCTGGACTAGGAGAGACTTAATGACGTTGCGGACGTTTTGCTTTTCCTCGTCTCTAAAATCGAAGTAGAAATACGTTAACGTTGCCCTTCCGGCGTCCCGTTGTACAATAATGTATTGTATAATGGCAGAACTTGTGGTCGATATGAGCACCGTAACCAGTAACAACAGTTTGGAATTAACGAACCAAAGGATGCTCTTCCCCGAGCCAGCTACGCAAGGTAAGGAGACGATTGAGAATTGAGTTGCGAAAAATAATAGGAACGTACGTTTCCCGTGGATCCACAAGAGGGGACCCTTTGACATCCAATCCTTAAAGACGCGTGATCCAAAGAACCACGTAGGCGGTACGTTGTGATAGACCTTGCACGCGGTGTTGTGGTTTGTTGATGGGTTCGGCGGAGATAACCAATGTAGGATATCTTGCTCTACCTCGTTCCCTGAGGCCGGGTGTTAAATGCAGACAATGAAATTAGCAGATTACGAACACTTTATTTCGTCCATGCTCTGTGAAATAGCTGCGTCAGCTTTCTTCGTGTCTGGGCAGACGATGGTCATCAGGGAAAACCTCCCGCGCTAGCGAGAGATAAATTAGCACTAACCGAAATAATCGAAATAAGGGATTGGTAACTCCCGCTAAGAGCAACTAATCCCTAGCGCGCAGGCACAGAGATAATCGATCTCTAAATTTCTACAAAAATAGCAAAAAGATATCCACGTTTACTGAAAGACTGTACAGATTATAAGAGAACTAAGTACTAAGCTAAGTCTTACTTTATACTTGCAGTATGCCACTCGTTCGCGTTCACGCTCGTCGACGCCCGTGCGTCATCAGTGCCACAGCCACTGCATTCGCCCTCTCCCAAACGACACCATTCTCGCTCCTGCGAGCAGACGTGATGAGTCCCATGGTCGTGAGATCCGATTTCCGCGTGACCGTCATAGCCCCCGCATCAACCGCCACCGAAACACCGACCGTGACTGCTCGCATCCACCACATCGATGGGAGTGCGATAGACGTTCGAAGTGGCCACCACACCGGCTTTCCCCTGATGAGAGATACGAGATACGATAGCCCTGAACACGACCTTGAGCCTGCCAGAGACTGGGAGCGTTGGAACCACAATACAAGACGATAAATGGCTGACTGAAGGTGGGCAATGGGGGTGGAAGCTGTGGCTTCTGTCTTTGAGTATCACTGTTTGGCTGTCCTAGGAGTGATTCCGTGCAACGCCTGTGAGGGAGACTCTGGAGAGGTCCGGCGCATGGCACGGGAGATAGACATTGGCAACGGAACGAGTGCTAATTACTCGGGCTGAGTGTACTACGGGTAACGAATGTGAAGTGGCATTAAAATGGGTCGTACTGCTGAGTGAAACGGCACAGAGAATGGGCTGCAGCACGAAGTACTGCTCAATCGAAAATCGGGGCTATCGTGTCCAAGGCGAGGTTGTGACGGGTGGGTGGGCCCGCTCAGAGTGAGCTGATGGGCGTTGGGACACGGAGCCTCATCATCGATCCCTTTTTGGCAAATTTTCTGGGAGTGGTGGGTTAAAGAAAAGAGCTAGGAAAACCCAGTGAAAAAAAACGGGAGGACAGGTGGCGGCACAGAAGGAGAAAGGGAGAAGGTAGTGAGGAGGACAATGATGGCGATGGCAACGAGTGACAGTGGCAAAGTTGTAATAGATTTCGACTTGACAAGAAAACCGCCTCATCGAGTAGTGCCTTGCTTGTTGAATGGCACTTTCGTGGGAAATGTTTTCATGTTCCGCCTGACAACTTGACGTCGCTCTAAGTTCCCACTTTCCCCAACCAACTGTCCGTTTCTTGTCACCATTGTCTTAACTTATCATCGTAAGTCTGGAGGTTTTGAACTCACCCACCCAGCTTTAATTTTACAAACCGGGTGCGCCATCTCACTGTCTCTCCCTTTTTCCCATTCCTATTTTCTAACATCCGACACTTCTCAGCACGAAGTTCATGGAAGTGTAAACACTGCCAAGTATGTGCAGATATTTGTGAACCAACTGTGGTCCCAAGGCATCCCCGTACGTGACAGCACTCTGTTCTATTTGTAAAGCCTCACTTTCTCCTTCCTCCTTATGTTCAGGAGACAGGGAGACACATTCAGCATCGTGCACCAATGGCACACTCTGTGCACACACACTCAACTTGCCCTTCAGGTGCGTTCTATCATCCCTCATCTGCGGAACTACCTTCTCAACCCTGAATCTGCAGAAATGAACTTGTTTGTCACGGATCGCCCCGTGACGCGCCGAAAGAAGGTCACGTTCGACAAGAATGCTAAGGTGCAAGCGCTGGTACAAGGCGCGCAAGCCTTTAAGGAGAAGATGCTGGCTCTAGAAGCGGAAGCAGAAGTACGCGAGGAGCAGCAAGTGTCACGGACGGCCTCGGAAGTGGACTGACCTATCGGTTATGACTACGATACTCAGGTTACATTAGTCATGGACAGGGGCCAGATCATAGTAGTAGCGCAGACTCACACGCTGTCATAGCGTTATTGTTCTCGTATATCACATGCTCAGGGACATTGCGTCATACTAAGATAGTTGTACTAGGGTTCGTGACTCATAGTATAGTTTAGACTCCGCTTTAAAGCGAGTCTTACATGTATATAAGTCGCCTAGTAAAGACCGGGGATCTCTATCCTGGTCTTCTTCAATTTGCTATCAGTCTTCCTTTTCCTTTCAGTCTGCCTTCTCTCTTGCGTCTTATTCTTTGGTCTCTTCCTTTCATCCATCTATACTTTCGTCTCTACGCTTGTCTTTACCTGGTGGAAGTGCTGTCGGGCCTTCTCACACGCAGGGGACCTATTGTCGTCACACATAGTGTCCGAGAACCAAGTTACGGATTGCACCACCACACTCCCTGTCCAAGTCGGACAAACGCTTAGCAAAGCGTTACATTAAGACCAGGATCCCATCGTGGCGCTGCAATCAACAAGACAAATCTGGGCAGCATCAGGCCCTTTCGAGCATTATCCTATCAACGGACGACCACAGAGAAACGTACCATCAGCATTTCTCAAAGAAGCTGTTTGGCAAGTCATCAACGGAGTAGAGCGTTATTACGCCAAGTCACACGCCCCAGAAGAATCAGGGCTCGCAGTTTGGTACCCAGTTGAGTTCAATTTCGAACACATTTGTTGGGTAGAAGTACGCTGGGTAGAACCCACCACAGGAGAAGGACATTGGCAAGCCTTTCGCATCGCAGGAGAAGACCTCCACTTGGACATCACCACGGAAGACGTGACAGAACAAGATCGTAGAGAAAACGAACAGTGAGCACGCTTGGCAGCTGCAGTCACGACATACAGAGAATCGACCAATAACACTCCGACGTCCAGAGCTAGTACGCCATCTAGCAGGGCAAGTGTAATACAAATCCGTCCATCACCACAAGTACCGGGGAGTCGCGATCAAGAAATAGCAGATCAGTTAGCTGAGTCTCTTCGCATAAATCGCCCAATGAGCCGAACAGTCACTATGGAAGTTCCAACAGGAACTATCAACCCTATCACAGGACATATGGAAAATGCAGACGATCTAGCACTACACCGTGCTATTGGACCTGATCAACCAGACCCCCCAAGTAGTGCCGGGCGATCGAGATCGGAGCCACCTAGGATACCATTTGGATGGCCTCGTGGAGGACCACCATATCAAGGACCACCAGGAGGAGGATTCGGAGGACCACCTGGAGGAGGAGGGCCGTTTGGAGGACCGCCTGGAGGAGGAGGACCACCAGGAGGAGCGCCAATGCCAATGCCTGCGGCTCCAGCCATTCCAGCAGCCCCCCACGACAACAAATTGGTTGGAAACCCCCCTATTATCTTCAAAGGAGAGAAGTCTCAAGCCGAAGAATTCATCACTCAATGGGAGTTGTACGAAGGAGTCAACATCAATAATACCCTTATGAGGAACGCATACCAACGAGCTATGTTATTCCTCACATATATCCAAGGACCCCTCGTTAACGAATGGGTCAAAGGCGTCAACGCATGGTTACGTACCCAGATCACCTCCCATCATTGGGCTACCAACGACGAACGACTATGGGACAGCACGATTGGAGCTTTCAACCGACAATACGCAGATGTGCTAGAACAAGAGAAAGCACAAGCCGAATTAGCTAAGGGACTTCAGTTAAAAAACGGAGACCTCGACGCACTCATTACACAGTTTGAAACACTGGTCCGACATGCAAACTACGATGTCAATCAACCATTGGTGCTGCAAATTTTCACTAATGCGCTGCCCCATGCAATGTACGGGTATATCATTAATCATGTCAAACCTCGTAACTACGAAGGATGGCGGGAAGCTGCCATCCAACAACAGAAGACATGGGTACACATGAAAAGCAGACTAAATCGATTCGCTCCAAAGACCACAAAATCAGCAAACCAGTTCAGCACTTGGAGGCCAAACAATCAATGGGGGCGACCCAACATGGGCCGACAAATCGACCCAAACGCCATGGATACAACACCAGACCGAATCCGGGGAAGACTCGCAGATGCAGAAGACATCCTCCCAGGAGGAAGTCGACACGAAGAACGAAACCGAGGTCGACAAGAAGGGGGATATGCACAACCGAACGGACAAAGGAAAGTCATTACCTGTTATAACTGCAGGAAAATCGGACACTTTGCGCGAGATTGCAGACAACCAAGACGCAACAACTACCCTACAGCCGCAGGACCTTCGCGCACCAGGCAGGGATCTACCAATGAAGATAACTATTATGCTGCTCGAAGCATAGTAGATGATCGAAGCAACATTGGTGAACGAACCCCACAGCAGAAGGCACACGACTGGTTGAGTGGGGTAGCCGAAGAAAACGACGAAGTCAAGGACTTGGTAATGCAGGAACTATGGAAGAAGGAGGATTTTCAAAGCGCCTGAACCCTACGGCCTGGGTAAGGGCATTACGTTGTAACTCTGTATATATCACCCGCTATCGATCCATGCGTATTCCAGTTTCGATCCGTACAAGTTACTTCATGGCCGACAAACGAGCATTAGTGGACTCCGGAGCCACTGACAACTTCATGCACGCAACATTCGCAGCACGAATGGGGTTGGGATTGAAGGAACTCCCGACTCCCAAGAAAATATTCAACATAGACAACACTACGAACAAATCAGGAAAGATCACACACTATCTTGATTTAGATGTTCGCGCTAAAGGAATCCATAAAGAAATGCGGTTCCTCATTACAGACATCGGAAGTGAGGACCTGCTACTAGGATACCCCTGGCTGGCCACTTTCGAACCCAAGTTCAACTGGCGTCACGCCGTCATTGACGAACGAATGTTGCCAGTCATCATTTCATCAGTCAATCCTCGCATCATACGATCACAACCCGTCATTGCCGCATTGATGACGAATGAAGAAAAAAGCTCCATCATACGCACCCTAGAAACACAATCTACGATCCGGGGAGTGTCAACCGAACTCGCAATTCAAGCAGGACAGAACACAAAAGCAGCCGTAATACCACCCGAATATGCACGCTTTCACAAACTATTTAGCGATGCTGAATCATCACGATTTCCACCAAGTCGACCATGGGATCACGCAATAGACTTCAAGCCAAACGCACCTGACGCGCTACCTTGCAAAGTATATCCAATGACGCAGGGCGAAGATCAGGCACTTCTCAAGTTCCTAAGGGAACAAGAGGCCAAAGGATATATACGCCCTTCCATTTCACCATACGCCTCACCTTTCTTCTTCATTCAGAAAAAGGACGGCAAACTGCGTCCGGTACAAGACTACAGGCGCAGTAACGACATCACTATTAGCAATCAATACCCTCTCCCGCTCATCACAGACTTGCTCACTGATCTAAGTGGAGCGTCCATCTTCACCAAATTAGATGTACGAGATGGGTACAACAACATTCGAATCAAAGAAGGGGACGAACACAAAGCGGCTTTCAAAACCAAATATGGCTTGTTTGAACCCCTTGTCATGTTCTTTGGATTAAAAAACTCCCCAGCTACGTTCCAGAACATGATGAACTACGAGTACAGGGACACTATTGACTATTGGAACGCCAGGGGTACTGCTATTCGCATCTATATGGATGATATAGCGATAGCAACCAGTACCAATTTGGAAGACCACATCAAAGCAGTGTCAGCAGTGTTCGAAGTTGCAGAACGACTGGATCTATATTTCAAACCCGAAAAATGTACCTTCCATGCCCCGCGTATGGATTACCTGGGGGTAATCCTTGAAAAGGGGATAACGCGCATGGACCCCGTAAAAATTGCAGGAATTAAAAACTGGCCCACGCCCACCAAAGTTAAGGACATCAGATCTTTTTTGGGATTCTGCAATTTTTACCGACCTTTTATTCGAGGATTCGCGCACATCGCGCGACCTCTCAACGAACTTACAAGGAAGGACATCGAATGGACATGGACGGAGAGACACCAGAAAGCATTTGAAGAGCTACGCAACAGGGTTACTAGCGAGCCAGTATTGGCACATCCAGAGCTAGACAAACCATTTGAACTTGAAGTCGACGCATCCGGGTTTGCCATAGGCGCAGTACTACTGCAGAAGAAGGATGATGGCAAGAAACACCCGATTGCATATTTTTCAAAAACCCTCAATGAAGCTCAGCGAAACTACGATGTAGCCGACTTAGAGTTACTGGCGGTGGTTATGTCGCTGGACAACTGGAGATCGTTCCTTGCAGGATCCCCACACAAGGTCATCGTCCATTCAGACCACCAAAATTTGCTATACTGGAAAGAACCACACAAGATTAGTAGGCGGGTAGCAAGGGAAGTACTTCGCCTATCAGAGTACAATATTGAAATCCGTCACATACAAGGAAAGTCGAATGGACGTGCAGACGCGCTGTCAAGAAGACCAGACTATGATCAAGGAACGGAAGACAACACCAATGTTGTCGTACTACCGGAACACGTCTTCGCCAATACAATCATGACCACTACACACCAGCACCAGCAGGATGAAGAACGCCTCAAACCATGGGTCGACCCTCATCAACTCAAGAACATTGAAGGGACATGGTATAAGGGAGACCGAGTCGTCGTAACAGTGGATATAAACGGAAAAAGGAAACTCATCAAAGCCCATCACGACTTACCAGTACACGGTCACCCAGGTATCAGTAAAACGATACAGATCATGGAACGAAATTACTGGTGGCCGCAGATGCGCAAGGACATCACCGATTATGTGCAAGGCTGTGCCGACTGTCAACGCCACAAAGTCAACAATCGTCCTACCAAAGCCCCGCTAAGACCCATATATCCAAAACCCGAAGCTATGCCGTTCGAAACCATTGCTCTGGATTTTATCACTAAACTCCCTGTATCACAGGGATACGACTCCATTCTCACAGTCACGGACCATGACTGTACTAAGGCATCGATATTCATCCCATGCAATGAAGAAATCAATGCAGAAGGTACCGCGGCTTTGTACATCCAACATGTATTCGTACATTTTGGACTACCCAGAAAGGTTATAAGCGATCGAGACCCGCGCTTCATTTCGAAGTTTATGCAAGAGGTCTGCAGAATCACAGGGATAGAACGTAATCCCTCAACAGCATATCACCCGAGGACCGATGGACAATCAGAACGATCCAATCAATGGGTCGAGACCGCCATCAGGTTCATTTCCAACCACCATCAGACGAATTGGGCCCCTTATCTACCAATCGCTCAATTCGCTCATAACAATTGGCCCAGCGACACCACAAGGAAGTCTCCATTTTTCCTTCTGATGGGCTACAACCCGCGCGCTGATTGGATTTCAGCGCCCTCTGCACTCCCACAAGTCACAATGCGCCTCGAGCAACTGAAACAGGCACGAGAAACGGCGCAACAATTGATGATCAAGGCACAACAATCATGGGTCAAACACCGTGATACGCCCAAATACAAGGAAGGCGACCAAGTATGGTTAGAAGGCAAAAATCTCCGTATTAATCAGCCAACCGCCAAGCTTGCGCCCAGACGACATGGGCCTTTTAAGGTCATTCAGGTGATGTCACCAGTTAATTACCGTCTGGAACTTCCCACGCAGTGGAGCATCCACCCCGTGTTTCACATAGATCTTCTCACCCCTTATAAAGAAACAATAACACATGGGCCTAACTATCAGCGCCCACTACCTGATCTGATCGATGGGGAAGAAGAATACTCCGTAGAGAAAATTCTAGACTCTCGGCTATTCGGCAGAAGACGGCGTCTCCAGTATTTGGTCAAATGGGAAGGATACCCGGAATCGGACAACATGTGGGTCGATAAGGATGACGTCTTTGCAGATGACAAAGTACGGGAGTTTAAACAATCAAACCCCGACAAGCGAACACATATAAGGACCATCCGCTACGTTGATTTCCCTCATCCCTCTACCACATCCACATCTCAACTACTCCTCCAGCACGCTTGCAAATACATGTCCTCTAATGGAGACGACAATCTTGCCCATGAGTACCCTGCTGGAGCGTATGACGACACCACCGATAGGGACGACATCCTCGACGACATCCGACGAGACATCGTCAATGCCGCCACCAGTTATACCGCCAACCAGCTCAGACGACTCAGTCAACCTGTGCTACTCAACGAATCTTTCGTCCCTCTGGACCCAACGGCAGTCCCCTTCGAGCCCAGGTCTCCCTCTCCCTCAGCCCAATCTATTGCCGACGCCTTTAGGCAACTCTCTATCCACACGCCAGCACGACTCACCCCTGACGGAGCCGCTGCTGCTGAGGCTCTCGGAACGCACCCATATGAAGTTTCAGTCCCCGCTTCCGCAGTCGTTGGGGATGAAGACCGCGAGAGCTTGGCATCAGGAGCACCTCGCCCTGGTTCGTCAGCGGTTCGACGAGAAGAATCGCCGACGCATCGCAGCAGGACACGTACCCGTTCGGCATCCGTACCTGACAACACACACTGCCCCCTCTGTGCCGGACCAAGAGAATACTGTCACGGCCACTCCCCCATCGACAACCCCATACTCCCAGTCCCAGCGCCCCGAACACCCATACCTGTCCCAGCTCCAACCCTTCCGACCCACAGAGTGGCGACATTTAACCTCAATCGTGAGCAAGCCGAGGCGCTGGCTGCTCGACTCGCCACTGCGCTCCAACAAAACGGTCAAAATCCCGCTGAAGTACCGCCACCCTACCCTATCCAAGCCGAAGCTGCCCAAGGGATGGGTGTACGTGGAAGACGAGGCAGAGGCAGAGGTCAAAGAGGAGGTAACCGACCCGTGCAAGTACGCGGTCCTCCCCCAGCCATCCCTCGACCCGTTATCCCCAGACGCCCAGTGGACCGCCCTAACATCAGCGCAGGAGACTTGCACCTTGCCCGCCAAGCTAGGGCGGAAGGTTTTGAAGAGAACATTGGGAGACAATATGTCCCCTTCCGGATTCCCGGGCTCAGTGGCGAAGAAACCCCGGCGCGCTTCATCAGCGTCCACATGACGGACAACCCGTATGTGGAGGCTCGCATGTCCCCGTTCACGGCGGTATATCGTGGTGAGATTCACGCCATTTCAGAAGTGGACAATGATGACGAAGCCGAGGAACTCACGTACGAACTCCTCAAAATGCTCGAGGACGAGTACCCAGACGCGCAGTACGTCGATGCGGCCTTAGACCGCATCCCGGATCTGTCACTGGAAGCCGAGGTGAGACGCTGGAGGGGTTTAAAGAAGCGCATCAAGGGGGTTAGCGAACAGATACGACAGCTGGAAGACCGTCTCTATTCGTTGGGAGTCGATCAGCGGTCGTGTCGCCTGAGGTTGCAGAACGCGAAGGCGGTTAGCAGGGTATTGGATGAGATGAGCCATGACCAGCGCATTCATCCACTGACAACGTGGTCGGTAGAACGTGGACGTTTACCCTGAAAAGGGGATGATGTCACGGACGGCCTCGGAAGTGGACTGACCTATCGGTTATGACTACGATACTCAGGTTACATTAGTCATGGACAGGGGCCGGATCATAGTAGTAGCGCAGACTCACACGCTGTCATAGCGTTATTGTTCTCGTATATCACATGCTCAGGGACATTGCGTCATACTAAGATAGTTGTACTAGGGTTCGTGACTCATAGTATAGTTTAGACTCCGCTTTAAAGCGAGTCTTACGTGTATATAAGTCGCCTAGTAAAGACCGGGGATCTCTATCCTGGTCTTCTTCAATTTGCTATCAGTCTTCCTTTTCCTTTCAGTCTGCCTTCTCTCTTGCGTCTTATTCTTTGGTCTCTTCCTTTCATCCATCTATACTTTCGTCTCTACACTTGTCTTTACCTGGTGGAAGTGCTGTCGGGCCTTCTCACACGCAGGGGACCTATTGTCGTCACACATAGTGTCCGAGAACCAAGTTACGGATTGCACCACCACACTCCCTGTCCAAGTCGGACAAACGCTTAGCAAAGCGTTACAGCAAGCGCTGGCACGTGCCGTGAGTACCCGCCAATATGCAGTGGTGCGACGTACTGGCAGTGTCACAGGACGAGCAAGGACCACGTGATGGGATCACGTGATGACGCCCAGATGTAGGACATCTAACATATAAGTCACGGGCTACGTTTCGGAGCAAGACCACAAGAAGAAGTCACGTGACGGGGTCATGTGATGGACGCCCAGACCCAGGGCCTAGACATGGCGCCTAGAGGGGTCTAACCAGATAAGTGATGGGCAGCTGATGAAGTTATGATGTCATGTTCTAGACAGGGTCTAGGCAGATTGTCACGGACTGCCTTGGAAGTGGACTGACACATCGGTTATGACTACGATAGTCAGATTACATTAGTCATGGACAGGGGCCGGAATATCGTTGTAGCACGGACTCACACGCTGTCAAGCGTCTTATTGTTCTCCAGTATCACATGCTCACAGACATTGCGTCATACTAGGATAGTTGTACTAGGGTTCGTGACTCGTTACTTAGTTCAGACTCCGCTTCAAAGCGAGTCTTACATGTATATGAGTCGCCTAGTAAAGACCAGGGATCTCCATCCTGGTCTTCTTCAATTTGCTATTCTTGTTTCTTTCTTCCTTTCCAGTCTGCCTCTTCTTATCTTCTTTGTCGTCTTCTTTCTCTCTCATCTCTACCATCTTATCGTCTACTTAGTGGAGGTGCTGCCACGCCCTTTTCACTCTACGGGGACCTAGTGTTAGTCAGCCTAGTGTCCAAGAAGCCCAGTCACGTGTTGCAAGCCACTTCAAATCGTCCAAGTCGGACAAACGGTTAGCGAACCGTTACACAGATGGTCTGCCATGGGGAGTCTGGAAGGTTCTAGGAGGATTCTGGCTGGGAGTCGGAAAGGTTCTGGAAGGATCTAGGCGGGCTTGGCAAGAAGGCCATGAGGCGCGTGGTGCGCAGAGGTATTTATCCCATTGGAGGGAGATATGGACATGTGTCGGATATGTGTTGTATGCCCCTGGCATGAGGTATGCCTTGAGGCTCTTATCTATGATGTCACGGATTGCTTCGGAAGTGGACTGACGTATCGGTTATGACTACGATTGTCAGATTACATTAGTCATGGACAGGGTCCGGAGTATCGTTGTAGCACAGACTCACACGCTGTCAGGCGTTCTATTGTTCTTTCTTATCATGTGCATATGGACACTACGTCATACTAGGATAGTCGTACTAGGGTTCGTGACTCATAGCATAGTTCAGACTCCGCTTAAAAGCGAGTCTTCCATGTATATAAGTCGCCTAGTAGAGACCAGGGATCCCTATCCTGGTCTTCTTCAATTCGCTATCTTGTTCCTTTCCTTCTTTCCAGTCTGCCTATTCTCGTCTTCTTTGTCATCTTCTTTGTCATCCTCTTTCTCTCTCATCTCTACTTCGTCATCGTCTATCTAGTGGAGGTGCTGCCACGCCCTTTTCACTTAAAGGGGACCTAGTGTTAGCCAGCCTAGTGTCCGAGAAGCCCAGTAACATGTTGCAAAGCCACTCAAAGTCATCCAAGTCGGACAAACGGTTAGCGAACCGTTACATTAAGACCAGGATCCCACCGTGGCGCTGCAACGGACAACCAGAGAAGTGTGGGCCGCAGAAGGAGGGTTCATCCCTTACGAAATCGAAAATCAACAACCGCAACAGGACGTACCAGAGTCCTTCATCAAAGGAGCCAGTTGGAGAGTAGTCAACGCGATCGAACGATATCACACACGGTCAAGTGCGCCGGAGTATTCATCAGGAGAAGAGCACTGGTACCCAGTTGAGTTTAACACCGAACGTGCTTGTTGGACAGAGATCCGCTGGATTGAAAATCTAGAAGTTGGTGGACATTGGGAAGCTTTCCGTATTGCCGGACCAGACCTCGGACTCGACATTACATTACAAGACACGGCGGACCAAGACCGCATTGATCACGCAAGGAGAATTCGCAGTCAATCCCCGGATAACACCCCCACTACTCATACCAGCACACCATCAGTGGCCAGCGAAGCAAGTAACATACAAGTACGGTCACCAGTACCACAAAGAGGAAGCGATCAAATCATCGCACTACAGTTAGCTGAGTCATTACACATACAAGATCCAGTCATGAGTCGTACAATGACCATGGAACCAGTAGCGGGAACTATCAACCCGCACACAGGGCATATGGAAACACCGATGCATCCAGATGAGGTGGCACTACACCGAGCAATAGGACCCGATCAAGCCGATCCTCCGTCCGATAGAGGACGTAGAAGTCCACCAAGAATACCATTCGGATGGCCGCGTGGTGGACCACCAGGACAAGGACCAGGTGGAGGACCATTCGGAGGACCACCAGGAGGAGGACCGCCCGGTGGTGGAGGACCGCCAGGAGGACCCCCATTCCCGATGCCACAAGCACCACAACCAGGAGGACCTCACGGGGATAAACTAGTAGGCAATCCCCCCATCATATTCACAGGAGACCGGTCAAAAGCAGAGCAATTTATCACGCAATGGCAACTTTACGAAGGAGTTAACATCACAAATGCGCTTATGCGCAATCCATATCAACGAGCTATGTTCTTTCTCACGTACATTCAAGGAGCGCTCGTTAACGAATGGGTAAAGGGAGTCAATGCATGGCTCAGAACACAAGTGACAACCCAAGGATGGGCGACAACCGATGAACGCCTATGGAACGGAGTAATCGGTGCATTCAACAGACAATATGCCGACGTATTGGAACAAGAGAAAGCTCAAGCAGAGCTAGGGCGAGGGCTTCGAATGCAGTCAGGAGACCTAGACGGTCTCATCACCAAATTCGAGACATTGGTACGCCACGCCAATTACGATGTCAACCAGCCGCTGGTGTTGCGTATTTTCACAGATGCATTGCCTCACGCAATGTATCAATTCATCTTCCAAAACATCCAACCGCGGAATTACGAAGGATGGCGCGAAGCGGCGATACAACAACAAAAGATGTTTGTTCACATGAAGAGCCGACTAGAAGGCTTTCGATCCAAACCAGCAACAATGCCAACATCTAGCAACTGGAAGGGCACCAATAACAACAACGCTAACCGAAGATGGGGAGGGCCTAACTTCCCGCGCATGCCAGACCCCAACGCCATGGACACCACGCCCGATCGCATTCGAGGACGAGTGGCCCAGAATGAAGATTTTTTGCCCGGAGGAAACCGTTACCAACAACGAGCTGGGGGCAGCCAAGAAGGAGGGATACAAAGGGGACCAATCCAACAAGATGGGACAAGGAAAGTGCTCACTTGTTTCAACTGCGGCAAACCAGGTCACTTTAAAAGAGACTGTCGACAGCCATTAAAGAGGAACCCCTATTACCAGCAAACACAAGGTCCCTCGCGCACAATACAAGGGCACATTGAAGAAGAAGGGGTCTACGCAGCGCGAAGCATAGTCGACGACCGTAGCGTAATAGAAACACGAACACCACAACAGAAAGCGCAGGATTGGTTGAGTGGAGTAGCCGAAGAGGAAGACGAGGTAAAAGACCTTGTCATGCAACAATTGTGGAAGAGAGAGGATTTTCAAAATGTCTGAACCCGACGGCCTGGGTGAGGACTCTTCGTTGTAACTCCGTGTACATTACTCGCTATCGATCTATGCGCATTCCAGTATCGATTCGCACAAGTTACTTCATGGCCGACAAACGAGCTCTAGTAGACTCTGGAGCTACCGACAATTTCATGAACGCCACGTTCGCCAACAAAATGGGATTGGGATTACGAGAACTCCCAACGCCCAAGAAAATTTACAACATTGACAACACTACGAACAAATCAGGGGAGATTACCCACTACCTTGACCTAGACGTATTCACCAAAGGGATTCATAGAGAAATGCGTTTCCTCATTACCGACATTGGAAGCGAAGATATACTTTTAGGATACCCGTGGCTGGCGTCATTCGAACCACGATTCCACTGGCGAAGCGCTGTTATTGACGAACGCATCTTACCAGTTGTTATTTCATCTATCAATCCCCGTGTCATCCGACAGCGCCCAGTCATCACAACAATCATGACTGAAGCAGAGAAACAGTCCATCGTACAAACGCTGGAGACGCAATCCACGATCAGAGGGGTAGCCACCGAATTGGCCGTGCAAGCGGGCCAAAACCAAGTCGCGGCAGTAGTCCCAGAAGTATACCAACGATTCAGCAAGCTGTTCAGTGATGAAGAATCCGCACGATTCCCACCCTCCAGACCGTGGGACCACGCAATCGACTTCAAACCAAATGCACCGGATGCGTTGCCATGCAAGGTGTATCCTATGACACAAGAAGAGGACAAAGGGCTACTTAAGTTCCTTAGGGAACAAGAAGCTAAGGGATACATAAGGCCCTCTATCTCACCATACGCCTCACCATTCTTCTTTATTCAGAAGAAAGACGGCAAACTACGGCCGGTCCAAGATTACCGGCGTATCAACGACATCACAATTAGCAACCAGTATCCTCTGCCCCTCATTACAGAACTCCTTACAGACCTCAGTGGAGCTCGAATTTTCACCAAGCTAGACGTACGAGACGGGTACAACAACATCCGCATCAAGGAAGGGGACGAACACAAGGCCGCATTCAAAACCAAATATGGCCTGTTCGAACCTCTAGTCATGTTTTTTGGGTTGAAAAACTCACCAGCTACGTTCCAAAACATGATGAACTACGAGTACCGAGACACCATTGACTACTGGAATACAAGGGGAACAGCGATCCGCATCTACATGGATGATATTGCGATCGCCACCAGCACAAACCTCGAAGATCACATCAAAGCGGTGTCAGCCGTATTCGAAGTAGCCAAACGACTTGACTTATACTTCAAACCGGAGAAATGCACTTTCCATGCCCCGCGTATGGATTACCTGGGAGTAATCCTTGAAAAGGGGATAACGCGCATGGACCCCATCAAAATCGCAGGTATTAAAAATTGGCCTACGCCCACCAAAGTTAAGGACATCAGATCTTTTTTGGGCTTCTGCAATTTTTACCGACCTTTCATTCGAGGATTTGCGCACATCGCGCGACCACTCAATGAACTTACACACAAGGAAGCCGAATGGATCTGGACCGAACGACACCAAAAGGCGTTCGACGAACTCAGGAATAGGGTAACCAGTGAACCAGTACTGGCACACCCAGAGCTTGACAAGCCGTTTGAACTGGAAGTGGATGCGTCAGGGTTCGCAGTAGGTGCAGTGCTACTGCAGAAGAAGGAAGACGGCAAACGACATCCAATTGCGTACTTCTCAAAGACACTTAACGAAGCACAACGGAACTATGATGTGGCCGACCTAGAGCTCTTGGCGGTAGTAATGTCGCTCGACAACTGGAGATCATTCCTTGCAGGGTCGCCACATAAAGTCATCGTATATTCAGACCACCAAAACCTCCTTTACTGGAAGGAACCCCACAAGATTAGCAGACGGGTGGCCAGGGAAGTACTTCGTCTATCTGAATATAACATTGAAATTCGCCACATCAAAGGAACAGCCAACGGTCGCGCAGACGCACTGTCAAGAAGACCAGATTATGACCAGGGGACTGAAGACAACACCAACGTGGTAGTACTTCCCGACAGTCTCTTTGCAAGAACAACGATGACTATGACACAACAACACCGCCAGGACGAAGAGCGTCTCAAGCTTTGGGTTGACCCTCACCAACTCAAATGCCTTAACGGCACATGGTACAAGGAAGGGCGGGTGGTTGTCACTGACGATTTGGAAGGCAAGCGCAATATCATCAAGGTGCACCACGACCCGCCAGTGCATGGACACCCAGGCATCAGCAAGACAGTACAACTAGTCGAACGCAACTATTGGTGGCCACAAATGCGTAAAGATATCACCGATTATGTACAAGGATGCGCCGATTGTCAACGCCACAAGGTTAACAACCGTCCTACAAAAGCGTCATTGAGACCCATCTATCCCCGACCCGAAGCTATGCCTTTTGAAACTATAGCTTTGGATTTTATCACTAAACTCCCTGAATCGCAGGGATACGATTCCATTCTCACCATTACCGATCACGATTGCACAAAGGCTGCTATATTCATACCATGCCGAGAGGAAATCAACGCAGAAGGCACGGCCGCCCTTTACATCCAGCACGTGTTTGCCCATTTTGGATTACCGCGGAAGGTCATCAGCGATCGAGACCCCCGATTTATATCCAAATTTATGCAAGAAGTCTGCCGAATCACAGGGATAGAACGTAATCCCTCCACGGCGTATCATCCAAGAACCGACGGACAATCAGAACGATCGAATCAGTGGGTCGAGACCGCCATCCGGTTCATTTCCGATTACCATCAGACAAATTGGGCCCCTTATCTCCCTATCGCGCAATTCGCACACAACAATTGGCCTAGTGATACCACGCGGAAGTCCCCATTCTTCCTCCTGATGGGCTACAATCCGCGCACTGATTGGATCTCAGCGCCGTCCCCACTCCCACAGGTCACGATGCGCCTCGAGCAACTGAAACAGGCACGAGAAACGGCGCAACAATTGATGATCAAGGCACAACAATCATGGGTCAAACACCGTGATACGCCCAAATACAAAGAAGGAGACCAAGTATGGTTAGAAGGCAAGAATCTCCGTATCAATCAGCCGACCGCCAAACTTGCGCCCAGAAGACATGGACCTTTTAAGGTCATTCAGGTGATGTCACCAGTTAATTACCGTCTGGAACTTCCCACGCAGTGGAGCATCCACCCTGTGTTTCACATAGATCTTCTCACCCCTTACAAAGAGACAATAACGCACGGGCCTAACTACCAACGCCCATTACCCGATCTAGTTGATGGGGAAGAAGAATACTCCGTGGAGAAAATTCTAGACTCTCGGCTGTTCGGCAGAAGACGGCGTCTTCAATACTTGGTCAAATGGGAAGGATATCCGGACGCGGATAACATGTGGGTTGATAAGGATGACGTATTTGCTGAAGATAAGGTGCGGGAATTCAAACAATCAAACCCCGACAAGCAAACACATATAAGGACCCTTCGCTACGTTGATTCCCCTCATCCCTCCGTCGCATCCACATCTCAACTACTCCTCCAGCACGCTCATAAATACATGTCCTCTGATGGAAGCAACGATCTTGCCCATGAATATACTGCTGGAGCGTATGATGACACCACCGCTAGAGACGAACACCTCGACGACATCCAACGAGCAATCGTCGATGCCGCCACCAACTACACTGCCGATCAGCTCAGACGCCTTAGCGACCCAGTGCTCCTTAATGAGTCCTTCAGTCCCCTCGATCCCAATGCAGTTCCCTTTGAGCCCAGATCCCCCTCTCCTTCCGCGCAATCCATCGCTAACGCCTTCCGGCAACTATCCATCCACACTCCCGCGCGACTCACCCCCGATGGAGCCGCTGCTGCTGAAGTTATCAGAGCGCATCCATATGAAGTTTCCGTCCCCGCATCCGCTGTCGTTGGGGATGAAGACAGCGAGAGCCTGGCATCAGGAGCACCTCGCTCTAGTCCGTCAGCGGTTCGACGAGAAGAACCGCCGACGCATCGCAGCAGGACACATTCCCGTTCGACATCCGTACCTGACAACACACACTGCCCCCGCTGCGCCGGACCTAGAGAATATTGCCACGGCCACTCACCCGACGACAACACTGCCCTTCCTGTCCCAGCACCCCGAACACCCATACCTGTCCCAGCTCCAACCCTTCCGACCCACAGAGTGGCGACATTTAACCTCAATCGTGCGCAAGCCGAGGCGCTGGCTGCTCGACTCGCCACTGCACTCCAACAAGACGGTCAAAATCCCGCCGAAGTACCGCCTCCCTACCCCATCCAAGCCGAAGCTGCCCAAGGGATGGGTATACGAGGACGACGAGGTAGAGGCAGAGGTCAAAGAGGAGGTAACCGACCCGAGCAGGTACACCAACCTCCCCCATTTATTGGCCGACCCGGTGCTACCAGGCGCCCAGTGGAGCGCCCTAACATCAGCGCCGGGGACCTACACCTTGCCCGCCAAGCTCGGGCGCAAGGTTTTGAAGAGAACATTGGGCGACGATACGTCCCCTTTCGAATTCCCGGAGTCAGTGGCGAAGAAACCCCGGCGCGCTACATCAAGGTCCACATGACGGACAACCCATACGTGGAAGCCCGCATGTCCCCATTTACGGCGGTGTATCGTGGTGAGATTCACGCCATTTCAGAAGTGGACAATGATGACGAAGCCGAGGAACTGTCGTATGAAATCCTCAAAATGCTCGAGGACGACTACCAAGATGCGCACTACGTTGATGTGGCATTGGACCGTATCCCCGATCTGTCGTTGGAGGCTGAGGTGAGACAATGGAGGGGATTGAAGAAACGCATCAAAGGAGTCAACGAGCAAATACGGCATTTGGAGGACCGCCTCTATTCGCTGGGAGTCGACCAGCGGTCGTGCCGTAAGAGGTTGCAGAATGCGAAGGCGGTTAGCAGGGTATTGGACGAGATGAGTAATGACCAGCGCATCCACCCGTTGACGCCGTGGTCGGTAGAACGTGGATGTTTACCCTGAAAAGGGGATGATGTCACGGATTGCTTCGGAAGTGGACTGACGTATCGGTTATGACTACGATTGTCAGATTACATTAGTCATGGACAGGGTCCGGAGTATCGTTGTAGCACAGACTCACACGCTGTCAGGCGTTCTATTGTTCTTTCTTATCATGTGCATATGGACACTACGTCATACTAGGATAGTCGTACTAGGGTTCGTGACTCATAGCATAGTTCAGACTCCGCTTAAAAGCGAGTCTTCCATGTATATAAGTCGCCTAGTAGAGACCAGGGATCCCTATCCTGGTCTTCTTCAATTCGCTATCTTGTTCCTTTCCTTCTTTCCAGTCTGCCTATTCTCGTCTTCTTTGTCATCTTCTTTGTCATCCTCTTTCTCTCTCATCTCTACTTCGTCATCGTCTATCTAGTGGAGGTGCTGCCACGCCCTTTTCACTTAAAGGGGACCTAGTGTTAGCCAGCCTAGTGTCCGAGAAGCCCAGTAACGTGTTGCAAAGCCACTCAAAGTCGTCCAAGTCGGACAAACGGTTAGCGAACCGTTACATATGACTCACGGTCGATAAGCCCCTGTGGCTTGATGGCGGTATGCCATTGGACGATTACTATAGGGTTTCGGGTTCAGTAGGAGCCTGAATGTGTTACTTATACGGTATATAAGACTCTGCAGCTCGAGCAGTAGTCTTTAGCTTAGTTGTCTTGAGAGTTCCACTAGATCTCATCTCAATCCAAGCAGATACAGTTGTTGCTTCGCCTTAACTCAGGCATTGTGATCATCCACTTCTGTATATATACCAGCGTTCCTATCCCTTTCAACAGGTGATAGAGGTTCAGTTCGTCAAGTGTAGCCGTTGTCATTCATCAAGACCCCCCCTACGCCTAAGTCAGGCAGAACGATCAGTGGATCGTTACATTGTTCAGAGAGGAAGCGGCAGCCACTGAACAGATTCTTCACCATAGATATATTGGACGGGTGCAAGTGAGAATGAGCGCGACCAATAAGTGATCTTCTCTCTTACTACTGGAAAATGTAAGTTTCTTCCGCTCCTTTTGTCCCTTGTTACTGTAAATCTTTGTGTACGTGTACCGCTCATTTAATAAAAATCTGGTATTATTGCCGGTATTGGTTTTTGCGGAAGTGTGACTGTGACAATAATAAGTGATAATCTTGAGAAGTTTGAGGAAAAGTTATCAATATATTATCCGTAGACTATCTTGCTTATGCACTTTACATCTAATTTACCGGTAATTAGATCTATTTTAGTTTGTGGCATGGAAATGGCGATAATATAGATAATTTAACAAATTATTGCTAATCTAGCAGAATTATCCCTCGCTAGCACGGGAGGTTTTTCCTGATGGTTCAGCATAATTTGAAAGCGGGTGACTGGTTGGGGTGGCTACGCACCCTTCATAGTTTGAGCTATGGCAATCCGGACCCCCTCTTGTATCCGGCAATCTAACCTATGCAATGCATCCTCAATATCTGTCCTTCCTAACAGTTTCGCAAAATATATTTCTAGTGAAGCATAGCGGATAGTAGTAGGTCCTGAGACTAGAATAAAATCACTTACTTGATCGGCGTCGGTTCACAACCTTCGTCGCTATGGAGAGAATAGATAGCGCCTCTGTCATGATCTTGGCAAGGACCTGCGACATTTCGGATGTGAAAGATATCTGAGTATAAACCCCAAAATGATTGAAGAAGCTCTCGATGCGCTCAAATAGTTCGACGAGCGCATCGTAGCTCGCTCTCACGTCTTTTGCAGCCTATGAATGTAGGTTTAAGAGGGGTCCATGAAACAGCAGGCAAAGTACGAACAGCAAGCAAGACACCGATACCAGTAAAAATGACTCGGGAAGGGGAGAGCGCCTACATAATAACTTCAGGATGCACTTACATTGGTCACAACATACAGGATTTCAAGTACGTACCAGGCCGGCAGCTCCTTGGGCAGCTCCGCGAAGAGAATCACAAAGCCTGTAGAGAACACCCACTATCGGACTGATCCACTTCATCAGCCTCTGATCGCCATCCCTAAACCGCTGAAATGCACTGGCTTGGCCTTGAAGTATTTCGAGGATGGCATCGATGGAGGAACATTGTTTCAGCTCAGTAGCCAGCGGGTGGTCAAGAAGTTCTTTCCCCGTCTTCCTCTTGTACAGACCCAAGGCTTGCCTCAAGGATGTAGAAATCGGGTCGCCGTCTGCCATTGGGGTCAATGAAAGCATGGCGCGTGGAGCCGGAGCCTGAGATTTGGTAGTGAGGATGGCAGGATGGAGTGTGTGGAGTCGGGCTGGAAAAAGGAAGCTGGCGCTCTCACGCAGAAAAGAAACTGTGGCAGATTACGCCTCCCCCATGCGGTATATTCAAACAGTTACACGTTTCATTTTGAAACTCTTGCTCGAGGGGTGAGTTTGTGTCTGCAGAGTGATCCCCTTTGTCAGTAGAGCCTCCAGACCTGAGATTAAAAATATATCATCAATAATCATCGCCAATGAGAGTATACTGCGTCCTGATGCCGACGGATTTCAGCCCTCTCTCCTCACGTGGACGAACGCTTCTCGAGCGCCCAATCGCCTACGGCGCTTTGGCAAACTTTGGCGCTAGTTCCCGTGGCTGCACCGGGCATCTATTGTTCCCGTGCCTGAATCTGGTTGGCTTCGTCCGGGTGGGCGGCAAGCACGGCCATCGAGAAAAAATCTCTGTGCGCCAAGAGGTGCAGGCGGTAGGGCACTCGGGTACGAGTTCAGGTTTGTCACGATCGCGAGCAGGGGCGGTGTTGCAGTCTCCTTGTCGGACTTGGAGCGCGGCGGCAAATGGCGGGGCCTCGATATTTTCCGTCTTCGTCTCTACCACGGTCTGGCTTTGGTCTTCTGCTTTTTCTGCGATCAGAGCCATTCGTGGCTGCCGAGAGCCAGAGCCCTGTGACGAGACCGAATTAATCACTAGCTGGATGTCTTTGAAAACTTACGCACACCTCATGCAACAGCCAACCACATCAGCCGAGCGAAAACGAACTCATGGGCGTCTAGGGCTCTGAACGGACGGTCTTCTCTGTTCGTACAGGTGCAGCAGTGGACGATCATCATGTGCATTGGCAGCTATGAGCGATGTGACTTGTGAGTCCGCGCCGAGTGCGCGTACCAGACGACGCAATGCGCGTCAGCATCGGCTAATAATTTGTATTTTGTAGGACTCATCACATCCCAGGCTTTACTACAGTAGAAATTAAAGCGGATGAACAAGTAAGGATGTCACGTTTCTTCCCTACTATAAGTTTGGATGCCAAATTACGTTATATTTTCCAGTTAGCCTGACGGTCTCAGTGGAAGACTATTCTCGGCAGGATAATTGGGCTGACACGTCCAAGAGCGAACATGGCATAGAAAAGAAGGGAGAATACGTCTCTCCTATTAACTCAAAAATGCTTCGCATCCCCTTCCCTTCCACTGGTATCGAAAACATTACTCTCTTCCGCGGTGGAAAGCGGGCCAGGCGGGACCCTCTCAAAGATGGTATGTCTCACGACCACACATTTCTTGCCGCACGGACGACAGTTCGATCTAGTGTCGAATTCTGTCCCCGTCGTCACCATTCTTAAGCGTCCCAGTCCCACACCGCCAGCTTGCCAGCCACTGGCGCCAGCTCCTCCGCCTGTCAAGATACTTATGAACCCTAAGCGACAGGCAGCGATCGGTCGCGCCGGTGCCCAGGCTCCTCCTCAGAATACTTCACCAACCCCCACCCCCGCCCCGAGGCCCCGATCGTCAGCTCACGTGTCGTTCGCCTTCGTCGTCCCCGAGGACCACTCACCGCACCGCCGGGGTTGCATCAGGACTGCTCTATCGGCTCCCAGGACTGGGTTCAGGCCTGAGCGTATGGTGCGGGCTCCGAAGGTCATCATCCACGAGCCCGTCTGGTGGGACCAGTGGACCGATGTCGACCACCCCGGGACGAGCTACGGTGAAATGCTGGACGTGCCCCCCGTCAACTGGCGGGGGAAACTGAACGTCGAAGACTTGGTGCGCTTCTATCCCAAGGAACGGTCCGCCGAGCAGACTATGCGGAGGCTGCGTCAGCTGGAGCGCAACAAGTCTACTAGCCGTCGCTCCGCCGCTCGTCGTCACGGGTACTCCCAGAAGGGGAAGAAGGCCCGCTCTCAGGCGAACCCTACCACTCCGCCTCGCTCTGCGTCAGCCACCCCCACCTCGCCCCCCCACTTGTTTTATTTTCTATGAGCTGTAACAATCTCATATCAACGAGTTGCAAAAATCCTCGGCTTGCGATCACGATAGCTGCGTCCTCCGTCTTCGCCTTTCCTATCGCTGACGTCTGCCTCACGCCGGCGGGTCGCGGCGGCGACGTGGGGCAGATGCCAGTGCCGTCACTCGACGCGCAGGTTGCTGAGTCGCGGCGGGGACTTGCGCGCCTAGTGGCGGGTTCCCCCTTCTCTTCTTCACTCTTTGCCGTCTCGTCTTTCTCTGCTACTCTGTGGTTTCCTAGCCTTTCCGTCTCGGTTCTCGTCGCAAAAAATCTCAATAACACTAACAAAAAAAACCGAAAAATAATGAAAATCGCTCCTACAAAAACCAGAAAAGTGATAAAAGTACAAGCGAATCGGAAATCTCTTTTCAATTGCCTTTTACTCGATCCTCATTGCGCGCCCGAACTGTGTGTGGGACGGGCTCCACAGGCGGTGGGGTCATGCCTTGGCCGAGGGTGTGATTCTCCGTCTTGGGGCTTCGCTCCCTAGCGTGTTTCGGTCTGGTCTGAGTACGGTCCAGCAAAGTCTCATTTTCCTTGCCGGATGCGTGCTTAATATTCTCGGCTGTCTAGCGATCGTTGTTGTTTTTCTCATTGCTGCCGTCAATCTCCCCCATTTGCCGTCGTCTGAACCATTCATTATTCGTTTTTATATGCTCTGGCCATTTCTTTGCGCTTATTCTCTTTAATCTCTTAGAGGTTCATGATAGGGACCGGCATGGCGTGGACGCACGTCTTGCTTCGATCGACCTCGAACTTAATAGCGCGCTCAAGACCAAAGGTCACTCTGGTGCTCTTGCTGGTGCTTCTGTCTGCCTACGGGCGCTTGGCTTTGGCTTGGCTGCCTCTGCTTGGCCCAACTCGGACTGGTTGCTTGGCTTGCCAGTGGCTGCGGGTGGCCGGACACAAGTCGAAGTTTACCTGTGCCGGGCCCCTGTCTGAAGTACGTCGTCTCTGTCAAATCACCTCCCCCTTCCTTCCCTCCCCCCCTGGTGTTGGTGTTTGTCACATTCGGGCGCGTCGCGGCGACCGATGTGTGACAGACACCAACACCCTTTTTTTTTCGCACATCCGAATGATATTAGGGTTAGGGTTACTGGTCGAAATTTGAATGGAAAATAGAATAAGATAAAAAGTATATAGACGAGTGTTGAGTGTTTCTGTTGAGTGTTTCTCTACCTGATGAAGGTATATTTGGCGAATTGCAACAGAGAAATAGTGCGGTGCTTCTAGATTGCTGCAGAAAGGTAACTGCGTGCGCATTGCCTGTTGCGGTCCGTTCCATTCAAGATGGAATCATCGCCAATACGGCGTAAGAGCCACCACGCCAACGATTCCCGCTCCCTCTTTCAGAATCCATGGACAAAGACTACCGTAGAGCCCAGCCCGAGCTCTACGCCGCCCCATTCCGAAATCCAAGGATCGGACTCGGACGCCAACTCGACGCCAGATGAGGCCAACGCATTGACAGCAGCTTTGCCTTCGAGTCCAGTCACATTTCTCGGCCTTCCGTCTCTACCATTCCCCTCTTCTTTGAGATTCTCGAGAATGGCAAGCATAAGCGGATCTACGGCACGCGCAATACCCATATCCTTTGAACGTGTCCGTGCGCTCGAATGCCAGCCGCCCCACCCACCTGTCAAAGTCGTCAAACCCGATTGGGGTCGGCGTTCGTCCGCTTCTACGAGCCTCAAAGCGACGTGGTTGGGACACGCGGTGCGCACTGCCTTCCACTGTCCATGGCGATTTAGCTCACTTCGTTTCCAAGAGTTTTCTCGTCGAGTTCCCGAGCTGTACTACCACCGACGACGAGCCACCTCGCGTCTTGTTCGATCCCATCTTCTCCGATAGAGCTGGCCCGTCTCCCTGGGTCGGCGTCCAGCGGCGTCTGCCTCCGCCCTGCACGATCGCAGAGCTGCCCGAGTTCCAATTCGTGGTGTACTCCCATAACCAGTGCGTCATTCTGTCTCCTCCGGGACGATCGCGTCCCGTCTCGCTTTACAAATAAAATACCGTAGCTATGACCATCTCGACCTACCCACGCTGCAACAGATCCACGAGCTGCGCGGTGAGCGTGTGCATTTCCTCGTTCCTCTAGGTGAGCCCCAAAATATTCATCGTTCCGACTCCACTTTCTGTTACGCCCTGGTACTCAGTCACGTGTTTTTCTACCAAAAGGCAACAAGACATGGTTCGAGGAAACGGGAATCCCGACTTCCCAAATCACCGAGCTAGATTGGTGGGACGTCGCCACGCTGCCAACTCATCCCCGCTCACAACAGGAACTCAAGTTTGTGTGTACGCCAGCCCAACATACCAGCGGTATGTGACCACACCCAGTAATTACCATAGGCCCAACCAGTCCCTGCAGGCCGTGGTATCGTCGACAATCGGACCACTCTGTGGGCAAGTTGGGTTGTAGAACAGATGCTACCCAACTCCCTAAGAGGAGGCGACCGCACGTCCATATACTTCGCTGGGTATGCCTCTGTCTCTTTCAGATCCGCCGCGCTTAGCCACCCCTTAGCGATTCAGGATATATGACGCCCAGTGGTCCATGTCCCGTTTTTGAAGGTATGTGTACACACCATCTTTCGAATAATGGCTATCACGACGCATATCTGTGTAGAGATCGGGTCCAAGTACGGCCCGTTTGATATCGCAATGCTCCCCATTTGGCGCGGAGGCTCTCTCTCCTTCGTCGCACGCCTTGGCTTCCGAGTACGTATCTCTCTCGCGCCTGTGCTCCTATCGCTTCTTGCTCGCCTTACGCGGCTAACCTGCCAACGCCTTTCAGATCGTGCATGCTCGCGACTCCGTTCTCACCGCTTACCACGCGACGCCCGCGCACGCTCTGCGCATACACCTCGCACTGCGCTCCCGACATTCGCTCGCGATGCATTTTGCCACGTTTGCGGGCAGCGACGTCGAGGCGCTCGACCCGATCCTCGAGCTAGAGCAGGCGAAACGCGAGATGATGATGTTGTCTTTAGCAGGTGCGGGTGCGGACGGCAGTTCGGTGGACGATGCGCGGCGAATGACCACCGCGGCAGAGGTAGTTGGCAATTGGTGGATGGAGGGCGGGATGGGCGTCATCGATGTTGGCGAGACTGCCATAGTGCAAGTTGGCGAGTCTGGGCGTGCCGTGCTGTAAGGTTGACAGGCGTAGGGTAGTCAAGCGACTATCATTACCGTGGGTGAGTCATCTATGTTTCTAAATACCAAAAGGACCCTTTGGTTGCTTTCAAATTTATGAATCACTTCTCAACGTCGCCGACACGAAGGGAACAGCCATCCAATGATATGTAATGTTGTGGAGTCGAGGGCTCTTTATCTACTTGCACGCCACACTCTGTCAATGTATGATCTCGAACCTCCCTGTCCTGCGATGTTGGTGGCGGTAGCGTGGCTATAGGTGCGGGTGGTGCTGTCGGTCCTCGATAACGCGGCAGGTCGATATTGCCTAACTATTCCGATCCTTACTTGTTCGGTTCGGCACCCTCCCCGTCCCCATGATGTCCACGTCGGATCGAGCTGAAACTATGGCTGCGCTTTGAAATTTTGGACGCGCTGCCGCACACTGCAGGACTTTCAATACCGTTGAGAGGAAGTGAGCAAAAATTGAGGAAGAAATATACTCACCAGCGCAAGACAAAGATGACGTTTGGCTGGTACTAGCAGACAATGCATCCGATTCTTGTCTCGTCACCGGGTCACCGTCTGGCAGGAGATTATCGGAGTTGCGCCGTTGGAACCCTTCAACAGTGCGACCAATTGTGACTGCAAATATCGTCCTGTCCACAACAAGAAACCCAGACCACATCGACTTCCACGGGGGTCGTCTCACTGTCCAAAACAGTATCACGCTTGTCACTGTGCTTGATCACTGCTACAATGAAAATATTACCAGTGAAATGGATGACCGTGTGAGGTTCTGGTAGTCGTTGGTACGGAGGATTGGACACATCGCACTGTCAAGCGGAGAACACTAGTTCCCCCCTCTAGGCCCAACCCCGAGACGCATTGGCACAAGCTAAGTCACTCATCATGTCAGTCGCCTTTGTGTGTTGATACTGTATGACGCGAATTAAACCCAAGGATGTCGCTTGTGACTTTTACATCGGGAAAATGCCCCCCTGCAAAACCCGTTCAAATTAGCACTAACGTGCTAAACGTGCTAAGAAATTGTAAATTGACTTGAGCGCCCATTTTCAAAAACGCGGCATTAAGAATATATTAAATGTACTATAAATTTCCACTAATTACATTCAAATTTCGGTACAGGTGTCTGTCAAGGAAGGGATTGACATAGAAGGAACGGCATTCCTCAAGCATCAGGAAAAACCTCAGGTGTAAACCCTGAGAAATTTAGAATCAAACCCGTAAAGCGCGCCAAGAAATCGTAAAACGCCAGTAAAGCGTGCTAAGAATTTGTAAATAGAAAAAAGCGCTTGAGAAAGCGCTCATTGTTAGACGCGCTTCTAAATTACTATTCAATAGACTCAAAGTTGCCGCTAATTACAGGAAACTTTTGGTACATGTGTTTGTCGATGAATGTATTAACGTAGAAATGTTGACATTGTTCGAGAACTGTTGCACCTGTCCATTGCCGGGGCGCGACGGGACCAAAAATCGGGAACAATTGAACGCTCCGGCATATATCTGTTAAGGGGATGATACTCGCAGAACGACGTCCATGAGTACCGTAAGTTCGTGATATCCGGCTCATTTTATGAGATGGGTCGGGTGCGGAAGGTGATGAAAACCACTCTACGTATGCAAGATGTGCAGGAGGGGCCGGGCGTGAGGGAAGGAAAACCGCTGATGCCGCTGATGTTGGGATCTGGAAGATGACCCGAACTTGAACGATGCCAAATCTCGTTCCGTTCTTCACCAGGGCTGTGTCAAACCTCCCGGGATTCGTTCCGCGTCCGCGTCGATTACTTGCTTCTGGTCGGATGTGAATAGTATCCACGGTTTTCCTGTCCATGTGGCTATCAGATTCGGCAAACTTGAGCTTGTGGAATGCTGAAACATGTCGAAACGGGATAAGTGTATTGTCGGCCTGCCTTCGAGAAGCACTTGCAGAAAGTTCCGGGTGGTTGTGTCGGACAATGAAGTCAGCAAGAGCGTCTTGGAAGTCAAATGCCCCATACCGGTGGGCGAGACTGTCATATGATACCCGTCTTTCGGATGGATGGATCGTCAGAAAGGGGAATAGCTTTGGTGGTAGGAAGGAGCGTGCTGGGGGTTCACGTTGTATTGACGCTGAATTACGTTCTTCACGTAATCTCATAAACGCGGCGCGCTGACGCATTGTCTCATAGCGCTCCAGCCAAATCACCATTTGTCTAAACTCGTCTTTGAAATTTGTCGCACGGAATGCGTTCTTCGTGAAGTCAATGTGAAGACGCTCAGTTTGTTCCGTGTTGTAGTTGTCAGCCGCACCAAAAAGTGTGATAGATCTCTCGTAATGAGAGAGGCTATGCAGTTTTGGGACAAGGAAGTGCTTCCGGACACCGAGCTCAAGAAAGATATCTTTATCTTGATGAAACTGGTTTAGAGCAGCATCCAAAGCGGCAAGGCTCTCGGTGGTGTGTGCAGAATACTGAGCTAGGTAGATGAAATCAAGCAGCGCCCGCACAGCACGAGCCAAGCGCGCTGAAGACAGATTCCGTGGCAGGGAAAGATCCACCACGAGCCCAAGGAGGATACGACATATATCCTTATGTTCCTTCCCTGTGAGTTTTGAAAGCCCTGTGATCCCTTTGAAAAAGTGTCGAGCATTGTGATTTGGTGGTAAACGGCTGCAGCGTGCGTCGATCTCCTCAGGCCAAAGTCGGGCGAGCCACCGGATCAGATGCTTAGCGACGCCCTGATGAAGTTGGTGTAAAACGTCTGGTGTGATCGAGAGGAAGATGTTAGTGAATGGGAGTCGCTCCCAGAATGGATGGTAGATCGGCTTGAGGCTAGCTTCCTCACATGCTGCGTGAAATCGTGTTGGATCGCCGTTGCTGAGTGAATATACATCGATTGCTGCCCGGATGTCACGCAGCGGGAAGGGTTGACGGCTTCCAAGTTCGTCATGCGGGACAGTACACTTCGGGCATCTTCCGTTATGTGTGCAAGCGACGAGCGACTGTTCAGGGTAGTCCCCAACAAAAGTGGCCAAGATTGGATGACAGCGGTGCCAGATGCCGTCACTGGTGGCCATAGCGATGCCGGTCTCGCCGTATGATTCAAGGGGTGAGAGGATTTTGTGCATACACGCATGAAAGAGGTTTGCTAAGGCGCGGCGCCGTGCGGTCTTGTTTTTGATATGCTCGAGCCGTGTTGTCGGAATATAACCCATTAGCATCTGCGCACGCTCGGTTGGTTTAGAGCGTAGGTCTTTGGGGATGTTACCGATTGTCATGTAAACAGGGTAAGCACTCTTTGACCGAAAATGGGTGAGCTGCGTCTTGTCCGATGATATAATGATGGGCACTACTGTTGCACCTGGGTTGCTTAGCTCGAGGGATTGCTAGAAGCTGCATAAGTACTAATATATTATGAATGAAGTTCTGCAGACGTACCTGCACCGACCACCACCACTTTCCAGTATGCATCTCACTAAATATTTGCTTGGTGTGGTTTGCATCTTCGTAATGACGTTCAGGCCCAAATACAAGCCTCTTTGCAAAGCTTGGGTCCCCAAAGAGTGCGCGAATACACAAAATGATGTCGCGGAAGAAAACGCTGTAGGATTCACCACCAATATGGATCTCCTCACACACAAACTGTGGTCGACCTGGGATATGTTCATCGATGATGCAATTCAGTTCCCGGGCATTGCGATACGACAGGCCTAAGTTATCGACCACCTATTTTGGTTGTTAGTTACCAGGTTCCTACACCGAGTTGATTGTTACAAACTTACACCGTCAATCGCCAGCAGTTCGGTCACTGCTGTTGAGCCCGGCCCTCTGTTCTTGGCCCACTGAGCAAACTCCCAATCACGCTTGGACTGGAAGGGGAACCAAATGTTCTCCGTGCCAAGCGCATCCAGTGGCAATTGGAAACCCTGACCCATATCGGGAATAGGGGCGCCAGCCACACCAGAGGGAAACCGTTCAACAAATGGTGTCCCAGCCGGGTGAGCGTGGTGGTCTGGAGTATCTGTAGATCCAGGAATTTCCGCATCGTTAGCGGTGTCAGTCTCCATGCGGGATTGTTCGGTGCCATTGAGACTGCCATGCTGTCGATCAAATTCACCTCCGTCTACAATGGAGGTCAAACTACTAGCGTGATCGAGCCAATAAAGTTACTCACCTGAACCGCCAGTAGCTGGACCAGAGCCGCCAGCCAGATTGCTGACCTCTAGACCAGAGGTATCCAGACGACTGCGATAGAGTGCACGACAACTACTTCGTGTTGTCATGCTGAGGTGGCGCGAATACCCAGCATGAGTGAAGGGACGATTGCAGCTTTCACAGATAGTGGTACTCATAAAGTTTTGAAATTGAGTTCTCTGCAATACGGAGTGATGGTGGTAATAACAAATGATGGAGCGGCTATGTCACGGATATAATTGGGAAGTAGTACGTGATACTGTTAAGACCGTTAAGCATGCTCTAAAAAAATATAAGATGCGGCACGCACCTCTTGAACTACTCATCTCATCCCCAGTCTCTCATTTCAAAGCCGTCCTCCCAAGTCGAAGCCCTCCACTGCGTCGTCCCCCCAGCTATCACCTGCCATACAAGCATGGCGCCTCGAACACGGCGGCAGAAAACTGTCGCAGAGACAGCATCCATGGTCCCTCCCATGGCTCTCGTAGTCCCTTCCACAGTGGCGGCGTCCATTGTCTCTTCCACGGTGGCCCCTGTGGTCCCTTCGGAAACGGCTTCCATGCTCCTGTCTACTGATGTGTCAGGACTGCACCGCGCAAGCTCTAAGAAAGCAAGCAAGAAGGTTAAGAAAACAAAAAAGGAAGCGCACCAGTCCGTGCCTTCGCTGAAAATCCGAGTGCCTCAACAAGTGGCGGCAATGGAACCTGGTTTGTGTTATGCAAAGTCGAGGTGATACAATGACTTACTTGTATCTTAGCCACCTTAGGAAAGCGGCGTGCACTGTCTCCCGAAGAGGGCCAAGACCCTAGCAGCGAACGCCGGGGACACAAGTACCGGGTTAGTCGAAAGAAGAAAGGAAAACAGCCTGAGCCCGGTCAGTCTTTTGTTATAATGAAAATGGGACGACTCACATACGATAACTAGGTCCCACTCACACCTACCCTCCTCCTCTTGTGCTAATAGAGGAGGAAGTAGCCCCGGGCCCGACTCTGAGTCGTAGTGACAGCCTTCGTACCGTGGCTGATACTAGTGTTGCAGCTCTTCCAGTTCGTGGGAGGAAGCTTAGGCGAAGTGCGTGCCTTATTTGGGCGCATTGTTGATGCGCCCAAGTCACGAAGTCAACTGAATGCTTTCTCCATTAGCAGAGACCCTTCTCAGTGTCGACCCTGCTGAGCAGGACAGCTCTCCGACTTTCTCCAGTGACTCGGACTCGGACTCGGACTCGGACTCGGACTCGGATTCATTTTCAAGCGAAGATGTAGAATGCCCTCCACCTGTGCAGATGACCGTGTTTGCTCAAAGAGTGGCACTCGAGGTGCGTATTTCGTAACTTTCAGATACCAGTATCATTACTCAGAGCCATTTAGAGACCTTCTTGGATGGCCAGTGTCGAAGACAACACGGTGCATAAAGGCCAGCACAAAACGGAATCTGGGCCCAGCAGCACACCTGGCATAGGCGTAGTGCCGTTACACCGAGGTGCAAACCTCCAGGTACCGCTCTATCATGCACCTGCGGATGTCAACTCTTTGGATCCGGAAATTATAGGTACGCCCAAATATTAATTTTCTGGTTTTATTTCCCTGATAAATTCTGGGCCGGAAATCCAGGTGTCACGTCCAGCATTTCTCAAGCATCGCATCCCAGTTCTGAGGGTGATCAAGGAACTGACCTGGGATTCTCAGGTGAGCACGCAGCTCTTCAAGTTGTCAACGGCACTAACGTTTATTGGGACGATGCAGGTCCAGCTTCCGGTGGTGATCAAGCACGTCCCGAGCCAGGGCCAGGTGAGCCCACTAGCGACATAGCATGTATACCGTGCATTAACACATCAACGTAGCTGCGCTGCAAGAGTGGCCAGCTGAAACTAATCTGCAAATCTGCGGCTCGAAGATCAAACTCATGGATCAAAGTCGGATCATACGAGACGTGATCACGAGGTCATTCCCCTTCCTTCGCGCATCAATCGTGCTCGAAAATTCATTTCCCGATCCCCTACTCACTGCGTCCTTCGTGATGAGGGCACTCGTCGCTGCAGCGACTGTTGACCCAAATGCGGTTTCTATCGGTCGTCGGCTTCAAGACGACCACGTTTACCTTTCCAAGATGATTGTACTGGTAAGTCGCAGCTTGTCGTGCCTGATATTTATTCAACAAGTTCAGCCCCGAGCACGAATTAGCCTCTTCCGTACGGAGGTGAAAGAGCGATGTGCGGCTTCTGTCGCACTACTGGTCAACGTTCATGACTCGCAAGCAGTCCTCGCGGACTTGATTAAGAAGCAGATAAAGGACAATTACAACTATATATTTCCTAGGCGTTCAAATGTAAGTCTTCACGCGTTCAACTGACGGCCATTAGATACTGATATGGGACAGGGCAATATACTGAGTGGGGTGCCACTTCGCAGTCACCCCTACCGTAGCACGATCATTATATCTGTGATCCGTGACCTTTTTTTCTCGGGGCGCGTGTCGTTTGTTGCTCGGCACCAGAGTCTCTTCCCATCTCACCGGGGACCAGATGGGGTTGTTAGTTGGGAAGTTCCGAAAACAATGGTTGCCTTGGTTGCGACGGGGGTAAGTATTCCCATTTTGATTGTGGCTCGTCACTCAATTGGTTTCGAAATTTCTGCAGCTTTTTGCAGCACTCAAAGAGTGGGGCACGGGCGAGCATAAACATTACGATTTCACCGCAAACATGAACGCTGATGCATACGACGGACATATATTATCACTCAATAAAATCGAAGCTGCGCGAAATGGGTTCTATCATCGCATGATGGCAGATATTTATCACCTTGCATCGTATGTTCCCCCTTCACATCCCCAGGCTCATATTACTCAAATTTCTTAGCTCAAATACAAGCCAAGCAGCCGTTCTGGTGCCAGCACTCGATATGAGCATGCTGGAGTTTTTCGAGGAATGAGTTGGGAATTCTGCGGTCCTTTCTTATACCCGTTTATACTGGAAAACACCCATGGGTCACTTTAAACAACTTACTTTAATCTCTAACCTCGCAATTGCCTTGTTTGCACTTGCAGATACCCTCATTTTGCCTCCTTGCCGCTTCTAAGTTCTAACCACTCATTCAGTCTCTTTAGCCATTGCTTAACCCTCATTTAGACTCATTTAGCCATTGCTTTAGCCTATCTTATCTACGGTTTTTGACCAAATGAACAAAAATTTAATGTTTTTTGAGTGCGAATTTTCGGAAAACTTGAAGTCGACCAAATTTTGTTAAAGTTAAAAGCAGGCTACAACTAATTGACGGGGGGGATAATTAAAAGGGAAAATGGGCGCTTGTGTATTAATTGACACTAATTAGCGCAAATTAGCACCTGACGGTTTTCCTGATGAAGCACGGTGGAGCCCTGCCAATGCGGAGGCGTGACTGGACCAAAAACGGGGAATAGTTGAACACTCCTGCAGACCTCTGCAAGAGGTACGATACTAGCTAAGCGACGGCCATTGCGAAGACTTCTCGATACTCGGTGCATTCCATGGGATTCGTCAGGACGAGAGAATGGTGTGAACCACTCTATGTATGCTAGATCTGTGGGTGGTGCCGGGCGTGAACTCAGAAAGACCGAAGATAGTGCTGATTTTGGGAGCTGGAACACTACCCGTATTTGGGCCACACGGAATTGACTTCCATTCTTCACCAACGCGGTATCGAATCGCCCAGGAGTGGTGGTGCCACGGCGGCTGCACACCTCCGGTCGGATGTGTAAAACGTCCACTATCTTCGGGTCCGGGTCACGGTCATCAGGATCTGTGAATTTGATTTTATGAAATACAGCAACCCGTTGGAACGGAAGAAGTGTGTTGTTGGCACGCCTCCGAGATACAGCAGTAGATAGTTCAGGATGGTTGTGTTGGACAATGAAGTCGGCAAGAGCATCTTGAAAGTCGATGGCTCCATATCTGTGGTAAAGACTTTCGAAAGTGATACCCTTTTCTGATGGGTGAGTTGTCAGGAAGGGAGATAGCATCAAATTGGGACGCAGATATGTCAACGGAGGTGTCGGTAATGGTGATGTGCTCTGGCACCAGCTGATAAATGCCGCATGTTGATGCATTGTCTCTAAGCGCTCTAGCCATTTGGTCATTTGTTTAGACTCGTCTTTGAAATTTGACGCACGGAACGCGTTCTTGGTGAAGTCAATATGAAGGCACTCGGATTGCTCAGTATTGTAGTTATCTGCGGTGCCAAAAAGAGCGATGGATTGGGTGTAATGCAGGAGACTATGGAGCTTGGGAATTTGGAAGTGCCGCCGGATTCCAAGCTCGATAAGAATGTCCTTATTCTCGTGAAATCGGCGCAGCGCATCATCCATCGCTTTGAGGCTTTCTGTGCTGTGTACTGTATCCTGAGCAAGATAGAGAAAATCAAGGAGCGCCCGCAAAAGACGGGCCAAGCGTCTGGAAGACTGGACATCCAGAAGTATATCTGCCGTAACTCCAAGAAGGATACGAGCTATGTCTTTGTGTTCCTGACCAGTGATCCTTGAGAACCACGTGAAGCCGTTGTGAAAGTGCCGGGCATTATGGTTTGGCGGTAGGTAGCTGCAGCGCGTGTCGATCTCCTCCCATGCCAGATCAGCTAGCCAGCTGGCCATGTGCTTGAAGATGCCTTGATGAAGTTGATGCAGAATGTCCGGGGTGATCGAGAGAAATATATTCGTAAATGGAAGAGACTCCCAAAACGGATGATACGTAGGTTTGAAGCTAGCGTTGCGACATGCTGCGTGGAAAACTGTCGGATCACTGTCTGATAAGGAAAAGACATCAACGGCTTCCCCGAAGTCGCGCAAAGGAAATGTCGCGCCATTCCCGATCTCTTCTTGCAGAACCACACACTTGGGGCATCTTCCATACTGGGTGCAAGTGACAAGTAATTGTTCGGGATAGTCCCCAACAAATGTTGCGAGAATAGGGTGACAACGATACCATGTCCCATTGCCAGTGGCCATTGCAATCCCGGTCTCACCATAAGACTGGATGGGCTGGAGGAGTTTGCGAACACATGAATGGAAGAGGTTTGCAAGTGCTCGGCGCTGCGCCGTCTTGTTTTTGATAGACTTGAGCTTCGTGGTCAGAATATAACCCATCAGCAATTGGGCTTGCTGAGTCGGTTTATTACGAATGGCTTTCGGAATGTTGCCAATTGTCAAGTAAATGGGATATGCGCTCTTGGATCGAAAATTTGTGAGCAGGGTCTTGTCCGATGAGAGGATGATTGGTATCACAGTGGCGCCCGGCTTGTGTGACTCCAGGGAGTGCTGAACACATTGTGAGTACCCGAAAAAGTATGTGGATTGCTATACTACGTATGTTACGTGTCGATGGCACGTGTCGCTCGACTTGAGCAGGTTCTAGACTGTGGCTGCTTCGACGGTTCCGTTCCCGTATCTGGAGCAAGTTGTTACGAAGTCGATGAGTGAGCTCCTTTGGATGTGGGACAAAGTATGGAGGTTCCGTGACGCTGAAGGCACAGAGGAGTACTCTGTGCGGACTCGGTGGTAAGTGAACAGGGAAGCGCGCTGGCTTATACTGTCACTGAGTGGAGTGAGACTGGGAAGTCGAACGACTTATGCAGCTCCTAGTTCTGGGGTGATTCTGGTTCCGAGGTCTTAGAGTGCTAGAGTCGATATGATTCAAGAACTCAGACTTAAAGTCTAAGCGTCCTACTGGTACAGGTTATATACGATGAGTCGCCAAGTAGATACTAAGAGTACCTGTACTTGTAAAGCTACTAAGACAACTACTATGCATATCAGTATCGAGTCATAGTCCGCATACTACTAGTATGAGTACTAGTATGAGTCACGAATGGAATACTATCAAGTAAGCGAGTCTGCGTAATGTCTGTGCATGGAGGAAGTGATGACGAAGTAAAGATGACGGTCCCAATGGTAGTCCGTATGGTAAAGCACAGTAAAGTAAAGAAAACGTAACATTACCCCCTCACTAGGAGGCAAGTCCGCGTGCCTCAAACAGCACAAGAAAGTAAACCTTCTCGTATCTTCGATCGCTCTTTGAATCGCTCCATGGCATCTCTGATCAACGTACCATTAATGTTCATAATGCGCTCCAAGGCGTCTGCTCCCTCCAGGTACCTGATCGAATCCTGACGCTCTGTCAGTGCATGGTAGTACCTGGTTTGGGCGTCCTTCATGTATGCCAATGCTGCCTTCATCTTCATATGTTCCGACCGATACCTGCGTACCTCTGCTCCTAATGTATGGTCCCCTTCTTCAACAAGGGCGTCATCGATTTCGAATCGACATGGATGGTCGATCTCAAAGAAATAGAGGTCAGAGGGGAGGTAGGTGGGGACAGTGGTGAGGTGGTGGGATGGCATCGCTCTGAGGCGCACAGAGTGGGCATTGGGACTGTTAGCTCGAATTCCTGCAACATGAGTGTCATCTCCCCGGTCCAGACGAATCCATTTTGCCGGCCACAGGTTGTCTTGTGCATCCTTGATCTGGCATGGGACGAAATCTTGTCCCTGGTTCAGTCTGAAACCGGGTATGGGGGGAGAGGCGTTCGCTTGATCTTCCCAAGATAGGAACGTGTCAGCATCCGTCCACCCGTCGGTATCTGTGACAACGCTAGGATCTCCTCCTCCCTCAGTTCCTCTGGCCGAGCATTGTACCTCTTCGGCTTTCGGACTCTCCTTTTGGTAGGGGTGGTAGCGTCGTACAGGGGATCGCGAATTCGGCCTCCCTGAGTACGTAGATAGTGCTCCCACACTGTGCTGCCTCTCAGTAGGCGGGGGGATTGGGATTGGTTCGGAATGGGGGACGGGGAGCGGATCGGAGTTAGTGGAGTGAGCAGACGGAGTAAGGGATCGGGTAGGGACGAAAGGGGTGGTTCCAGCTCGATGGGTGAGAGCGGCCTCGATATGTCCGTAGGTGGACTCCCAGGAGCGTGCAGCATCGAGGGTTTGACGCACAAAGGTGGTGGGGATGAGGGTCTGAGGGATCGTGAAGCTCGAACGTTCTGTAAGCTCTGGGGGCGACGCAGAGGGTTCACGACTAGAGGCAGGACTGGGAGTACGCCACAAGGAGGGTTCATAGCTGTCGAACCAGTATCTGACACCGAAAGTACTCGGGGGGGGTACGTCGACAAGTCCAGCTGCAGCAATCGAGTCTGCGACCAATTCCTCAGCTCCACTGGGGGAGGGGGATCGACGTCCCTCTGATCCAGTGTCAGATACGGAGGTGCTGAGAGCGGTGGCATTGGTAGACATAAGAGTGCGGAGGAGTATTGTTAGTGGGGATGGTTTCGTTGCTGTTGTTCGAAGGCTGCTTTTATGGGATATGGATGAAGGGTTACTTCTCCTAAACTCCTCTAGCGCTTCATCAGCATGCATGTCGTTCCAGTTGACCCACTCGTTGTCCGAATCAGGGTATCCCTTCCACTTGACCAAGTATTGAACCTTACGCCCTCTCCCATATCGTCTTGAGTCTAGGACTTTCTCTACTTCATATTCGTCTGTCCCTTGAACTAGGTCAGGTGGTGGCCTCGTGTAGTTGGGACCGTGGAACTCCGTTTCGACATAAGGAGTTAAGAGATCCACATGAAACACATCATGTATCTTCCAAGTTCCTGGAAGCGTCAGCTGATATGTGATAGGAGATAGGACTCGTTTGATAAGAAAGGGTCCATGACGTTTAGGGGCTAGTTTGGTGGAGGGTACATCAAGGTGAAGATTGTGACCTTCTAACCATACGTAGTCTCCTTCCTTAAAGGTGCGACCTTCTTTTTTTGATTGCGCCCATCGTTTCTGTGCCTGTATGATATGTTTCTCTGCTTCTTCTCGAACTCGCTTCCATGTTTCTCTTCGGAGTTCCAAGGTTGGAATTGGGGTTGAGGCGTCAGAGATTTCCGCTCGTGGTTCATACCCCATGAGCATTTTGAATGGGGATTGTCTTGTGGTCTCATTCCTCCAGGAGTTATGGGCAAACTCAGCTAGCGGTAGGTGTTCTTCCCAGTTGTTCATCTGGACGTTGACCCATGGTCTGAGGTATTGTCCTAGCCACTGGTTTGAGCGTTCTGACTGTCCATCAGTTCGAGGATGATATGCGGTGGACATATTCTGTACTGCTCCAATAAGACGACAAAGTTCCCTCATGAACTTGGAGATGAATCGGGGATCTCTGTCGCTTATTACTTTTCTGGGTAGTCCAAATCGAGGAAATATATGTCGGAGATATAGATCTGCTACTCCTTCGGCATTAATTGATTCATTGCATGGTATGAATATTGCCATTTTTGTGCAATCATGATCTGTAATAGTGAGGATCGAGTCGAATCCGTTTGAGATTGGCAATTTGACAATGAAATCGAGGGCAATGGTTTGAAATGGTAGCGCTTCATGGATAGGGGTGATGGGAGATAGTGGCGCCTTTCGTGTTTGGGTGTTGATTTTGTGCCTTTGACATTCGGCGCATCCTTTGACATAGTCCTGGACGTCTCTAGCTAGTTTAGGCCACCAGTAGAATCGAGATACTAGTTCTGTAGTCCGAGAGATTCCTGGATGTCCATAGGCCACTAGATCATGGTGGTTGTGGATGATTTTGCGTCGTAGTTCTTGGTCTCCCGTGACTACTCTGCGATGATCCTTCCACCACTCTCCATTGAGTTTCTTGAGATTATGTGGATCAATCCAAGGGCGTAGTATGCCTTCATCTTGTGATGAGATGAATCGAGGGGTAAGTGTGACTTCTGAATCAGGATTAGCAGTAGTAGTTGTTCGTGCGAACATATGGTCTGGAAGAACTGTCACATCTTCGTTATCTCGTTCCCCTTGATCGTAATCGGGGCGTCTAGATAACGCGTCAGCCCTTCCATTGCTTTTCCCAGGTATGTGTCGCAGTTCTATATCGAATTCAGATAGTTCTAGAACTTCCCTAGCTATTCTTCGGCTTATCTTGTGGGGTTGTCGCCAGTATTGTAGATTTGCGTGATCAGTGTGTATGATGATCTTGTGAGGAGATCCTGCGATAAAGGGCCTCCAGTTTCGGCAAGCTTTCACTATTGCTAGGTATTCTAGATCGTAGATGTCATAGTTTCGTTCTGCTTCTGTGAGCGTTGTGGAAAAGTAAGCAATTGGGTGTCTCTTGCCATCTTCTCCTCTTTGCATGAGTACCGCGCCCAGAGCGAATCCTGAGGCATCCACTTCAATTTCGAATTGCTGGTCCAATTGTGGTTGTGCTAGTACTGGTTCGGATGTTATACGCTTCCTGAGTTCGTCAAATGCTTCTTGATGTTTTGATTCCCAGGTCCATGGCGTATCTTTCCTAGTTAGTTCATTGAGAGGTCGGGCAATGTGGGAAAATTGATAGATAAAGGGGCGATAAAAGTTGCAAAATCCCAGAAAAGAGCGGACTTGTTTTACCGAAGAAGGTGTAGGCCAATTTGCTACTCCTTTCACTTTGGCAGGGTCCATGCGTGTTATCCCCCTTTCAAGGATTAGCCCCAGATAATCGACACGAGGTGCTTCCCATATACACTTTTCTGGTTTGATGAAAAGATCGTTCTGTTCTAGGATATCCAGGACTCCGTGTACTGTTTCTCTATGCTGTTCTAGAGATGCTGATGTTGCAATAAGGATATCATCCATGTAGACGATGATCTCCGTTCCTTTTCCCCTAAAGAGGTCGATAATTGGTCCGAGGATGTAATCCATCATCGCCTGGAACGTTGCGGGTGAGTTGGTTAGTCCAAAGAACATAACTAATGGTTCCCATAGTCCATATTTCGTCTTGAATGCTGCTTTGTGTTGATCCCCTTCCTTTATCAGGACGTTGTTGTATCCTTCTCTCACATCGAATTTCGTGAATATTCGAGCTTCTCTGACTTGTGAGATAAGATCTGGGATGAGGGGAAGGGGGTATCTGTTCCTGATCGTAAACTCGTTAAGTTTGCGATAGTCTTGGACAGGTCGGAGTTTGCCATCTTTTTTTCGAACGAAAAAGAAGGGAGATGCATAAGGGGATTTGGATGGCCGAATATATCCTTTTGCCTGCATGTCTTTGAGGAACTTTTGGAGCGCCTCATCTTCCACTGGTGTTATTGGATATACTTTGCAGTCGAGGGCCTTTGGTGCTCCTTCCTTTAGTTCTATTGCGTGGTCCCAAGGACTTGACTTTGGAAATCGTCTTGCTTCTTCTTCGCTAAACACTTTGGCATGCCGTTGGTACTCTTCAGGTATTGCTACCATTTGAGTATATTGTCCTGCGTCTTGTGCTAGTTGTGTGGAGATATTGCGATGCCAGCTTACTTCTCCTTCTAGATCTTGTACGATTAGATCTTTTTCCAGGTCCGATAGAGGTTCTGTAATCATTCTAGCCACTGTTACGCTAGATATGGTTGATTGCGTTGTTTGGTACCAAGATAGAGATCGTATAATGATGGGTAAGTGGGAAGTGTCGATCACCGCATCTTTCCAGCTGAACTTTGGTTCGAAATTGGCTAGCCAGGGGTATCCTAGGATCAGGTCTTCTAATCCTAGATCGGTTACTAGGAATCGCATCTTCGCATTCTTGCTTCCTGTTTGGACATTTAGATCCACATACTCCTCGATCATTCCTGATTTGTTATTGGTTCCATCTATGTTCCAGATCTTTCGGGCCTGATCCAGAAAGTGGGTTTTAAGATGGAGTCGTTTGATGAACCGAGGATGAATGAAGTTATCTGTGGCTCCTGAATCTACGAGGATTTGTTTATCGGCCCTTGTGTATGCGGTTCGAAATGATACTGGTATTTTCATACTTCGAAAGCGAGTCAAGTATACAGAGTTACATTGAAGCATACGAATAGCTCTTCCCCAGGCCGTCAGGTTAGAGCTTAGGCAAAATCCTCGTTCATGAAGACGTCTTGGATCACTTTATCTTTTTCTCCTTGATCCATTTCTCGTACTAGTTCGACTAGCTCCTGAGCAGTGATCTTCTTGATAGAATGCGATGGTGTGGGAGTGTTTGATACGCCACTACTAGCAATACTAGTATTGGTGGCGTCCTGATAAGGGGTTGCGCCTTTACTAACAGTATTAGTATCAGTGGCGCGTATCTGGGAGTTCTGATTGGGACAGTTGCGCCCTATGTGTCCTTGGCGCTTGCATCTGAAGCATTTGCCTTCTCGGCACAGTTGAGCCATTTCGTCTTCGGATAAGGCACCCCTGGCACGGATACGTCCAGGGGTAGTGTCCATGGCATTGCTGTCTTTGGCAAATCGCTGTTGCCATTGCTGATTGGTGGGTTTCTTGGAATTGGGACTTTTCGAAGGTCTCTCGAAAAAAGTTTGGTACTGAAGAAATTTGCGATGGTATCTGATGGCCGCATCTTCATAGTCTGCTACCGTGGTTAGCAGACTCATGTTTTCATCTTTGACAATGGCCCTTCGGAGCCCTTCAGGTAGTCCGTCGAAATATTTCTTCCCAACCAGTCGTTCTTCCAGATTATACTCAGCTAATCTGGCCAGTCGTTTGAATTCTGCAGTGTAAAAGTCCAATTTTCCTCCCTCCATGCGGAGTTTGTTGAGGGTGGCCTCGGCTCGTTCTGCGCTCATAATGTCTTGAAATAGGATTGCGAAGTCATGAATGACTGTATCCCATATGAATTCGTCCGTTTTGCGCCCTCCAGAAGAAATATGTCGGCTGACCACTCGAATTTGGTCATTGACCCAGTTTCCAACATTGGGTCCGCGGATAAAGGTGAGGAAAAGCATGGTGCGTTCAAGGGGAATAGCCATCACCCTGGTTCGATCGTTAAGTGCCCTATAGACATTCCATTCGGTCATGAATCCTTCAACCTTGGTTCGATCTCCATCAAAGATCTCGGGTTCTCTTCCTATCAGTTTGTCAGTGAGTCGATCGTCAGGGTTTCCAAGAGGTTGGATCGGATTTCCCCCTCCTCCAGGATTTCCGGGATCTCCCCCTCCTCCAGTATCTGGGTTATCGTCTGGTCCTCCGCCTGGGGGTCCTCCTGGGGGTCCAGTTCCTCCGGTATCTTGAGGTGGTCTTCCACCCAATCTTCCTCCTCCTCCAAGAGTTTTTCGGATTGTGTTTGCAGATTGGGTTCCTCCCACGGATATTCCAGCTCCAAGAGTTCTGCCCAGTATGCTCGTTGGAGTGATTGTGGTAGTTGATGCGATCTGTGACATTCTTGAAGCCAGCGAAGGAATTCTGCTGATGGAGGGGATATTGGGTCGGGTAAAATGTGTGGGAATGAGTTGAGCCAATGCAGCAACTGCGTGTTGTTCGAGTTCACTGGAGGGAATAACAACGTCGGGGTCTGGGGTGTCTCCTCCTTCGCTTCCAAATCGAAAGGTGGTAACAAGAGGTTCGATCTCGTCGTTGTCAGGATTTGCTCCGTCTGTTGGTCCCCACCTGCTTCGATCAGTTCTTTCTTCGTCGAAGATTCGAAGTCCGTATTTGACAGGTGCGGGTCTGGTGATAGTATAGTGATTTCCGGTTTGTTCAATGATTCCCCACTGTAAGGCTTCGAAATTGAATTCGACTGCAATGAGGGCTTCTGGATCGTCACTATCTGAATCTGAGCAGTAATATCCTGTTCCTAGGTATTTATCCTCTTGCCACTCAGCTGCTTTGAGGAATCTTCGGGGGACGTTTCGTTCTCCCCTTCTTTCGACTGTTGTAGTAGCCACGTTGGACAAGAAGTCTGAGTTAATGTTACGTGTCGATGGCACATGTCGCTCGACTTGAGCAGGTTCTAGACTGTGGCTGCTTCGACGGTTCCGTTCCCGTATCCGGAGCAAGTTGTTACAAAGTCGATGAGTGAGCTCCTTTGGATGTGGGACAAAGTATGGAGGTTCCGTGACGCTGAAGGCACAGAGGAGTACTCTGTGCGGACTCGGTGGTAAGTGAACAGGGAAGCGCGCTGGCTTATACTGTCACTGAGTGGAGTGAGACTGGGAAGTCGAACGACTTATGCAGCTCCTAGTTCTGGGGTGATTCTGGTTCCGAGGTCTTAGAGTGCTAGAGTCGATATGATTCAAGAACTCAGACTTAAAGTCTAAGCGTCCTACTGGTACAGGTTATATACGATGAGTCGCCAAGTAGATACTAAGAGTACCTGTACTTGTAAAGCTACTAAGACAACTACTATGCGTATCAGTATCGAGTCATAGTCCGCATACTACTAGTATGAGTACTAGTATGAGTCACGAATGGAATACTATCAAGTAAGCGAGTCTGCGTAATGTCTGTGCATGGAGGAAGTGATGACGAAGTAAAGATGACGGTCCCAATGGTAGTCCGTATGGTAAAGCACAGTAAAGTAAAGAAAACGTAACAACATACCTGCACTGACCACCACCATTTTCCTGTATGCATTTCGCTGAAGACTTGTGTTGTCACGGACTGCCTCGGAAGTGGACTGACTCAGCGGTTATGACTACGCCGTCAGATTACATTAGTCATGGACAGGGGTCGGAATATCGTTGTAGCACGGACTCACACGCTGTCAAGTGTCTTATTGTTCTCCAGTATCACATGCTCACAGACATTGCGTCATACTAGGATAGTTGTACTAGGGTTCATGACTCATTACTTAGTTCAGACTCCGCTTTAAAGCGAGTCTCACGTGTATTTAAGTCGCCTAGTAAAGACCAGGGATCTCTATCCTGGTCTTCTTCAATTCGCTATCTTGTTTCCTTTTTCCTTTCAGTCTGCCTCTTCTCATTTTCGTTATCGTCCTCTTTCTCTCTCATCTCTATCATCTCGTTGTCTATCTAGTGGAGGTGCTACCACGCCCTTTTCACTCTAAAGAGACCTAGTGCCGGCCAGCCTAGTGTCCGAGAAGCCCAGTCACGTGTTGCAAGCCACTCCAAATCGTCCAAGTCGGACAAACGGTTAGCGAACCGTTACATGTGTGGTGTGACCTGTGTCTTGGTAATGACGTTCTGGTGCAAGCACGAGATGGTTTGAAAACCTTGGGTCCCCAAAGAGTGCTCGGAGGCAGGGAATGATCTCACGAAAGTGGAAGTCATATGACTCCCCACCGATGCGGACCTCCTCACACTTGAACTTGGGGCGTCCTGGCATCTCTTCGTCGATGATGCGATTGAGCTCCTGAGAATTGTGGTACGACAGCCCCAATTTATCAACCACCTAAGTCAGTCCATCATTAGCCATCTATTTGATGCACACGGCTATGATTTACGCACACCATCGATTGTAAGTAATTCCATGACTGAAGTGGATGATGGCCCCCTATTCTTCGCCCATCGAGCAAAGTCCCAGTCACACTGCGAGCGGAATGGGTGCCAAATGTTTTCCAACCCCAGATTGTCGTGCAATGCCTGGAAACTTGGCACGGCCTGACCCATGTTAGGAATGGGGGTCCCAGCAGCTCCCGTCGGAAAGCGCTTGACGAATGGCAGTTGAGCGTGATAGGGCGCTTTGGTACCTGCATGGGCGCTGGGCTCTTCAGGGGCCCCGTCGTTCGGGTCAACGTCCATATGGAGGTTGTCATAGTTTTCTCCGTCTCCGCGTCTGTCAAATCGTTGAGGAATTTCACTGCCGTCTGAAACGGAGTCAATCTACTGGCATGATCGAGCGTAAAAACACTTACTTGGATTGCCATCTGCAGGACCAGAGACACCCAGATGGTCCCACACTACTGGGTCTTCCACGCGGCGATCATAGATAGCACGGCAGATGGTGCGTTTTGTCATGCTAATGTGACGTGAGTATTCAGCAGGGGTAAACATCGATTGCAGCCAATACATGTGACGAAACTCATTGAAATGAAAGATAGTGTGATTCGGAATGATAGAGATAGTAGGAATGATGAGTGGCTATGTGGAAGTTGGGGTGCAAGTTGGTGACACTGTTAAGAAAGCTAAGCGTGCAAAAAAAATATATATAAGATGCGCATTACACACCTGGACAAACTCCCCACCCAACCCTTAGTCCCTCTTTTGATACCCCCACTACCGTCCCTACCGTCCCTCCCAGTGTATCCCCTCGTCGTCTAGCCACACGAACATGGCACCTCGCACACGGGGCCAGTGCACTACTGCAAATACAGGTGCAGTGGACACCCCTGCTGATGCCTCAAAACACTCCAAGAGTAAGAAGAAGAAGAAGGGGAAAGATGTCAAGACGCACCGTGACTTGCCTGTGCTGACAATTAGGAAGCCCTGCACAGAGGTAGCTGTGTCAGAAGGTAAGTTTTGTGTGCTTGTCGTGCGAAGACAAGCGATATGGCGACTTACATTCGTCACAGTCATAGGTGGGAAGCACCCCCTGTCTCCTGAAGAAGGCCCAGCTGCCGCCAACGTATCTGTGATGCCAGAGTACCGAAAACCTGCAAAGAGAGTGAAAGCGCGTGAGTAACTTCTTCAAGGAGCCAAGTTACTTACATGTACTAACATCCTGAGTCCTAGGTCCAGTCCATACTCCCCGTCTTGAGCTGCTGACGGATGAAGAAGAAATTATGAATCATGAAGCCCCGACATTGATGCAAAGTTCGACAAGTCGTGAGGTGTATGAACGCATGGGAAATCAACTGTTGAGACGAAGTGCGTGTCGTGTTTGGACAGTCGTGCTCAACTCATGCTCATCGCTAAATGGAACTACATCTACCTAGCAGAAACTCTCATCGTGGAGGATGATTCCTCGTCCTTAGACAACAACTGCTCGCATTCTAGCCTGAGCAGAAGAGATAGCTCCTCGGAATGCCCACCTGAAGATGAGGAACGTGATTGGGATGTACCCACTGCCTTACCACCTCAAACTGCCAGATCGTCTCAAAAGATGGCGTTCGAGGTACGTATTAGCCATCCTTAGGTCCTAGTATAATAACTTACAACCACGTAGAGAGCCTCTTGGCCAGCTAGTACCTCAGAACGCGTTGCGCAGGTCGATGCACCGCACTCTACTGCACCATCAAACCAAGAAGCATATCCCACAGGTGCTCCTTCTGAACGCCAACAAGGCAAACATTCGCATTCCAAGTACCCTCAAGCTTCTGCTCCAGACTCCAGAGGTAAAGTCGGTGTTTTCTTTTGTCTTGTGTGGCACGTTATATGTCCATGCAGGCACCACTATCAAGGACCAACGTGCAGCCTACTCAGATTCTCAGCGTCCTCAAGTTTCTGCGCCAGGATCCACAGGTAAGCTAACACGCTTGTACACTGTCATATACTAACAACTGCCGGGCTGCAACATCAGATATCTCGACTACCTTGCGCCCACAAGGCAACGATGTCGCACGAGCATGGCCTAAAGACACCGACTTAGTCGACAACGAATCTGGGAAAATTTGCCTCACCGTTCAAATGCCTATTGTCCGAGCGACAATCACAGAGGCATTTGAGATGTTACATGCTTCAATTGTATTGAAGCATGCGTTCCCAAATCAGCTACTCACAACCAAGTTCCTCGTGGACGCGCTCAGCACTGCATCCCTTCACGTTCCCAATGCGGAAGATGTCCACGTCCGCCTTCTCCGGGACCATGGTTACTGTTCAAAAATGTGTTCTCTGGTACGTTTATTTGTCGTTCTGTAGAACTAACTTAAAGAATGAATTCAGCCCCGAGCACGAATCAGCATCTTTCGTGGAGACGTTAAGGAGTGCTGCGCAGCTGCCATTGCACCCTTACTTGTGCTTAATACTCCGACAGCAGTTAAGGACCTCATAAACAAGATCAAAGATGACTACAACTATATTTTCCCTTGGCGTTTGCAAGGCAACGTGAGTCATTCGTTTCGAAGTGTTGAAACCAAGCTAACTAATACTCCTCTTAAGCCCAATGTTCTCATTGGATTACCGCAAACCAGTCGGCCTTATCGAAGTCCCATTGTCATCTCAGTCATACAGGATCTTTTCTTTTCAGGGAATCCGTCATTCGTTACAAAACATCAAGACCAGTTCCCACCTCGCACGGGAACAAATGGAGATATCATTTGGGAGGTACCAAAGGCCATGGTCGCATTGGTATCAACGGCGGTGAGTGTTTCCCTCTAAGTTTCGCTATCCTTTATTTACTAATTGCATCTGGAATGGCACAGTATTATGCTGCCCTTTGTGAGTGGGACACGGGCGAGCGAAAGCACCACAATTTCACCTCCAACATGTTCCTGGAGGCTTATAATTCCCATGTCTCGACTCTGGACAAAATGATGGTCTTCGCAATACCTCCTACCATACTATGATGACGGAAATATATCAATTTGCAGCGTATGTTCCCAATTACATCTCTTACCTAGATTTTGCTGAATATTAATATTTCTAGCACTAGCGGCACGGGGATGGCTCAACCTCCTCTGACAGCACCTACACTTGATCTGAGTGTGCTGGAGGATTAATGTGTGACACTAAATGCTTGCTATTTCCCAGCTGACACTAGAGAAATTGGCCAGGGATAATTGCAGCCTTGCAAGCCTCACGGATCAACCATTGTCCCTTTACTACTTGCCTTGTTTTGTTCTATGCACCAAATCAGCCCCATATTGCCACTACTGATACCACAATGTTGTTCTCTCCCGCGTTCTTTCCCCTTAAATTTATACCCACAGTCTTTTCCGCCGATAGCAAAGTGACATCATTTCCGATCATTGCGATTATCATAACCTAAGCCAGATTTCTGTCCCCATCTATTTACACCATTTAGTCATTCCTTACTCGCCGTTTAGCAAACCGTTGATCATACCTTAGCCCCAAATGAGAGTCAATTTAATGTCAAATTACCCAAAGTTTGAAGCATTTTGCGGATTAGCTCAAAATGGAGTCAAAATTATCATTCAATTATTGGGGGGATAAGTAAAATGGTAAATGGGTGCTTAGATGCTAATTAACAATAATTATGAATAATTAGTGTAAATTAGCAGGGGGGTGTTTTCCCGATGATGTACTATCACGGATCGACTCACTCGCTCGTCCCTGCTTTATCTCCTTTGTCACAATCGCAAAAATTCCAAGTACCTCAACCATTATCTTCCCGGCAACGTCCTTCATCGCCTCCGTCATTGACTCCCCAGTGTATGGCTTGAGACGTCTGAAGAAGTTCTCAATGCACTCGAAGATATCGATGAGCACATCTTGGCTCGCAAGAGCGTCCTTTGCCGCCTGTGTGAGATCAGTATCAGATCGGTGCAAGTGTGGTGATCTGGGATCCTAGCTACCGAGAGGAGAACACCGGCCCCAGCAAAAATGACATTCGCGGGTGAAAATTCCTAGAACGATTAAATCAGAGCTTAGATCATACAAAGAATCGTCCGAATAAATTCACCAATCCAATGTCCGCACCAAGTACTCCAGAAAACGCGTAAAGGACATTGACGGTTGGTCCCAACCATTTTATCAAATTATCATCGCCACACTCGACTTGTTGGACTTGAGTACAAAGGACGTCCAGAATAGCGTCGGGCGAGTCGCAGGCTTGTAATTGGGCCATCAGCAGATGTGCGAGAAGGTCATTCTTTGCCTTCCTCTCATACTCCTTCATGGATGCATAAAAGATGGCCTGGAAATTGGAAGAAGAGGAAGCTGTGGGTGGTGTCTGAGACATAGAAACGGCATCAGCAAATTGAGTTAAGAATTACGAGCACTTACAAGTGATTACAATTGTTGCACAGCACATGGCGCAGCACGCAGGCTACAGAAGACTCACCTTTGGTAGAAGGTGTTGATAGTCTCAAGCGCAGTGTATAGAGCACGAGTGAATACAAGTGATATTCTGCTGGGGAGGGTCTCAGGGTTTTCACCCCTCCTTATATAGGGAAAAGTGGTCCCTATGGTCCCACCATGTCCCTTTGCGTAACTATGATGAGTAAAGGTGTCCACTATATCGCGTTTTCAGTGACGCCTGATATGTGGAACACCCTAGAACATCTCAGAATCATTCACATGACTCTGATATGGGTTACGCCCATAGATGTGCGTAAAGTAGCTTCCTAATATGGTAATCATACTTGTGTAGTCTACTTATGTCGTAACTGCTATAGATAAGATACATATGTACTTATTACGTTTCAACAACAATCACCACAAACAGCCCAAGCTGTAACGGTTTGCTAACTGTTTGTCCGACTTGGACAACTTTGGGTGGATTGCAACACGTGACTGGGCTTCTCGGACACTAGGCTGACTAACACTAGGTCCCCTTTAGAGTGAAAAGGGCGTGGCAGCACCTCCACTAAGTAGACGATAAGGGAATAGAGATGAGAGAGAAAGAAGATGATAAAGAAGATGAGACAAGGCAGACTGGAAAGGAAGAAAGGAACAAGATAGCGAATTGAAGAAGACCAGGATAGGGATCCCTGGTCTTTACTAGCCAACTAATATACAAGTGAGACTCGCTTTAAAGCGGAGTTTGAACTAAGTAATGAGTCACGAACCCTAGTACAGCTATTGTTACGTGTCGATGGCACGTGTTGCTCGACTTGAGCCGGTTCTAGACTGTGGCTACTTCGGCGGTTCTGTTCCCGGATCCGGAGCAAGTTGGTATGGAGCCGGTGGGTGAGCTCCTTTGGATGAGGGACAAGATATGGAGGTTCTGTGATGCTGGAGGCGCAGAGGAATACTCTGCGCGGACTCGGTGATAAGTGAACAGGGAAGCGCGCTGGCTTATGCTGTCACTGAGTGGAGTGAGACTGGGAAGTCGAACGACTTATGCAGCTCCTAGTTCAGGGTTGTTCTGGTCGCGAGGTCTTTAGAGTGCAAGAGTCGATATGATTCAAGAACTCAGACTTAAGGTCTAAGTGTCCTAATGGTACATGTTATATACTACAAGTTGCCAAGCAGATACTAGGAGTACCTGTACTTGTAAAGCCACCAAGACAACTACTAAGCGTATGAGGATCGAGTCATAGTCCGAATACTACTAGTATGAGTACTAGTATGAGTCACGTAGGTAAACCGATATGAGTCATATACGAAGTCAAGCTAGTAAGCAGATATGCATAAAGTCTGTGCATGGAGGAGGTGATGACGAAGTAAAGATGACGGTCCCAATGATAGTCCATATGGTAAGCACAGTATCGTAAAGAAAACGTAACATTACCCCCTCTTTAGGAGGCAAGTCCGCGTGCCTCAAACGGCACAAGACGCCAAACCTTCCCTTATCTTGGACCGCTCCTTGAATCGCTCCATGGCATCTCGAATTAACGTACCATTGATGTTCATGATACGCTCTAAGGCGTCTGCTCCCTCCAGGTATCTGATCGAATCCTGGCGCTCTGTCAGTGCGTGGTAGTACCTGGTTTGGGCGTCCTTCATGTATGCTAGAGCCGCCTTCATCTTCATGTGTTCGGCTCAATACCTATGCACCTCTGCTCCGAGCGTGTGGTCCCCTTCCTCAACAAGGGCGTCGTCGATTTCGAATCGACATGGATGGTCTATTTCAAAGAAATAGAGGTCGGAGGGGAGGTATGTGGGGACAGTGGTGAGATCGTGGGAGGGCATCGCCCTCAGGTGCACAGAGTGGGCATTAGGACTGTTAGCGCGAATGCCTGAAACGTAAGTATCATCCCCTCGGTCCAGACGAGTCCATTTTGCTGGCCAGAGGTTGTCTTGCGCATCCTTGATCTGGCAGGGGACGAAATCTTGTCCCTGGTTCAGTCTGAAACCGGGTATGGGGGGAGAAGTGTTTGCTTGATCTTCCCAAGATAGGAACGTGTCAGCATCCATCCACCCGTCGGTATCTGTGACAGCGCTAGGATCTCCTCTTCCCTCAGTTCCTCTGGCCGAGCATTGTACTTTCTCGGCTTTCGGACTCTCCTTTTGGTAGGGGTGGTAGCGTCGTACAGGGGATCGCGAATTTGGCCTCCCTGTGTGTGTAGGTAATGTTCCCACACTGTACTGCCCCTCAGTAGGCGGTGGGATACGGATGGGTTCGGAGCAGGGGACGGGGAGCGGACAGGAGTTAGTGGAGTGAGGGGACGCAGTGAGGGATCGGGTAGGGGCGAAAGGGGTGGTTCCAGCTCGATGGGTGAGAGCGGCCTCGATGTGTCCATAGGCAGACTCCCAGGATCGTGCAGCATCGAGGGTTTGACGCACAAAGTTGGTGGGGATAAGGGTCTGGGGGATCGTAAAGCTTGAACGTTCTGTAAGCTCTGGGGGCGATGCAGAGGGTTCACGACTAGGGGTAGGACTGGGAGTTCGCCAAGAGGAGGGTTCATAGCTGTCGAACCAGTATCTGACACCGAAAGTACTCGGGGGGGGTACGTCGACAAGTCCAGCTGCAGTAATCAAGTCTGCGACCAATTCCTCAGCTCCACTGGTGGAGGGGGATCGACGTCCCTCCGATCCAGTGTCTGATACAGAGGTGCTGAGAGAGGTGGCATTGTTAGACATAAGAGTACCAAGGAATATTGTTAGTGGGGATGGTTTCGTTACTGTCGTTCGAAGGCTGCTTTTATGGGATATGGATGAAGGGTTATTCCTCCTAAACTCCTCTAGCGCTTCATCAGCATGCATGTCGTTCCAGTTGACCCATTCGTTGTCCGAATCAGGGTATCCCTTCCACTTGACCAAGTATTGAACCTTGCGCCCTCTTCCATATCGTCTTGAGTTCAGTACTTTTTCCACTTCATATTCGTCTTCCCCTTGAACCAGGTCAGGTGGTGGCCTCGTGTAGTTAGGACCGTGGAACTCCGTTTCGACATAAGGAGTTAAGAGATCCACATGAAACACATCATGTATCTTCCAAGTTCCTGGAAGTGTCAGCTGATATGTGATAGGAGATAAGACTCGTTTGATAGGAAAGGGTCCATGTCGTTTTGGGGCTAGCTTCGTAGATGGTACATCAAGATGAAGGTTGCGCCCTTCTAGCCAGACGTAGTCTCCTTCCTTAAAGGTGCGACCTTCTTTCTTTGATTGCGCCCATCGTTTCTGTGCCTGTATGATATGTTTCTCTGCTTCTTCTCTAACCCGTTTCCATGTTTCTCTACGGAGTTCTAGAGTTGGAATTGGGGTTGAGGCGTCAGAGATCTCTGCTCGTGGTTCATATCCCATGAGCATTTTGAATGGGGATTGTCTCGTAGTTTCGTTCCTCCAGGAGTTATGAGCGAACTCAGCTAGCGGTAAGTGTTCTTCCCAGTTGTTCATCTGGACGTTGACCCATGGTCGAAGGTATTGTCCTAACCACTGGTTGGAGCGTTCTGATTGCCCATCAGTTCGAGGGTGATATGCTGTGGACATATTCTGTGTTGCTCTGATGAGTCGACAGAGTTCTCTCATGAACTTTGAGATAAATCGGGGATCTCTGTCGCTTATCACTTTTCTTGGTAGTCCAAATCTGGGGAATATATGTCGGAGGTAGAGATCTGCCACTCCTTCGGCATTGATGGATTCGTTGCATGGTATGAATATTGCCATTTTGGTGCAATCATGGTCGGTGATGGTAAGAATTGAGTCAAACCCATTTGAGATTGGCAGTTTGACAATGAAATCAAGAGCGATGGTCTGAAATGGTAAGGCTTCATGGATAGGGGTGATAGGGGATTATGGCGCTTTTCGTGCCTGGGTATTGATCTTGTGCCTTTGACATTCAGCGCATCCTTTGACATAATTCTGGACGTCTTTAGCTAGGCTGGGCCACCAGTAGAATCGAGATACTAGTTCTGTAGTTTGAGAGATCCCTGGATGTCCATAGGCCACTAAATCATGGTGGTTGTGGATAATTTTGCGTCGTAGTTCTTGGTCTCCTGTGACTACTCTGCGATGATCTTTCCACCATTCTCCATTGAGTTTCTTGAGATTGTGCGGATCAATCCAAGGGCGTAGTATGTCTTCGTCTTGTGATGAGATGAATCGAGGGGTAAGTGTAACTTCTGAATCGGGATTAGCAGTAGTAGCTGCTCATGCGAACATGTGGTCTGGAAGAACTGTTACGTCTTCGTTATCTCGTTCCCCTTGATCATAATCAGGGCGTCTTGATAACGCGTCAGCCCTTCCATTGCTTTTCCCGGGTATGTGTCGTAGTTCTATATCGAATTCAGATAGTTCTAGAACTTCCCTGGCTATCCTCCGGCTTATCTTGTGGGGTTGTCGCCAGTATTGCAAATTTGCGTGATCAGTGTGTACAATGATCTTGTGAGGAGATCCTGCGATAAAGGGCCTCCAGTTTCGACAAGCTTTCACTATTGCCAGGTATTCTAGATCATAGATGTCATAGTTTCGTTCTGCTTCTGTGAGCGTTGTGGAAAAGTAAGCAATTGGGTGTCTCTTGCCATCTTCTCCTCTTTGCATGAGTACTGCTCCGAGGGTGAATCCCGAGGCGTCCACTTCGATTTCGAATTGCTGATCTAGTTGTGGTTGTGCTAGTACGGGTTCAGATGTTATGCGCTTTCTGAGTTCATCAAATGCTTCTTGATGTTTTGATTCCCAGGTCCATTGCATGTCTTTCCTAGTTAGTTCATTGAGGGGTCGAGCGATGTGGGAAAATTGGTAGATAAAGGGGCAATAGAAGTTGCAAAATCCCAAAAAAGATCGGACCTGTTTTACCGAAGAAGGTGTACGCCAGTTTGCTACTCCTTTTACCTTGGCAGGGTCCATGTGTGTTATCCCCCTTTCAAGGATTAGCCCCAGATAATCGACACGAGGTGCTTCCCATATACACTTTTCTGGTTTGATGAAAAGATCATTCTGTTCTAGGATGTCCAAGACGCCATGTACTGCTTCTCTATGCTGTTCTAGAGATGCTGATGTTGTGATAAGGATATCGTCCATATAGACGATAATTTCTGTTCCTTTTCCCCTAAAGAGATTGATGATTGGTTCGAGGATGTAGTCCATCATCGCTTGGAACGTTGCGGGTGAATTGGTAAGTCCGAAGAACATGACTAATGGTTCCCATAGTCCGTATTTCGTTTTGAATGCGGCCTTGTGTTGATCCCCTTCTTTAATTAGAACATTGTTGTATCCTTCTCTCACGTCGAATTTCGTAAATATTCGGGCCTCTCTGACTTGTGAGATCAGATCTGGGATGAGAGGAAGGGGGTATCTGTTCCTGATCGTAAACTCGTTAAGTTTGCGATAGTCTTGGACAGGTCGGAGTTTGCCATCCTTCTTTCGAACAAAAAAGAAGGGGGATGCATAAGGGGATTTGGATGGCCGAATATATCCTTTCGCCTGCATGTCTTTGAGGAACTTTTGGAGCGCCTCATCTTCCATTGGTGTCATTGGATATACTTTGCAGTCGAGGGCTTTGGGTGCTCCTTCCTTCAGTTCTATTGTGTGGTCCCAAGGACTTGATTTTGGAAATCGTCTTGCTTCTTCCTCGCTAAACACTTTGGCATGTCTTTGGTATTCTTCGGGTATGGCCACCATTTGAGTATATTGTCCTGCGTCCTGTGCTAATTGTGTGGAGATATTGCGATGCCAACTTGATTCGGCTTCTAGATCTTGTACGATTAGATCCCTCTCTTGATCCGATAATGGTTCTGTAACCATTCTGGCTACTGTGACGCTGGATATGGTTGATTGCGTTGTTTGGTACCAAGATAAGGATCGTATGATGATGGGTAGATGGGAAGTATCGATAACTGCATCTTTCCAGCTGAACTTTGGTTCAAAATTGGCTAGCCAGGGATATCCGAGGATAAGGTCTTCTAGTCCTAGATCGGTTACTAGGAACCGCATCTTCACATTCTTGCTTCCTGTTTGGACATTTAGATCTACATAGTCCTCGATCATTCCTGATTTGTTATTAGTTCCATCTATATTCCAGATCTTTTGGGCCTGATCCAGAGATTGGGTTTTAAGATGGAGTCGTTTGATGAATCGGGGATGAATGAAATTGTCTGTAGCTCCTGAGTCTACGAGGATTTGTTTATCGGCCCTTGTGTATGCAGTTCGAAATGATACTGGTATTTTCATACTTCGGAATCGAGTCAAGTATACAGAGTTACATTGAAGCATACGAATAGCTCTTCCCCAGGCCGTTAGGTTAGAGCTTAGGCAAAATCCTCGTTCATGAAGACGTCTTGGATCACTTTATCCTTCTCCCCTTGATCCATTTCTCGTACCAGCTCGACTAGTTCCTGAGCGGTGATCTTCTTGATAGAATGTGATAGTGTGGGAATATTTGATGTGCCACTACTAGCAGTACTAGTATTGGTGGCGTTCTGATTAGGGGTAGCGCCATTACTAACAGTATTAGTATCAGTGGCGTGTATCTGGGAGTTCTGATTGGGACAATTGCGCCCTATGTGTCCTTGGCGCTTGCATCTGAAGCATTTGCCTTCGCGGCGTAATTGAGCCATTTCGTCTTCGGATAGGGCACCCCTGGCACGGATACGTCCAGGGGTAGTGTCCATGGCATTGCTGTCTTTGGCAAATTGCTGTTGCCATTGCTGATTGGTGGGTTTCTTGGAATTGGGACTTTCGAAGGTCTTTCGAAAAAAGTTTGGTATTGAAGGAATTTTCGATGGTATCTGATGGCCGCGTCTTCATAGTCTGCTACTGTAGTTAGCAGGCTCATGTTTTCGTCTTTGACAATGGCCCTTCGGAGTCCCTCGGGTAGTCCATCGAAATATTTCTTCCCAACCAGTCGTTCTTCCAGATTGTACTCAGCTAGTCTGGCTAGTCATTTGAATTCCGCAGTGTAGAAGTCTAGCTTTCCTCCTTCCATGCAGAGTTTGTTAAGGGTCGCTTCTGCTCGTTCTGCGCTCATGATATCTTGAAATAGGATTGCAAAGTCATGAATGACAGTATCCCATATGAATTCGTACTGTTTTGCGCCCTCCAGAGCTGAGGTGTCGGCTGACCACTCGAATTTGGTCATTAACCCAATTCCCAACATTGGGTCCGCGGATGAAGGTGAGAAAGAGCATGGTCCGTTCAAGGGGAGTGGCCATGACCCTGGTTCGATCATTGAGTGCCCTATAGACATTCCATTCGGTCATGAACCCTTCAACTTTGGTTCGATCTCCATCAAAGATCTCGGGTTCTCTTCCTATTAGTTTGTCAGTGAGTCGATCGTCCGGGTTTCCAAGAGGTTGGATCGGATCTCCCCCTCCTCCAGGATTTCCGGGATTTCCCCCTCCTCCAGCATCTGGGTTATCGTTTGGTCCTCCGCTTGGGGGTTCTCCTGGGGGTCCAGTTCCTCCTGTGTCCCTAGGTGGTCTTCCACCCAGTCTTCCTCCTCCTCCAAGAGTTTTTCTGATTGTGTTTGCGGATTGGGTTCCTCCAGCGGATACTCCAGCTCCAAGAGCTCTGCCCAATACGCTTGTTGGAGTGATAGTGGTAGTTGATGCGATTTGTGACATTCTAGAAGCAAGCGAAGGTAATCCGCTGATGGAGGGGATATTGGGTCGGGTAATGTGTGTGGGAATGAGTTGAGCCAACGCAGCAACTGCGTGTTGTTCGAGTTCACTAGAGGGGATGACAATATCAGGGTCTGGGGTATCTCCTCCTTCGCTTCCAAATCGAAAATTGGTAACGAGAGCTTCTGTTTCGTCGTCGTCGGGGTTTGCTCCGTCTGTTGGTCCCCACCTGCTTCGATCAGTTCTTTCTTCGTCGAAGATTCGAAGTCCGTATTTGACAGGTGTGGGTCGGGTGATAGTATAGTGGTCTCCGGTTCATTCAATGAGTCCCCACTGTAAGGCTTCGAAATTGAATTCGACTGCAATGAGGGCTTCTGGGTCGTCACTGTCTGTGTCTGAGCAGTAGTACCCTGTTCCTAGGTATTTGTTCTCCTGCCACTCAGCTGCTTTGAGGAATCTTCTGGGGACATTACGTTCTCCCCTTCTTTCGACTATAGTAGTAGCCACGTTGGTCAATAAGTCTGAGTTAATGTTACGTGTCGATGGCACGTGTTGCTCGACTTGAGCTGGTTCTAGACTGTGGCTACTTCGGCGGTTCTGTTCCCGGATCCGGAGCAAGTTGGTACGGAGCCAGTGGGTGAGCTCCTTTGGATGAGGGACAAGATATGGAGGTTCCGTGATGCTGGAGGCGCAGAGGAATACTCTGCGCGGACTCGGTGATAAGTGAACAGGGAAGCGCGCTGGCTTATGCTGTCACTGAGCGGAGTGAGACTGGGAAGTCGAACGACTTATGCAGCTCCTAGTTCGGGGTTGTTCTGGTCGCGAGGTCTTTAGAGTGCAAGAGTCGATATGATTCAAGAACTCAGACTTAAGGTCTAAGTGTCCTAATGGTACATGTTATATACTACAAGTTGCCAAGCAGATACTAGGAGTACCTGTACTTGTAAAGCCACCAAGACAACTACTAAGCGTATGAGGATCGAGTCATAGTCCGAATACTACTAGTATGAGTACTAGTATGAGTCACGTAGGTAAACCGATATGAGTCATATACGAAGTCAAGCTAGTAAGCAGATATGCATAAAGTCTGTGCATGGAGGAGGTGATGACGAAGTAAAGATGACAGTCCCAATGATAGTCCGTATGGTAAGCACAGTATCGTAAAGAAAACGTAACAGCTATCCTAGTATGATGCAATGTCCATGAGCATGTGATATACAAGAACAATAGAACGCTTGACAGCGTGTGAGTCTGTGCTACAACGATCACCCGGCTCCAGTCCATGACTAATGTAATCTGACTATAGTAGTCATAACCGATATGTCAGTCCACTTCCGAGGCAGTCCGTGACACAAGCCGGGCTGATATTTCAGGCGATCGCGACATGTTACCGATTGACGTAAATTAGATGTGTATTATAATTTTGAGGGTAAATTGTAATTCTATCAGTGAATTGCAATGGGTTGCAAATGCCCCTACAAATCATATGAGCTTATGATTGATTTTGGCTGATTGGCCCAGTTGCAATCAATTGCATGAGTTGTAATGCTTTGCTGACCTGATTAAAATTGTAAGTGATTCTACTCAATTTCATAGCTTGCACATCAATAGTAATGGCTTATAATTGTTTTCCCTCCCCCATTTTAAATTTCAGTGATCACTTGTATTACGAGCACTTGCATAAATGATTATTACAAGTACTTTAAGATATCGAGGAAAGAAAGGCAACATGTCCTGCCCCTACAAGCATCCTGGGATCATAGCTCCATACACCAACGACTTTGGCCATTCACAGAGCTTGTGTCATCTGCTGGAAGTCATGAGTAAGACGTTAAATGTGGATATAGCCAACGCACCTGAGGCTGAAAGAATGTATCATCTACAATCTCTGCAAAGGGTACAGGTGTTGATAACCTAACATCAAATATATATTGTAGATGTGACACACCTTCTGTGATGACATAACATACCATTGGATCTGATTGGCCGGCTTTATCTTTGGTGCCCTGCTTACGGGTGGGAATATCAAGATGGTATTTAGCAGTATAGTTAACAAACCTAGCGATGTATTGCCAGTGTAGGACAATGTCACTATGCACCCAGGGGGATGCAACAAACTCAAAGGGTAGGTATGGTGCGGTGGTGGTGGTGAGCAGGCCGAAGAGTGACATGGACGTGGATGCGTGGACGCGAGGCCAGAAGTAGAATGGCACATAGGTGAGAGGCAATGAGGGGAAGTGAACATTGAAGAGCAGATAGTGATTTGCCGGCTCGGCCCAAAAGCCAGATGCCAGTGGAAGCCAGCCGTGTAAAGCTGTTCCCATGGACACCGCCGGCTCAGCTTTTGACGGCCCATGGCTCAGGCTTCAGATTTCACAAGCCGGCGGTGCGGCCCACGGCTCAATTTCACGATGTTTGCATCCAGAAACCCTTAGCAGCATTTATAAACCATGTGGCAATGTGTGCAGGTACCATGTTCAATGGAAAGGCACTCACTTCAAGACAACTGGACTTTCAGATGTGATAGTGAATGTGCCAGGTGTGTGCATGCCTTGGCATTGTGTACTAACACTTAAATTAACAGTTTATGCTGGCAGCAAAAGTATTAACTTCTGCAGCTGCGTGCGTGATACCGCATTTTGAGTTCAAACTCAAGGCACTTGCTTCAAGACAACCGGACTTTCAGATACTGTAGCAAACGTGCCAGGTGTGTGCATGCCTTAGCGTCGTGTACAAACATTTAAACTAACAGTTTTTACTGACAGCAGAAATATTAACTTCCGCAACGACGTGCACAGGTACATCGGGAGTTGAGCATTTTAGTTTTTTTGGGTTTTATGACCCAAAAAACCTTAAAAAAACAGCAAAAAACAACTAATACTAACCATACTTGGAAACTTGGATACCCAAGTCCATTTTCCCGGAAACCCGGAATTGTGACAAGTGTGAGAATGTAATAAGTAAGGGATGAAAATGGTAAAAGGCTACTCCTGTTTTAGAATAGTAAGGGCAGACTAACATCAAATTTGATAAATGTGTAATAAATTTGACAGCAGGCTAATACAAAATTCAATGGAGTCTGAGTTTCTGGTCGCCCAGTGACGAGCTAGGTTGCCTATACACTTGGGAAAACAACCCAAAACAACCCAACCCAGGTCTCAGGTTCAAGTGAGGTGTGAAGCGAAGCTGACTATCGCGCAGGCCTCGGCACGCGATGAAACTCGGTAAGCGTCTTCACCTTTTATGCCTTCGCCTATGTGCGAGGTAGCGAAAGGCGCGCAAAGGTGCCGAGGTAGAGGCGAGCGAAATGGCGAGGTGGGCGCGAAGCGAGTGAACACAAAATAGATTGATCAATGGCAACTCAGAGTCAAAAGACCTCTGAGCTATGAAGCGAAGGGGAGAGTGAAGGGGAAGCTATTTCCTAATAAGGAAGGTACAAAAGCGAGACTAAGCTAGTGCGCCCCGCTAGTCCCTACTGAACTGTGAGCGCTGGCGCTCCTTATATACATAAAGCCAAAGGTGTATAGATGTTACGTCACGGTAGGGACGTTCACCCGATGTGGGTTATGTTTACTATGACAGGAACACTAAGGGTCTGGACTGTGGTTCGGTGTGAGAGTACTAAGTTCGAAGAGAACTTAGTAAGCTTCTGATGACGAGTAACTCTCTGCGAAGTCAAGCAAGGACTTTGAGAAGAGTTATGAGAGGGATCTTATCACGCAAGTGAAAGAGTGGGAATGGTTCTGCTTGTTGTCTCTAGTACTGTAGGATACAAGAAGTCAAGTCTAAGGCTATGTGCTACCTATGGACAAGACTTTATAGTAAAGGAGAACAATAGAAAGCTAAGAGACCAACGTGTCAGTATCCAAGTCCACGTCACTGAAACAGTAAAAGAACAATAGAGTACTAGGACAGAGTCACAACCAAGTGTCCTAGTACTGAGTCATATGGGTAAAGATGACCTGTCACCTAGCTAAGGACGACATGTCCTTCTAGAGTCATCGTGAGTCATAAATATCAAGAAAGGGTGAGAAATAAGAAAGAAAATGTAGGCGTCATAACAATAGAAGCCTCTCGAAGGCTTGTGTTTGCCTTGCCTCAGCCAATCTGCTCCCAATGCTTAGCGAGGCCGTGCATCGCCTCGAAGCATCAATACTGGTCGGCCTTACTCTAGAAGGTTCGACGTGCTTCGTGCTTGTTCCAGTTGAATGCAGCCATTGTTCTTGAATAGCTGAAGCTGCAATAAGGCTTGAATGCCAAAAAGCGGCCGAAGCGCGAGAAAGCGAGGCCGAAGCGCGAGAAAGCGCGGCCGAAGCGCGAGAAAGTGCGGCCGAAGTGCGAGAAAGTGCGGCCGAAGCGTGAGAAAGCGCGGCCGAAGCGCGAGAAAGCGCGGCCGAAGCGCGGGAAAGCGATGCTAAAAGTGCGAGACAGTGCAGGAAGGCAAGCCAAGGGTGTGAGAACGCGAACTGAAGCACAGGAAATGAGCCAAAGCAATTGGCACTTGTGCGAGAAGCTGCAGGAAAGCCTAAAATCAATAAATAAATGGCCCAGCGGAGTGCTGGTCGCATTACCGGTTTCCTGAAACCGGGAAAACAGCAAAAAACAGCAATTACCAAGGATACTCGGGAAACTAAAATGCCGATTTACTGATGTACCGCATTTCGAGTTCAAAGGAAAGACACTTGCTTCAAGACAACGGGACTTTCAGATGTGATAGGGAATGTGCCAGGTGTGTGCATGCCTTGTAGTCGTGTACGAACACTCAAATTAATAGTGTAACGCTTCGCTAAGCGTTCGTCCGACTTGGACTAGGGGTGTGGCGGAGCAATGCGTGGTTCGGTTCTCGGACACTATGTGTAACGACGATAGGTCCCCTGCGTGTGAGTAGGCCTGACAGCACTACCACAAGATATAGACAGGCGTAGAGTTGAAAGTAGAAATGAAGAAAGGGAAGACACCAGATGATGAGATGTAAAAGAGAAGGCAGACTGGAAAGAGAAAGGAAACTGATAGCGAATTGAAGAAGACCAGGATGGAGATCCCTGGTCTTGACTAGTCGACTTATATACAGATAAGACTCGCTTTAAAGCGGAGTCTAAACTATAGTACAAGTCACGAACCCTAGTACGGCTATCCTAGTATGACACAATGTCCATGAGCATGTGCTACCTGAGAACAATAAGACGCTTGACAGCGTGTGAGTCTGTGCTACAACTATACTCCGGCCCCTGTCCATGACTAATATAAGCTGACAGCGTAGTCATAACCGCTAGGTCAGTCCACTTCAGAAGCAGTCCGTGACATCATCCCCTTTTCAGGGTAAACGCCCACGTTCTGCTGACCACGGCGTCAGCGGATAAACACGCTGGTCATGGCTCATCTCCTCTAATTCCCGGTTGATTACCTTCGCGTTCTGCAACCTTTGTCGACACGACTGCTGGTCGACTCCCAGCGAATAGAGGCGATCCTCTAGTTGCCGTATCTGCTCACTAACCCCCTTGATGCGTTTCTTCAAACCCCTCCACCTGCGTACCTCAGCTTCCAATGACAAGTCGGGGATGCGGTCTAGAGCCGCATCCACATGGTGCGCGTCCTGAAAGTCGTCCTCGAGCATTTTGAGGATTTCATAGGACAATTCCTCGGCATCGTTATCGTTATCCACCTCTGAAATGGCGTGAATCTCACCACGATATACCGCGGTGAATGGTGACATGCAGGCTTCCACGTAGGGGTTGTCCGTCATGTGGACCTTGATAAAGCGCGCCGGGGTTTCTTCACCACTGACTCCTGGTATGCAAATGGGGACATATCTTCGCCCAATGTTCTCTTCATACCCTTGCGCCCTAGCTTGGTGGGCAAGGTGCAGGTCGCCTGCGCTGATGTTGAGGCGTTCCACTGGACGCCGAGGGATGGCTGGTCGGGGGACGACTGGGGGAGGACCATGTACTTGCACGGGTCGGTTACCTCCTCTTTGACCCTGGCCTCAACCTCTTCGTCCATGTACACCCAACCCTTGGGCAGCTTCGGCTTGGACTGGGTATGGTGGCGGTACTTCAGCGGGATTTTGACCATCTTGTTGGAGTGCAGTGGCGAGTCGAGCTGCCAATGCCTCGGCTTGCGCACGATTGAGGTTAAATGTTGCCACTCTGTGGGTCAGAATGGCTGGAGCTGGGACAGGTAGGGGTGTTGGGGGCGCTGGGATGGGGAGCGTTGGGTTCTCAGTGGGGGAATGGCCGTGGCAGTATTCTCTTGGTCCGGCGCACTGGGGGCAGTATGTGTTGTCAGGTATGGATGCCGAACGGGAATGTGTCCCGCTGCGATGCGTCGTCGGTTCTTCTCGTCGAACCGTTGACGAACCAGCACGAGGTGCTCCTGATGCCAAGCTCTCACCATCTTCATCCCCAACGACTGCAGCAGCGGGTGTCACGGACTGACCTACGCGCTCACTTATTAGCAGCTTATCATTGGGACTGCAGTCGTTCTTATCTCACCTTATTCCTCATCATTGCGCTATCTCTTTGTTATCAGATGACTCTAGGACATGTGACGGGCAATGGTTCCACAGCCTTCCATGTTGTTCCAATCCTAGGACAGGTGTATTAGTATTACTCACCAGACTCACACGCTGTCAAGCGTTCTATTGTTCTTATGTATCACATGTATCGGACTATGACATCATACTAGGATAGCTGTACTAGGGTTCGTGACTCATTACTTAGTTCAGACTCCGCTTTAAAGCGAGTCTCACGTGTATATAAGTCGCCTAGTAAAGACCAGGGATCCCTATCCTGGTCTTCTTCAATTTGCTATCAGTCTTCCTTTTCCTTTCAGTCTGCCTTCTCTCTTGCGTCTTATTCCTTGGTCTCTTCCTTTCATCCATCTATACTTTCGTCTCTACGCTTGTCTTTACCTGGTGGAAGTGCTGTCAGGCCTTCTCACACGCAGGGGACCTATTGTCGTCACACATAGTGTCCGAGAACCAAGTTACGGATTGCACCACCACACTCCCTGTCCAAGTCGGACAAACGCTTAGCAAAGCGTTACATTAAGACCAGGATCCCATCGTGGCGCTGCAATCAACAAGACAAATCTGGGCAGCATCAGGCCCTTTCGAGCATTATCCTATCAACGGACGACCACAGAGAAACGTACCATCAGCATTTCTCAAAGAAGCTGTTTGGCAAGTCATCAACGGAGTAGAGCGTTATTACGCCAAGTCACACGCCCCAGAAGAATCAGGACTCGCAGTTTGGTACCCAGTTGAGTTCAATTTCGAACACATTTGTTGGGTAGAAGTACGCTGGGTAGAACCCACCACAGGAGAAGGACATTGGCAAGCCTTTCGCATCGCAGGAGAAGACCTCCACTTGGACATCACCACGGAAGACGTGACAGAACAAGATCGTAGAGAAAACGAACAGCGAGCACGCTTGGCAGCTGCAGTCACGACATACAGAGAATCGGCCAATAACACTCCGACGTCCAGAGCTAGTACGCCATCTAGCAGGGCAAGTATAATACAAATCCGTCCATCACCACAAGTACCGGGGAGTCGCGATCAAGAAATAGCAGATCAGTTAGCTGAGTCTCTTCGCATAGATCACCCAATGAGCCGAACAGTCACTATGGAAGTTCCAACAGGAACTATCAACCCTATTACAGGACATATGGAAAACGCAGACGATCTAGCACTACACCATGCTATTGGACCTGATCAACCAGACCCCCCAAGTAGTGCCGGGCGATCGAGATCGGAGCCACCTAGGATACCATTTGGATGGCCTCGTGGAGGACCACCATATCAAGGACCACCAGGAGGAGGATTCGGAGGACCACCTGGAGGAGGAGGGCCGTTTGGAGGACCGCCTGGAGGAGGAGGACCACCAGGAGGAGCGCCAATGCCAATGCCTGCGGCTCCAGTCATTCCAGCAGCCCCCCACGACAACAAATTGGTTGGAAACCCCCCTATTATCTTCAAAGGAGAGAAGTCTCAAGCCGAAGAATTCATCACTCAATGGGAGTTGTACGAAGGAGTCAACATCAATAATACCCTTATGAGGAACGCATACCAACGAGCTATGTTATTCCTCACATATATCCAAGGACCCCTCGTTAACGAATGGGTCAAAGGCGTCAACGCATGGTTACGTACCCAGATCACCTCCCATCATTGGGCTACCAACGACGAACGACTATGGGACAGCACGATTGGAGCTTTCAACCGACAATACGCAGATGTGCTAGAACAAGAGAAAGCACAAGCCGAATTAGCTAAGGGACTTCAGTTAAAAAACAGAGACCTCGACGCACTCATTACACAGTTTGAAACACTGGTCCGACATGCAAACTACGATGTCAATCAACCATTGGTGCTGCAAATTTTCACTAATGCGCTGCCCCATGCAATGTACGGGTATATCATTAATCATGTCAAACCTCGAAACTACGAAGGATGGCGGGAAGCTGCCATCCAACAACAGAAGACATGGGTACACATGAAAAGCAGACTAAATCGATTCGCTCCAAAGACCACAAAATCAGCAAACCAGTTCAGCACTTGGAGGCCAAACAATCAATGGGGGCAACCCAACATGGGCCGACAAATCGACCCAAACGCCATGGATACAACACCAGACCGAATCCGGGGAAGACTCGCAGATGCAGAAGACATCCTCCCAGGAGGAAGTCGACACGAAGAACGAAACCGAGGTCGACAAGAAGGGGGGTATGCACAACCGAACGGACAAAGGAAAGTCATTACCTGTTATAACTGCAGGAAAATCGGACACTTTGCGCGAGATTGCAGACAACCAAGACGCAACAACTACCCTACAGCCGCAGGACCTTCGCGCACCAGGCAGGGATCTACCAATGAAGATAACTATTATGCTGCTCGAAGCATAGTAGATGATCGAAGCAACATTGGTGAACGAACCCCACAGCAGAAGGCACACGACTGGTTGAGTGGGGTAGCCGAAGAAAACGACGAAGTCAAGGACCTGGTAATGCAGGAACTATGGAAGAAGGAGGATTTTCAAAGCGCCTGAACCCTACGGCCTGGGTAAGGGCATTACATTGTAACTCTGTATATATCACCCGCTATCGATCCATGCGTATTCCAGTTTCGATTCGTACAAGTTACTTCATGGCCGACAAACGAGCATTAGTGGACTCCGGAGCCACTGACAACTTCATGCACGCAACATTCGCAGCACGAATGGGGTTGGGATTGAAGGAACTCCCGACTCCCAAGAAAATATTCAACATAGACAACACTACGAACAAATCAGGAAAGATCACACACTATCTTGATTTAGATGTTCGCGCTAAAGGAATCCATAAAGAAATGCGGTTCCTCATTACAGACATCGGAAGTGAGGACCTGCTACTAGGATACCCCTGGCTGGCCACTTTCGAACCCAAGTTCAACTGGCGTCACGCCGTCATTGACGAACGAATGTTGCCAGTCATCATTTCATCAGTCAATCCTCGCATCATACGATCACAACCCGTCATTGCCGCATTGATGACGAATGAAGAAAAAAGCTCCATCATACGCACCCTAGAAACACAATCTACGATCCGGGGAGTGTCAACCGAACTCGCAATTCAAGCAGGACAGAACACAAAAGCAGCCGTAATACCACCCGAATATGCACGCTTTCACAAACTATTTAGCGATGCTGAATCATCACGATTTCCACCAAGTCGACCATGGGATCACGCAATAGACTTTAAGCCAAACGCACCTGACGCGCTACCTTGCAAAGTATATCCAATGACGCAGGGCGAAGATCAGGCACTTCTCAAGTTCCTAAGGGAACAAGAGGCCAAAGGATATATACGCCCTTCCATTTCACCATACGCCTCACCTTTCTTCTTCATTCAGAAAAAGGACGGCAAACTGCGTCCGGTACAAGACTACAGGCGCATTAACGACATCACTATTAGCAATCAATACCCTCTCCCGCTCATCACAGACTTGCTCACTGATCTAAGTGGAGCGTCCATCTTCACCAAATTAGATGTACGAGATGGGTACAACAACATTCGAATCAAAGAAGGGGACGAACACAAAGCGGCTTTCAAAACCAAATATGGCTTGTTTGAACCCCTTGTCATGTTCTTTGGATTAAAAAACTCCCCAGCTACGTTCCAGAACATGATGAACTACGAGTACAGGGACACTATTGACTATTGGAACGCCAGGGGTACTGCTATTCGCATCTATATGGATGATATAGCGATAGCAACCAGTACCAATTTGGAAGACCACATCAAAGCAGTGTCAGCAGTGTTCGAAGTTGCAGAACGACTGGATCTATATTTCAAACCCGAAAAATGTACCTTCCATGCCCCGCGTATGGATTACCTGGGGGTAATCCTTGAAAAGGGGATAACGCGCATGGACCCCGTAAAAATTGCAGGAATTAAAAACTGGCCTACGCCCACCAAAGTTAAGGACATCAGATCTTTTTTGGGCTTTTGCAATTTTTATCGACCATTCATTCGAGGATTCGCCCATATTGCAAGACCGCTCAATGAACTTACACGCAAAGACACAGAATGGATATGGACAATACGACATCAAAAGGCATTTGACGACCTCAGACACAGGGTAACCAGTGAACCAGTACTGGCACACCCAGAACTAGACAAACAATTCGAACTCGAGGTAGACGCATCAGGCTTTGCGGTTGGTGCTGTGCTACTGCAGAAGAAAGATGATGGCAAACGGCATCCCATCGCATACTTTTCCAAAACCCTCAACGAAGCACAACGGAATTACGACGTAGCCGATCTGGAACTACTAGCAGTGGTAATGGCACTCGATAACTGGAGGTCGTTCTTGGCAGGATCGCCACACAAGGTGATCGTTTATTCGGATCACCAAAATCTGCTATACTGGAAAGAACCCCACAAGATTAGTAGACGGGTGGCCAGGGAAGTACTTCGTTTATCTGAGTACAACATTGAAATCCGTCACATCAAAGGAACAGCCAACGGTCGTGCAGATGCACTGTCGAGAAGACCAGATTACGATCAGGGGACTGAGGACAACACCAACATGGTGGTACTCCCCGACCGCCTTTTTGCAAGAACAACGATGACTATGACACAACAACACCGTCAGGACGAAGAGTGTCTCAAGCCTTGGGTTGACCCTCACCAACTCAAATACCTTAACAGCACATGGTACAAAGAAGGGCGGGTGGTTGTCACTGACAATTTAGAGGGCAAACGCAATATCATCAAGGCACACCACGACCCGCCGGTGCATGGACACCCAGGCATCAGCAAGACCATACAACTCGTGGAGCGCAACTATTGGTGGCCACAAATGCACAGAGATGTAACCGACTACGTTCAAGGATGCGCGGATTGTCAGCGCCACAAAGTCAACAACCGTCCTACAAAAGCACCACTGAGACCTATCTACCCTCGACCCGAAGCTATGCCCTTTGAAACTATAGCGCTGGACTTCATCACTAAACTTCCTGAATCGCAGGGATATGACTCCATTCTCACCATCACCGACCATGACTGCACGAAGGCCGCTATCTTCATACCGTGCAGAGAAGAAATCAACGCGGAAGGCACCGCCGCCCTCTATATTCAGCATGTGTTCGCCCACTTCGGACTACCACGGAAAGTCATCAGTGACCGAGATCCACGATTCGTGTCAAAATGTATGCAAGAAGTGTGCCGTATCACGGGGATAGAACGTAATCCCTCCACGGCGTATCATCCAAGAACCGATGGACAGTCAGAACGCTCGAATCAATGGGTCGAGACCGCAATCAGATTCATTTCCGACTATCATCAAACAAATTGGGCCCCTTATCTTCCTATAGCACAATTTGCTCACAATAATTGGCCTAGTGACACCACGCGGAAGTCACCGTTCTTCCTTCTGATGGGCTATAACCCACGCGCTGATTGGATTTCTGCGCCCTCTCCGCTTCCGCAGGTTACATTGCGCCTTGAACAGCTGAAACAGGCACGAGACACGGCGCAACAACTCATGATCAAGGCACAACAGTCATGGGTGAAACACCGTGATACGCCCAAGTACAAGGAAGGTGACCAAGTATGGTTAGAAGGCAGGAATCTCCGTCTCAGTCAGCCAACCGCCAAGCTTGCGCCCAGGAGACATGGGCCATTTAAGGTGATCAAGGTACTATCGCCGGTCAGTTACCAATTGGCCCTTCCCACGCAGTGGAGCATTCACCCCGTGTTTCACATCGATCTTCTCACACCGTACCGAGAAACAATAATGCACGGCCCAAATTATAGCCGCCCGGTACCTGATCTTGTGGATGGGGAAGAAGAATATTCCGTAGAGAAGATTCTAGACTCACGGAAGTTCGGCAGAAGACGGCGACTTCAGTATTTGGTCAAATGGGAAGGCTACCCTGACTCGGACAACATGTGGGTTGATAAGGATGATGTATTCGCTGATGATAAGGTGCGGGAGTTCAAAGCTTCGAACCCCGCCAAGGAAACACATATAAGGAGCACTTTATCCGCTAAGTCTCCTTACCCCTCAGCTCCCCAGCGATCTCATCTACTACACCAGCACGCCCTTCGATACCTCTCCCCACACAACATGATACTTACCAATACGTCTTCCATCGATGCTGCTCCGTCATCAGCACCTATAGATATCCCACTGCGACGCCTAGTGGATGACCAAGGCCAGGTTCTGCCACGCACCCCCCCGTCTCCTGCATCCCCGCCGATCTTGTTATTCAACAACCGAGTCGAAACACCGGCTTCTTGGCCCCCGTCTGATGACATGAACATTGAAACTCACACCCCCCCTAGGACCATTGGGGCTCCTGGCAGTACCCCGTGGGCCCCCGTCACCACCCTTAGCTGAGACCCCTCTCCATTCTGGCCTGAGGGACCTCGCGGCACCCCTGAAAAGGGGATCGATGCCGTACCAGTGGCAGCCCTGGGTGACAACCCAGGATCGCCCATCGTAGGAACCCCGGAGTATGATTATGACCTCACGTCTCCGCCATCGCCCAAGGACTCTTCACCGTCATCGTCATCAGAAGCGTCAGAAGTACCGACAGCCGGCAACAAAACCGGTTGTACCAAGTATTGCTTCGACATCGCTTTCACGCTCCACCACCACGACCACACGGCGGCAGAAGATGCCTGGACCACGGCCACCTTAGTAGAAGAGAGGCCGCTGAAACACCACAAGGTCTGGGGATACGGAATGCAGCAAGACCAGGCGGCTTGGGAGCGGTTGGACAGGTGGGACGGATGGGAGGAAGATGAGTTGGACACCCTCCGCGCCGTTATGAGTGAGACCCTCAAGAACCTCACTTCAGCTATCCAGCGTAGGCGCTGGAACTGAAAAGGGGATAATGTCACGGACTGACCTACGCGCTCACTTATTAGCAGCTTATCATTGGGACTGCAGTCGTTCTTATCTCACCTTATTCCTCATCATTGCGCTATCTCTTTGTTATCAGATGACTCTAGGACATGTGACGGGCAATGGTTCCACAGCCTTCCATGTTGTTCCAATCCTAGGACAGGTGTATTAGTATTACTCACCAGACTCACACGCTGTCAAGCGTTCTATTGTTCTTATGTATCACATGTATCGGACTATGACATCATACTAGGATAGCTGTACTAGGGTTCGTGACTCATTACTTAGTTCAGACTCCGCTTTAAAGCGAGTCTCACGTGTATATAAGTCGCCTAGTAAAGACCAGGGATCCCTATCCTGGTCTTCTTCAATTTGCTATCAGTCTTCCTTTTCCTTTCAGTCTGCCTTCTCTCTTGCGTCTTATTCCTTGGTCTCTTCCTTTCATCCATCTATACTTTTGTCTCTACACTTGTCTTTACCTGGTGGAAGTGCTGTCAGGCCTTCTCACACGCAGGGGACCTATTGTCGTCACACATAGTGTCCGAGAACCAAGTTACGGATTGCACCACCACACTCCCTGTCCAAGTCGGACAAACGCTTAGCAAAGCGTTACAGCGGGGACGGAAACTTCATATGGGTGTGCTCGGATAGCTTCAGCAACAGCGGCTCTGTCTGGGGTGAGTCTAGCAGGGGTGTGGATGGACAACTGCCTGAAAGCGTTGGCAATGGACTGTGCGGATGGAGAGGGGGATCTAGGCTCGAATGGGACAGCAGTGGGGTCAAGAGGGACGAAGGCTTCATTAAGTAGAGTGGGTTGGCTGAGACGCCTGAGCTGGTCGGCAGTGTGGTTGGTGGCGGCATTAACGATCGCTTGTTGGATGTCGTTGAGGAGTTCGTCCCTAGCGGTGGTGTTGTCATACGCTCCAGCAGTATATTCGTAGGCAAGGTTGCTGTCTCCATCAGAGGACATGTACTTGAAGGCGTGTTGAGTGAGGAGGTGAGATGTAGATGGGAGAGAAGGATGAGGGGAATCAACGTAGCGAAGGGTCCTTATATGCGTTCGTTTGTCGGGGTTTGATTGTTTGAATTCCCGCACCTTATTGTCCGCGAATACGTCATCCTTATCTATCCACATGTTATCCGAGTCTGGATATCTGTCCCATTTGACCAAATACTGAAGATGCCGCCTTCTGCCGAATAGCCGAGAGTCTAGAATCTTCTCCACAGAGTATTCTTCTTCCCCGTCGACTAGATCGGGTAATGGGCGCTGATAGTTGGGTCCGTGCGTTATTGTTTCTTTGTATGGGGTGAGAAGATCTATGTGAAACACGGGATGGATGTTCCACTGCGTGGGAAGTTCGAGACGGTAATTGACAGGGGACATCACCTGTATGACCTTAAAAGGTCCATGTCTCCTGGGCGCAAGCTTGGCAGTTGGCTGATTAAGACGGAGGTTCTTGCCTTCTAACCATACTGGGTCTCCTTCTTTATACTTGGGCATATCACAGTGTTTGACCCATGACTGTTGTGCCTTAATCATCAACTGTTGTGCCGTGTTCCGTGCTTGTTTCAATTGTTCAAGGCGCAATGTGACTTGCGAAAGTGGGGAGGGCGCTGAAACCCAATCAGCGCGTGGGTTGTAGCCCATCAGAAGGAAGAATGGAGACTTCCTTGTGGTATCACTGGGCCAATTGTTATGAGCAAATTGGGCAATTGGAAGATAAGGGGCCCAATTAGTCTGATGGTGGTTGGAAATGAACCAGATGGCGGTTTCGACCCATTGATTGGATCGTTCTGACTGTCCATCGGTCCTTGGGTGATATGCCGTTGAGGGATTTCGTTCTATCCCTGTGATTCTGCAAACTTCTTGCATAAACTTTGATATGAATCGTGGGTCTCGATCGCTTATAACCTTCCTGGGTAGTCCAAAGTGTGCAAACACGTGTTGGATGTATAGCGCTGTAGTGCCTTCTGCGTTGATCTCCTCATTGCATGGTATGAATATTGATGCCTTAGTGCAGTCGTGATCCGTGACTGTAAGGATGGAGTCGTACCCCTGTGATACGGGGAGTTTAGTGATGAAATCTAGCGCAATGGTTTCGAACGGCATAGCTTCCGGCTTTGGATATATGGGTCTTAACGGCACCTTTGTAGGGCGATTGTTGACCTTGTGTCGTTGACAGTCGGCACAGCCTTGAACATAGTCAGCGATATCCTTGCACATCTGCAGCCACCAGTAATTTCGTTCTATGATCTGTATCGTCTTACTAATACCTGGGTGGCCATGTATTGGCAGATCATGATGAGCCTTGATAAGTTTCCTTTTGTCGGTTACATCCGCTGTTACGACGACTCGGTCTCCTTTATACCATGTCCCATCAATACATTTGAGTTGATGGGGATCAATCCATGGTTTAAGGCATTCTTCATCTTGTTGGTGTTGGTGCGTAGTGGTCATAATGGTGTTGACAAAGATGTTTTCTGGTAGTACGACAACATTGGTGTTGTCTTCCGTTCCTTGATCGTAATCTGGTCTCCTTGACAGTGCGTCTGCACGTCCGTTCGACTTTCCTTGGATGTGACGGATTTCAATGTTATATTCTGATAGGCGAAGCACTTCCCTTGCTACCTGCCTGCTGATCTTGTGTGGTTCCTTCCAGTATAGCAGATTTTGATGGTCTGAGTATACTATGACCTTGTGTGGAGATCCTGTGAGGAACTATCTCCAATTGTCCAGCGACATGACTACCGCTAGTAGCTCTAGGTCCGCTACATCGTAGTTTCGCTGAGCTTCGTTAAGCGTTTTCGAGAAGTATGCAATCGGGTGTTTCTTGCCGTCCTCCTTCTTCTGCAGTAGTACTGCACCTATTGCGAATCCGGAGGCATCGACTTCGAGTTCAAATGGCTTGTCCAGCTCTGGGTGTGCTAATACTGGCTCGCTGGTAACTCTGTTGCGTAGTTCTTCAAATGCTTTCTGATGCCGTTCCGTCCATGTCCACTCGACGTCTTTCCTAGTGAGCTCGTTGAGGGGTCATGCTACGTGTGCAAATCCCCAAATAAAAGGTCAGTAAAAGTTGCAAAAGCCCAAAAAGGATCTGATGTCCTTAACTTTGGTGGGCATAGGCCAGTTTTTAATGCCTGCAATTTTTATGGGGTCCATGCACGTTATCCCCTTTTCAAGGATTACCCCCAGGTAATCCATATGCGGGGCATGGAAGGTGCATTTTTCGGGTTTGAAATAGAGGTCTAGTCGTTCTGCAACTTCAAAGACTGCTGATACTGCTTGGATATGATCTTCTAAATTGGTACTGGTTGCTATTGCTATGTCGTCCATGTAGATGCGAATCGCAGTTCCCCTGGCATTCCAGTAGTCAATAGTGTCCCTATACTCATAGTTCATCATATTCTGGAACGTAGCTGGGGAGTTTTTTAATCCAAAAAACATGACGAGGGGTTCATACAGGCCATATTTGGTTTTGAAGGCCGCCTTGTGTTCGTCCCCTTCTTTAATTCGAATGTTGTTATACCCATCCTGTATGTCTAGCTTAGTAAAGATTGACACTCCACTTAAATCAGTAAGTAGATCTGTTATGAGAGGAAGGGGGTATTGGTTGCTGATGGTGACGTCGTTAATACGCCTGTAGTCTTGTACAGGGCGTAGTTTGCCATCTTTCTTCTGGATGAAGAAAAAGGGTGAGGCATATGGCGAAATGGAAGGGCGTATGTATCCCTTAGCCTCTTGTTCCTTTAGGAATTTGAGGAGTGCTTGGTCTTCTCCTTGCGTCATTGGGTATACTTTACAAGGTAATGCGTCTGGTGCATTTGGTTTGAAGTCTATCGCATGATCCCAAGGTCGATTTGGGGGAAATCGTGAGGATTCCGCATCACTGAATAGCTTGTGAAAACGTGTGTATTCGGGCAGTACTGTTGCTGCTTTCAAGTTTTGTCCAGCTTGAATTGTAAGTTTGGTTGATACTCCCCTGATCGTGGATTGTGTTTCCAGGGTACACAAGATCGAGTGTTTTTCTTCAGTTGTCATCAATTTGGCAATGACTGAGAGTGGTCGTATGACGCGAGGATTGACGGACGAAATGACAACGGGCAACATTCGTTCGTCAATAACAGCATGTCGCCAGTTGAACTTTGGTTCGAAAGTGGCCAGCCAGGGGTATCCCAGCAACAGGTCTTCACTTCCGATGTCCGTAATAAGGAAGTGCATTTCCTTATGAATCCCTTTAGCACAAACATCCAAGTCAAGATAATGCGTGATCTTTCCTGATTTGTTTGTGGTGTTGTCTATATTGAATATTTTCTTGGGAGTTTGGAGTTCCTTTAACCCCAGTCCCATTTGTTTAGCGAATGTTGCGTTCATAAAGTTGTCGGTGGCTCCAGAGTCCACTAACGCTCGTTTGTCGGCCATGAAGTAACTTGTGCGGATCGAAACTGGGATACGCATGGATCGATAGCGGGTAATATACACAGAGTTACAACGTAATGCCCTTACCCAGGCCGTAGGGTTCAGGCGCTTTGAAAATCCTCCTTCTTCCATAGTTCCTGCATTACCAGGTCCTTGACTTCGTCGTTTTCTTCGGCTACACCACTCAACCAGTCGTGCGCTTTCTGTTGCGGGGTTCGTTCACCGACATTGCTTCGATCGTCCACTATGCTTCGAGCAGCATAGTAGTTATCTTTGTTGGTATACCCTTGTCTGGTGCGCGAGGGTCCCAGGGTTGCAGGGTAGTTGTTGCACTTTGGTTGTCTACAATCTTGTGCAAAGTGTCCGATTTTTCCGCAATTGTAACAGGTAAGGACTTTCCTTTGTCCATTCTGTGGCGTACCTCCTCTTCCTCGGCCCTGGTTGCGTTCTTCATGTCGACTTCCTCCTGGAAGAATGTCTTCAGCGTCTGCGAGTCGTCCTCGAATTTGGTCCGGTGTTGTATCCATTGCATTAGGGTCAGCTTGATGGCCCATGTTAGGTCGTCCCCATTGGTTGCTTGGCCTCCAGTTGCTAAACTGGTTGGCTGGTTTTGCGGGTTTCGGGGCGAATCAATTCAGCCTACTTTTCATGTGTACCCATGTTGTTTGTTGTTGAATAGCCGCCGCCCTCCATCCTTCGTAATCGCGGGGCTTCACGTGGTTGATGATGTAGCCATACATCGCATGGGGTAACGCGTTAGTGAATATTTGCAACACTAATGGTTGATTGACATCATAATTTGCATGTCGGACCAGTGTTTCGAATTATGTGATGAGTGCATCGAGGTCTCCATTTTTCAACTGGAGTCCTTTAGATAATTCTGCTTGTGCCTTTTCTTGTTCAAGTACGTCTGCATATTGTCGGTTGAATGCTCCGATGGTGCTGTCCCACAGCCTTTCGTCGTTTGTAGCCCAGTGTTGTGAGGTGATTTGACTGCGTAACCAGGCGTTGACTCCCTTAACCCATTCGTTAACAAGGGGTCCTTGAATGTATGTGAGGAATAACATAGCTTGTTGGTATGCGTTCCTCATAAGGGTGTTGTTAATGTTGACCCCTTCATATAACTCCCATTGCGTGATGAACTCTTCGGCTTGGGATTTCTCCCCTTTAAAGATAATGGGAGGGTTGCCAACTAGTTTTGAGTCATGCAGCGCAGCTGGAATAGCTGGTGCTGCTGGCATGGGCATTGGGGCTCCTCCCGGCGGTCCTCCTCCCCCTGGTGGTCCTCCAAACGGTCCTCCTCCTCCGGGTGGTCCTCCAAATCCACCTCCAGGTGGTCCGTGGTAGGGAGGTCCTCCACGTGGCCATCCAAACAGTATTCGGGGAAGTTCCGACCTTGAACATCCTGCGCTACTTGGGGGGTCTGGTTGGTCGGGTCCTATAGCACAATGTAGTGCTAAGTCGTCTGCGTTTTCCATGTGTCCTGTGACCGGGTTGATAGTTCCAGCTGGGATTTCCATTGTGACTGTGCGACTCATTGGTCTGTCTATGCGAAGGGACTCAGCTAATTGTTCTGCGATTTCTTGATTGCGGCTTCCTGGTACTTGTGGTGAGGGGCGAATTTGTATAACACTTGCCCTACTCGATGGCGTGCTAGCCCTAGATGTTGGCGTGTTGTTGGCTGATTCTCTATATGTCGTGATTGCAGCTGTTAGACGTGCGTGTTGTTCGTTCTCGATACGATCTTGTTCCGTTATGTCTTCTGTTGTAATGTCCAGGTGTAGATCTTCTCCTCCTGTGATGGGTTCTATCCAGCGTACTTCTACCCAACAAATGTGTTCGAAGTTGAACTCAACTGGGTACCAAACTGCGAGCCCTGATTCTTCTGGGGCGTGTGACTTGGCGTAATAACGCTCTACTCTGTTGTTGACTTGCCAAACAGCTTCTTTGAGAAATGCTGGTGGTACGTTCCTTTGTGGTCTTCCGTGGATCGGGTATTGCTCGAAAGGGCCTGCTGCTGCCCAAATCTGTCTTGTTGATTGCAGCGCCACAATGGTGATCCTGGTCTTAATGTAACGCTTCGCTAAGCGTTCATCCGACTTGGACTAGGGGTGTGGCGGAGCAATGCGTGGTTCGGTTCTCGGACACTATGTGTAACGACGATAGGTCCCCTGCGTGTGAGTAGGCCTGACAGCACTACCACAAGATATAGACAGGCGTAGAGTTGAAAGTAGAAATGAAGAAAGGGAAGACACCAGATGATGAGATGTAAAAGAGAAGGCAGACTGGAAAGAGAAAGGAAACTGATAGCGAATTGAAGAAGACCAGGATGGAGATCCCTGGTCTTGACTAGTCGACTTATATACAGATAAGACTCGCTTTAAAGCGGAGTCTAAACTATAGTACAAGTCACGAACCCTAGTACGGCTATCCTAGTATGACACAATGTCCATGAGCATGTGCTACCTGAGAACAATAAGACGCTTGACAGCGTGTGAGTCTGTGCTACAACTATACTCCGGCCCCTGTCCATGACTAATATAAGCTGACAGCATAGTCATAACTGCTAGGTCAGTCCACTTCAGAAGCAGTCCGTGACAAATAGCTTATGCTAACAGCAAAAGTAACAACCTCCGCAGCAACGTGCGCGGTACTGTATTTAGAGGTTCAAAGGCAAGGCAACCACTTCAAGATGACCAGACTTTTAGATGCGATAGAAACTGTGCCAGGTGCGTGCATGGATTGGCATCGTATATAAGCACTTAAACTAACAGTTTATGCTGACAGCAAAAATCCTAACATCCGCAGTGACGTGCACAACTCCGATTTCCACCTCAGATGCCCAGCTCGTCCAATGGTTCATTCACCATTATGCAGGTGCATACCATGTTCAACCACTGCCCACTGTTTATCTTACTTTTGTTTTCTCTCTAGTAAATACCCAAAGCTGTGGCCCCAAAGCCAAAGCTGGCCTAAGCCCCCCAAAGCCGGGGACTCAGCCCCGGTTGTCACAGACTGCCTCTGAAGTGGACTGACATCTTGGTTATGACTACGATTGTCAGATTACATTAGTCATGGACAGGGGCCAGAGTATGGATGTAGCACAGACTCACACGCTGTCAAGTGTCCTATTGTTCTCAAGTATCACATGCTCATGGACATTGCGTCATACTAGGATAGCTGTACTAGGGTTCGTGACCCATAGTATAGTTTAGCCTCTGCTTTAAAGCAAGTCTTAAGTGTATATAAGTCGACTAGTAAAGACCAGGGATCCCTATCCTGGTCTTCTTCAATTCGCTATCTGTTTCCTCTTCTTTTCCAGTCTGCCTTCCCTCTTGCGTCTCATCCTCTATTCTCTTCCTTTTCTCCATCTCTACTTCAAACTCTACGCTTGTTTATATCTGGTGGAAGTGCTGTCAGGCCTTCTCACATGTAGGGGACCTATTGTTATCACACATAGTGTCCGAGAACCGAGTTATACATTGCTCCGCCACCCTCCCTGTCCAAGTTGGATGAACGCTTAGCGAAGCATTACACCGGTGTTGTATTTAACAAAGCCAGAGCCCCCAAATGCCGAGCCAAAGCTGTGGCTTTTGAGCCGAGCCAGGCCGGCAAATCACTAAGAGCAGAATAGGCCCTGCAGTAGAGCGAGGAATGAGATTATGGCATGCTCCAGTACTGTGCAATCAGTTGGGGTGGGAGATGTACGTGTTGATGGGGACAACTTACATTTAGAAATTTGCCAATTTGCGCATGCAATGGAGTGTCGATGATCTAGAGGATGATGTCTTGCAGTTCCTGCCCTGTCTTCACCTGAGCCAGAGCATGGTCAAAAATGGAAGGAAAAGGAACCGACAGTGTGAAGTGGAGGCGACACAAGGATGATGGTGGAAGACAAGTGACAAGGTGGAAAAGAAAAACGCGTCAGAAATTTGGTGAATATATGCGGTGCCACTTCGCACCTGTCCCAAACAAATCACGTGTGGCAGAATTTACTGCCGGTAGGGAAAGGCGGATTCTATTACTAGACTTATTACTAGACTTAGTACTCCATCACTCTATATAGTGAACGAGTCGGTGCTGCGTGATGCTGGACAGTGCACTCCTTCTCACCATATGACGGGCACAATACTAGCCCTGGTCCTTCTATTGCGCCCTTGTCCCTCCTCTACTGCATACCCCAGATGCTAACTCAGTAAGCAATGTCCTATCTTGCCATCTTGTAACCTCTGTCCTCGCTACTCTCTCCTTGGCCCCTCCAGTGGCACGACAGACATCTCTCCGTTTATGGAATGGCATTTCGAATACCAGCAACTTCACATTGCTCTCCATCTTCAAAGCTGACACAATGTCGAAGTTGCGACCTTCTTTGGTATCACAAAGGAAGAAACACACCGGTTTATGGGAACTCGTGTTGCATATACTTCGTGAGTATCCTTCCCAGTTCATCATATAACGTAGTTCACCCAAACATGTGCCAGAACCGGCAAGCGGTGTTTAGCCAGCCCGAGCCCTCCCACCATACTGGGGTTAATATCACGTTCAGGCCTACAATAAGTCGTGCCAGTAGCAAGAAGCCACACAGCCCACACTTCAACTCCTACTGGTACTTCTCGACTCCCCATTTCCACAGAACTCGCGCCCTTGGCATCATGTAAAGCCGTATTGTTGCGTCATCCTGTTCCTGCAACTGAGACCTCACCGGAACTTCACCCGGGCCTGGCTTTTCTCCTGCGTTCGTTCCACTACCACCACTCGGTGCCACCTTCAGCTCGAAACTGCACCATCCTCTCGCCTTGTCATTTCGCACTGAGGATTCACATGCCGCACTACCCACCCTTGCCCCTTTTAGCACACCTAGTCTGTGCCCATGTTCACAGCGACTGTGACAGCAGTGCGGACTCCGGCAGCCCTCAGAAAGGGCCAATACGTGTTCAGTACCCCACAGGAGTGTTTAAGATCTGCGCAGCGACATGTACAGGTCACGCACCTCAACTTTGACGACTTGTAGGACTACTGGAGACACTCCAACCAGTGGACTCGTTATCTATAGAGCCGCATGCGCACAGATCCCCGCGTATCTCTGGTGCACTCGTAAATACCTTCCAAATCGCCCATAGCGCTTTCAGAATCCGCAGTCACGTGCACGACAATGGCAACTCGTGAATCTGGTGATCCGACGGGCGACACCTTCAGCCATGACGTGTGTGCGCAAACGACCGCGCCACACTCACGCGGACACCCCCACTGCATCAGTCGACAAAAAATGGCATCGTGCGTCGACTGTGGCGCTTATAGGCTCCGCGACGACGTGCACGGGTCATGTCATCCACTTCAACGTCGACAACTTAATGTTACATGGAAGACAGACCAATATTTGGACTTGAATTTGGGATAGCCACGTATGCGCGGGTCTTCGCATTTCTCAGACGCACTCGAAAGGACTATTTGGAGTGTTCCTAGCGTTTTCGGAATCTGCAGCGACGTGCACGGGACTTTCATTTCAAGTTCGACAGCTTACAGTGCCCTTAAAGATAAGCTGACACGTGGACCCGTTTTCGACCGAGCCACGTATGCGCGGATCCCTGCGTCTCTCAAGAACACTCGCAAATGCCTTTCGGACCATTCGTCGAGATTTCAGGATTCGCACTGACATGTATAACATTGGCAACTCGAAAACTTGGCCTTCTGATCCTATCCCCCCTCAGCTGAGGTGTGTGGGTGCTAGCCACCATGCCATTGTTGCGCGGATGTTCCCACTTCGTCGGCCGTTGGCCGATAATGTTTTACCTTGACAGGCACGCTTATATGATCCGCGGCGGGGTGCGCGATATAATGCGACGTAGTTTTTGACAATAATGCACCGTTGTCTTGGCTCATTTGTGTTCATCTCGTGACTTTTCCTTCGTGACCTTACAACCTAACTTCCTTTCGAATTTCCGTCCACTACCTCCTATTGCAGACGGCTAGCAATGCTTAGGCTCGTGATGCATTGCATCCTATGGAAGAACCTTGCCCAAGCTCGACCTTTCCCCAGTTCAGCCATCGTATGTGCCTGCCTTCACAGCAGCAATGCCACTAGTGCGTGCACGGACTTTGACGATGCTTAGAAAGGGTCTTCATGGCCTTGGCATCCTATAGGAACGCTTCTGATCTGCGCAGCAACATGTGTAGGTCACGCACCTTGATTTTGGCAAATTTCATTGCAATTGAAGTGTGTGTGCTGGGTCATCGACAGCATTCATTCGTGGGAGAGCTGATCCGACTTATATTGTGGGATGGTCTTGTGAGCAAAGGTATGCTTGATGCTTGAGGTACGATTAAGGAACTCCAGAGTTGCTTGGGATCGGATGTGGTTGATAGGGAATGTCAAGTAAAGTACTTGGCAAAGAATTGACTAATCGTGGAGTCATGTATTAATGATACAACCATGCTGTACATCCAATAATTAACGCGCTACTTACAAGTGGTTATAATCGGCCACAAGAATTACGATGGCCTTGCAACTGCTTACAATCCACACACAGAAATTGCAATTGGATTATGATTCACTGCAATAATTTTTGAAGTTTACAATCACTCACAATACAGTCACGAAATTGAACCATAAATTAGAATTGCCCACAATTACTACATGCCAGTTGCAAGCGCTTGCAAATCGACATTGATGATTCTGGCCCGCAACCAAGTGTAATGTACGCAATTAATTGCCTAATCGGCAAGCGCCGCGATTCTCAACCGATTTTGCTGATGATTGGCCTCGACAGTCTTCTCTCACGCATTTCCGCCACTTGGGGACATAATGCATGATGACATGTGCTTCATGGCCCGATCTTGAAAGGTCTGTCCATCTACCTTCTCATCCACACCTGCTTTAAAATATCAGCGCATATATATAGAAGAAATACTAGGATCCAAGCCTGGACAGCCCGTTTGACTTCACGATACCCTCCATCCTGCACGATGGCTCTCTCTTCTTCACCGCGGGCCTCGGCTTCCGTCTACGTATTTCTGTCTCTCTTGTACGCTTCCTTCCTTCTCACCGTACCTCGCAACCTGACTCAACCTGGTAAAAATAAGACCTTCCATTCCGCTAACTCCGCTAATCCTTTCAGATTGTGCTGCTTGAGACTCCATTCCCACTGCTCGCCAAGTGATCCCCCGCGCAGGCTCTGCGCACGCACCTCGCTCGGTGTGCCCCACATTCTCTTGTGATGCGCTTGGTCAAACCGGTCAAGCTTGGGGGAAGCGACATCGAGGCGCTTGATCAGGTCGTCTCGAGCAGGCTTAGCACGAGATGATGATGCTGTCTACATCACCGGGCGGGGGCGGCAGTTCTGCGGACAATGTGCTGCACGATCACCCACCACTGCACTGGCGGTCGGAAAACAGTGGATGGAGGCGGGGATGAGCATCATCGGTGTCACTAAGACCGCTGTAGTGCATGTCTGCGAGTCCACCGAACAGTAGGGTAGACATATGACAATCTCACAGTGAGTAGTTATCATTGTCTCAGTAATTCAGTAACAGCACGCGCTGTGATGTTTTCAAATTTATGAAGCGCTTAGTCGGTCTTCTTCCGGAGAAGGAAGCGACCACATATCATACCCCGTGTACCTCTGCTCGATTATGTAGAATAGCCTAAAGCTCATTAGCTACTTGCACACTGTTGTAACGAGGCAGAGACGCTGAGGAGGCAGAGACGCTGAGTACGAGTTCGTGAAGTCTTAATTTAAGGTTAGGTCTTTCGACCATTTAGGGAAAGAGGGGGAAAGCGCGCCAGCAGGGCACGGAACGGAACGACGCAGCGCAGACGAACGAGAATATAACTGGTTTTTTATTGAGAGGGGGTGAGGTCCTTTTTATACAGATGCAGCCCGGTATCTAGATATCTACAGTGAGGCCTTAAGGCCTGTCGAATAGGAAGCGACGTCGTGATGAACACGGGACGAGGCATTGTGTTCAGGCGGCGGGTGTGGTGTGGATCGTGCGTCCGAGCCCGCACGACGTGTAGTTACACCGTGCTCTGTCAACATCTGTACGATCTCAAGCCTCCCTTCCCTTGATGCCACCTGGAGTGGAGTCTCCCCTGCCTTGTTCGGTACATCTGCGCTCGCGCCATGGTTGAGCAGCAAGCGCACGGTCGTGGTTTTGCCTTCGAATGATGCTAGGTGTAAAGGTGTCTTTCCATCCTCGTCTTCAGCATTTGGGTTGGCACCACGATCAAGAAGTACGTGCACGATCTCATCTTCGCTGCAGTTTGACGCTAGGTGCAATGGTGTCGTTCCTTGCCTGTCCTCGACATTTACGTCCGCGAGATGGTCAATCAGTAGATGCGCAACCTCAAGCCTCCCTTCACGTAATGCTTCATTCAATGGAATCCGGTAGCCCTTTGCCTGTGCGTTGACGTCTGCTCCATGCTGGAGTAAAAGCTTTACGACCTCCAAGTCACCGTACCGTGACGCCAGGTACAAAGAAGTATAGCCTCTGTTGTTCGCAGCATTGATGCGTACGCCGTGCCCCAGTAACGTCCGAACGACCTCCACGTGTCCATATACTGTGGCTGAAATAATTGGAGTGCCTTGGTCGTTGTCTGGTGAATCCGCATCAGCACCGTGGTCGAGTAACCACCGCACAACGTCGATCAGTCCGTCCGCTGATGCAGCCTTTAGTGGAGTTCGATTGTAGAAGCCGGTGACATTTACGGCGGCACCATGCCGATACAACAGCTCTGCCACGTCAAAGTGTTTCTTGTACAACGCCGCCGCCAGAGGACTGTAATTATGACCGCCCCTCGCATTTACTTGCTCCGGATTCTCGAGGATGATGTGTGCTGCCAGGTCACGAAACCCACACAGCGAAGCATAATACAGCGGAGAGCCTTGACTGACCCAATTTCCGAAGGAATACCAGCCATCGTCAATATCGTGCAACTGGAGCCACGCGGAAAAATACGGCTCAGTCGAGTCAAAAAGACGCTTCATCCCATCTTCTATCCGTGACGACACAAGCCCAAACTGCGCGTGCTCCACCCAATGCCGACTGGCATATCCCGCCAAGGGAAAGTTATCTTCGGCCTGGTTGCTGTTCGAGCTGCCGTCGAACTGGAGTAGAGTCCCCAAACAGGCCTGGGCGAAGGTCGTGTGTGCAGGCTCTGGCATGATGTGTAAGTCCGAAGCGTTCCCTTGGGCGAGGCGATTGGAAGTCAAGAATTCCTTGACCGAAAAATGCGAGAACTGAATGACGCGGGAATCACCATCGTCGACAAGGGTGATCAGGCTCGAGCACATAGATAGCACAGATCGTTGCCGATCATCACAGCGCAAATCATCCTTGAACTTTGGTATCGCTCCTTCGGCTCCATCGAAGTCAAGCGCAAGTATTTCTGCTAGCTCCTCAACACGGAGGGGCCGAATCGCCACGGTGAGGCATTGTAAGAGACGATGAGCATGGCCTCGGTTGGCCAGCCCGATCTCCTTCAACACGCGCTCATACGTCTCGTCCAGAGATATCGGCAATTCATTAAGGGTTCGCCGGATGCTTTGAGGAAGACAATGTTGCAACGCTTCCAGCTGACAGAAAACCCATCTGAACCTGTAAAATAGTCTGTAAATGTCATCCGAATCTCTACACCATGTTACACGCTTACATTCCATCAGCCCTTTCTGTGAGCGTCTCTATAACAAGTTCTTTATCCTTGTCTCTCCATCTCCTCATCGTCGTATCCGAGTCCTCGTAAACGACAGATCTGATATAGTCTTCAATATCCTTCTTCTGTCCGCTTTGGTCGTGAAGGGAAACCGGGTGGAATGCTAGGGGCTCGAGCGCAGTTCGGATGTCAATCTCCGGGCGACTGGTGACACATAAATGAAGGTCTGAAAGCCGGAGGTCGACAATTTCCTTCAGGAGATCAAGGACTTGTTTGCGGGCGGACGGAATTCCAGTGGTATTTGGACATTCATCTAGCGCGTCCAAGATGATGTAAATTGGGTCTTGTCCAGGTAGAGCGAGCATCTCTTTAAGACAGGCGACCATCGTGCTAGTGCTAGGTTTATGTGCGCCATCATCGTGTGCCTTATAAACGCGGGAGAGGATCTCGCAACGACGGTCGGAGCGAGCGGAGAGCTGTGTGAGAAGCGAAGGAAGCAAGTTGTGGAGGTTTTGTTTATCGGTGTCCCTAAAATCGAAATAGAAATAGGCCACGGAAGCGAGCCCGGCGTCCCGCAGTGCCATTACGTCTTGGATGATTGCGGAGCTAGTTGGCGGTGTAAATTCCTTAATGATGAACCTGACATATGATAACCAACCAAATGATGCTCTTTCCTGAACCCGCTACAATAATTTCAAGTGATCAGCATCTGGGAAGATACGAAAGGAAGAGGGCATACGTTTCCCGTGGACCCACAACAAGGATGTGTTCGACTCATGTTCCCATTCCATGAATATAGTCCCCTGGAAAATCCAGGCGGCCGTCCCTGAATGTTGAGCGTTGCACGCGATATTTTGATTAGTGGATGGGTCCGGGGGAGACAACCACGTTCTGTGGTCCGCACGAACCCGGATACCTGTATTTCGGTCTCAGAAACCACAAAATACGGAGGTAAAGCATTACGAACGCCTATCCCCGTCCATATTGTTGTGGTCTGTTGCACCAGAGCTTTCGTTTCCATTGTCGTCGCTTTGACCATCTTGCCGTCTAGTCGTAGATGAGCTTACGATGACAATTTGATAGAATCTAACGAGATGAACATACCCTCGATGGCAAGGTCGACCTTGTCTTCGACACTCTTTACCTTGTCGCCAACAGTTTCTAGGCCGCCTCTGATATAGTGCGCGAGTTTCAGGACCTGCGCAGTCGCCATCCGGGCCTCCTCCTGCGTCAATCTATCCAGTCGGCTCAGCGCGTCCTCGATATCTGTCCTTCCAATTAATTTCTTAAGATATTTCTCTATATCTCCGTAAGCGACGTGCAAAGTCTCATCAGGGATCGTCTCACTTGCTCGTCCCTGCTTTATCTCCTTCGTCACAATTGCAAATATTCCAAGCACCTCGGCCATTATCTTTACGATGGTGTCCTTCATCGCACCTGTCGTTGGAACCTCGGTGTATTCCTCGAGTCGTTTAAAGAAGTTCTCAATCCGATCGAAGATATCGATTAGCGCATCTTGGCTCGCAACAACGTCCTTTGCCGCCTGCGTGGGTTCAGTATCAGAATAGTCCGAGTGTGGGTGATCGAGGACAATCTACCAAAAGGAGGATGCCGGCACCAGCGAAAATGACATTCGCGGGTGAGAATACCTAGAAATACGATCAGAGGTCAGATAGTAGAAGGATCGTCAGGTTGACATTTACCAGTCCAACGCCGGCGCCAAGCGCCGAGGAGAAGGCATAAAGGACGTTGACGGTCGGATTCAACCATTTTGCTAATCTGTCTTCACCGAGCCTAGATTGCTCGAAATGTTGGACTTGAGTATGAAGGACAGCCAGAATATCAGTGGGAGTGTTGCAAGTTTGTAACTGTGCCATCAACGGATGCGTGAGAAGGTCTTTCTTCGTCTTCTTCTCATACTCTTTGATGGAAGCACAAAATATAACCTGGAAATTGGAAGAAGAGATAGTCTGAGACATGGAAAGAGCAACGAGGAGAGGCGTCTGAGCGTATGATCCTGGCCGTAGTTGGAAAACGTTTGCCACGAGGTTTGACAGGTACTAGCGCCTGCACTGCTTCAACTCGAAGGACGACCAGGCACGAATTATTTTAAAAATAATTGATGCAGGGATCACTCGAATCCTTGTCCCATGAACTTAGAGAGAGTCCCGCGCGAGGGGTGTTGAAACAGACCAGCATACAAAGTCGCAGGGCTCCGAGTCGTTGGCTACTCAGCTGACACGGGTAGGTGTTGCCAATTTCACGTGTCGTGGGAGAGAGTGCCCAGTGGGAGAGTGCCCAAACTTAGTATGCAACATCATGATCGTCTTTACTCACCTACTTGCTCACCTACTTCTTTACTTCAACAAGCTCCCCAAGGAATGGAAGCGAATTACATTTCTGTATGTCGTGAAAAACACCTTTTTTTTTGTCCTGCGGAGCACTTGGTCGTTGCACGTTGCACACCCAAATTGCGTAGCATCAGATATTGCTATTACCTGTCATAACCTGTCCAGAAAGAATGGACTCGAAGCGCCTTTCAAATACATGGTGAAACGAATTTACACCATATGCATATAGTCCCCGGTCTAAATCCAGACGCCCCCAGAGACGTTCTCGTTTCCCTATGTGCAGGAATATTTCTACGTCGGCGTACAGTTTTCAGCGCCCCCCCCCCCCCCCCCCCTCCCCTCATACCTGCAGGATGACGCCTTTTGAGCGATGCTAAAAAACATTGGCATAAAGCCGTCAACTGTCTGATCCTGCACGATTTATCCCAACTCGATCTAGTACTCAGCGATGCCAGCTGCGAACAGCGACATTCCTTCCTTCTCGACCAGTATTGGAAGGTACAAAAGCACCTCAATCAAAAGGGGGAGTTGCGATTTTCTCCAGACAGTCGAAGAATACAATATAGTTCACGAAAGCGACAATGAGGACACCAAGGTCAGGACGCGGGAAGACGTTCTGGGCAGCAAACATTCCCAGGAATATGACAACCTTTTTGGCCGAGCTACTCAAGCTCCTCGGCGATGACCATCTCAAACTTCTCTGACTCTGCTACTCCCTGACAGTCGCCAATGTCTGGATGTTTGACGAATTCGGGATAGGCTTCTGTCATTGCAGCAAAGACACCTATCGCACCAGCACGAAGGAGGCTGAAGATGAAAAGAATCCCAAACTCCTTGTGAACCGTGAGCCTATTCTTCGCCACCAACTGGCAAAGGCCTCTGTCGCATACTTCTCCGATCTATTGAGGAACAATTGTTGGAAGTCGTGCACTGGATGAGATCAAGCATCGAGCAACAGATCCTGGGAGACGATGATAACGAACTTGTCGCCGCCTATCCTCAGTTCAGCGCCATCTTGCTCTACGAGTTCAATGCTGGCCGTCCCATCATTGTGATGGTCCGCCGCATCTAAATCACCACTGCCGGTCCTTCCTGACTGACATATTCCTTAGGTGACGCACGCACCTTATTCTTTGAGCCCAATAAGGACAATGGCACCCATGAACTCTCCCAAATCTGCCCCAGTCGAAAACATGAGCCGTACCTGACCTTCGACTGCTGGAACACCTATCTAGCACAGACAAACAGAACCGATTTGAACGCTGCCGACCACACAGAATATTTTGATGCCCTCTCGCTGCGACCTACCCTTCGCTAGTCTTCACCTTCGCGGCGGTTCATCCGCCTTTTACCAGCAAAGCAAAAGTGAAGAACCTCAACTACGGCCCGCTGTATGAGGAGATCTGTGAGAAGGGGTCCAGGACCTTCAGTTACAGCCGTGAGCGCTGCTCCTGGTTCAACCTGGAGACGCACGCCCCGACCTTGCCCGAAGAGTGGAGAATGACAACTCGGGTGGGATCGGATCACGATTTGAAGGATACGTTGCCAGTCAGTCGAGGTCCCCACGACGGGCGGTACTATATGCGGACCGACTGTCCTATCGATTTCCTGGTACATCATGTCAACGTCTTGTCGTTCAAACAGACTGAAACACACTGCGAGACCGGCACGACAAATCGGGCTTGCCGGACCTTGGGCGGTTCATCGTCAGGATCCGCACTGTCGGCGTAAGCTGCACCAACAAAAATGACGCCGATTTGTTGAGCAAAATGTCAAACCCGAAATAGGCAAAGAAGATTTACCTAGAGAAATATCGTGACAATGTGAAATTCTTGACTTGATTCGCGTCATTTGGACATTTTATGCAGACATACAGAGAACGCCTCTTACGAATAGCATCAGACCTAGGATTATTTCCAGTTTTTAAATCAAAAAGTTTTTTAGTATCAGTAGTTTGGACGATCTAAGACGCACAGTTGGTCTGATGCCACTATACCTTTGGTCATCTATCAGACCCACGTCGATACATTTTCCGAATTAAAAGGGCGTTGGAACAGCTCAAATGCCTCAAATCATCCTCTGTGGGTGGGAGGCTGCATCCTCAGGCCTCAGGTCTTGAATAAATTCTCTTCATTTATCGATATAGTTTAACGAAACGGATTTCTCCGTCAGAGAAACTTGGCGCTAGTACGCGCTAATCGCCATTGTGCTTTATACTCGAGTATAGGTGCCTTGTGCTGGAAGTGTCCAAGAATGTTCACTATATATCCAAGGTCCAAGTCAGAGCTTGCACTGTGGGTGGTATCCTACGAAATGACAGATATCACACTCCTACTTAAAATCCACCTGTCCCGCGAACTCTACTCATCATTTTGCCCATGCCCTTCAATCTCCTGAGGAAATTATTAGACTCCACCCCACTCGCCTGTATGGGCTCGCCATCTTCACCGCGCAACACCCCATCTCTTTCACCGACTTGCCCGTACAGTCGGGTGTTCTGGTTGGCTTCGATACAGCGCATCCACGCGGCGACGAGTTCTCGAGAGTCGATCATAACGTTGATCTCTTGCGAGTGGAACCAGGACTGGGTATCTAAACATGGTATTGGCGTCAACGCTCGGCGGATTCACGAGGCTTCCCCTCCCGTGTACGCAACCAAATTGATCCTCGTACCTTGGTTGCCATTTCCTAGAATGGCTATCTGATCGTCCACGGCCATGAATTTTACTGCGAGCATCGTCTCCTCAGCTTAGCCAATGCTTCCGCAGACACGAGGCGTACCATGACAATTCCGTTTCTTCAACGCCGCGTTCAGCGGCTTGGTCTGGTCTTTTGCCGTATACCAGAACACCTTGAGGTGCTTTTCAGCACCGTTGCCCTCGCGATTGAGCCTCCTGTACATCCTGTGCACGACTTCCTCGTTGGTCCCACCTTGAAATGGAATCATCTCGCCCTGGTCGTTGAATCCGAGGTCGAGGTAAAGGGTCACTTGAACGCCTCGTCTGCACGCTTCCAATGTGCTAGAGACTATGGGCGAAGCATTGAATGTTGGCGTTTGGCTGTATGTGCAAGTGACTCAGCATGACACCTCCCGACTTCGCAGAGGTGAGACAAACATGAAGACGCTCTTCTGTGCATTATGCATGGCGCTGATCCAGGCGACGTTTTGTGGGAATTGGCGGAGGTTATAATGTCCAGGTGCTACAAAAGTCAGTTCGTGTGCAGGACATCAGCTGTGGAACGAAAGGACTCACTCCCTGTGGGGCCCCTATTGACCATGGCAATGGGTACTGGTGTGTGCGGCTCATGTAATATGTGTGGGAAAAAGTCGGCCAAGAAGTCGTCGTCACTGCTCGAGTCAACTTCCCCTGCATCCAGAACCTCTGCAGTTTCGGACGAGCTGACTAGACCATTGTTCACGCCATGGGAACTCCTATCCGGTGCCGGTGAAGACCACGTGCTAGTACTAATAAAATCTGTTGGCGTTATACTGTCAGTTGTCTCCAGATAGTCAAAGTTAAAACATCGGCATCACCGTTGGTATTGGTATTTGAGTTAAGCTCTCTCGCCTCAGTACTTTCAGGGGGTGAGGGAACACGCGCTTCCAGTTGCATGGGAATGGCGTCTCCATGCCTCCGGTCTGCCATGCCGCCAGTGTGCTGTGGCTGGGGTGGGTTATCGAATCGCATCCCCTGTGCTCTTTTAGCGGTACGCCACTCTTGGAAATGAGCACGCAAAGCAGCGAACATGGGCTCCGAACCAATGTCTGCGAGTAATCTCAGGAATCTAGGAAAATAGGTCTGCGAGTGGAAACGCACACTGCATGTCTTCGTTATCCTGCTTAAACTTGTAAACGTCGGGATGTGCCGGCGGAATCGAAAGTAGCGGTAGTGGTGGATCCATCGCAATTGCCCAAGACATTAACGCCATATCATAGAAGCTCTCGACCACCGGACCTTCGAGTTGGATCATCATCTCGATATTCGGGCGGTCCTGAATATTGTTGCTGTTAAGACATACCACACGGCGATCAACGACTAGATATTTCGCGTGGAATGTTCCGAGAAGAGCACGGTGGTAGTTGATAACTTCAAGGGCAACCCCTGGAATCTCGTCCTGCGCGGGTAGGCCGATTCTGGTCCAGTAAATGGGTTCGACTACGATTCGGTTCTTCAGCACCTGCTTCACATTGCCTCGGTCATACATCAGCTTGACGACCACCTTCGCTCCACCGCGCGCTTGCATACGAGTTGAGAGCTCGCGTAGTGAGTCGGCGATAATCGCGGAAGATTGAGACAGTTCCCAGTAATTTGTTGCAAAGAGAACTTCAGCCTCTGCGCGTGCGATGAGCTTAGCATAGTGTCTCGCTATGTCGGGAATAACAGAGACGATAGTGAGCGGGACGACACCGGAACTGCCGAGGAGTGAAGGGGAAACCAGCCCAGCGAGTGGCTCAGTTTCCAACACACGCAAGACATCTTTGTAGACCTTTACGCGAGGTTAGAGGTCGCTCAGAAGAAAGAAGGACCACTGCACCTCACCCGCAAAAATAGGTCGCTTGGCCTGTGAGGGAAACTTCCGCACTTCGCTACAAGGTCAAGCTCGACTGTTTCTTCGAGAGGCGGAGTGTCCACGTGCTCCTTAAATTTGGCGCCGCGATTTTTGGAAAGTTGCTTGACTATTCTTGATACTGGCTGACATGGATCCTTTGCGAGAGCAGCAGTTAATGTGCTCGGGGAAGTACAAAGCTCGACGACGTGTCGTGAAACCATGCTATGCAGGTGTTGCGGAGGAAGGGATGGAGCATGGTCACGCTCTGGGACTGTATTCGGCCTTCGGACGTAATAGGAGCACCACACTGGGCGTTAGGGGGTGTAGCAACACAACCTTAACCCCAGAATTATGACAATCACGTGTCGCATTTCATTTTCCTCAAGCCTTGCTCCGACTCGGATGCTTGCTTGGTCTTGGTCGAGCCTGTCTCAATGCAAGGCCTGTCTGCTCTGTAAGAGGCGCGGGAATGCGCAACTCAGCCTTTTGGGAGAAAAGGCTATTAACACTGCTTGGTTAACCCGCTCGAGGCGCGGGAATGCGTGACTAAAGTGCACGGTAAGTAAGGACAACCTCGAGGACAACATAAAATAGACTACTGACCTCAGCCCTTTGAGAGAAAAGGCTGATGCCTTGCTGGTATACCTATGGGGTATATATAGGCTCGAATAAAATTTCGTAGAGGAGAAAAATTAACTTGAAAATAAAAGCCGTAGTCGAGCTCAGTTGCTCGACTGATATGCTTCCGGCCTAGTGATTGAGTGTGCGGCTGCAGACACCAACATTCTCACTGGCACTTCTCTACATTTCTCTCGCCCTTCTGAGCATTAGACTGATTTGTGACCAACAAATATTTTTTTAACTATCTTATTTTGCTTCTTGGTATCTGAATCTATGTACTTAAGTATGTTATTTAACTGTTCTGGTAATCTATTTAACACTAAATGATATTGCAAACAATTTCCTTTCTAGCGAGCAGTTATATGTTAATTTTTTCGCCAATTTTGGTGTTTCTGTCCTTCTCCTCCGCATTCCATACAGTGGGCAAGGACATATGCGCTGATTTCAGTGTTTGGAACTACCTGGCTAGACATCTCCAGTAGATTCGAGGTCTTGTGAAGCGTAACTGATAATTTGTAGCGAACAAGAGCTTGGCTTTGTCCAAGCCTTCCTCACCAAGAAACGTACTGTCACAAGCGCCATATTTCTCGAGTTGCTGTTAACCTTGGCCAGACTTCTACCCCGTCCTCAAACTTTAAATCAATGCTTGATGTCTCTGTGAGCCAAGCTTTTGGCCGAACACAAAAATAAGACGGGAAAGAACTTCTCGACCATCTGCTGGCTACAATTAATGAGCCGCCGAGACGATGTTCCTCCCTCGATGCCATCCTCAAAATACTTCAGGTCAAGCCCGTGCATTTCAGGTGGCGGTCAAAGGTTGATGGAGTAGATCTGTTCGCTTGCGGACGTTCTCTGTACGTTCTCTGACATTCTTGACGAAGCTACTGGCCTGATACTTCAATTAAATCTTGCTTGTGACGATTTGACTTGGAGTGGCCATGGCAAACAACATGGACGAAAAAAATTGTTTGCCATCTGCTACTTCCATCGCCTGTAGCACGAACACTGAAACTCAAACGCAGGGAACCAGATAGGACAGGATAATGCACCGTCCATTTGTTTTCTTTAGAGCCAGTGTCTTCAAGGAGTGGATGTCAAACGGCTCCTTTCTGTGGTAACGTACGGTCCTATCTTATTTATTTTGCAACCACTGCCAATTCCTAATCGTCTCCCTACTTGCGTAGCGAACCAACATTCTTTGGTTCGTTAATTCCTAACTGTGGTCACCGGCGCTCATGTCGACCCACAAGTTCTGCAATCATACGATACATTCTGACCTACAGGACTCCGGAAGGGCAATGTAGGCGTATTTATACTTCGATTTTAGAGGCAAGGAATAACAAAACGTCGGCATCGTTACCTCTATCCTAGTCCAGCTTTCCGCATACTCAAAGCCCTGTTGCGGAATCATCTACCATCTTTATTCGACACACGGAAAGGGAGCGCCACAGCCCCGTCATCATCATATCCCTATCGGCCGTCTAAGGAGATGCCTGCCGTTGCGACCCAATACCCAAATTTCGATATTTTGGACACTGTCCTGACTCTGGGATGCCTACCCTACGACAGGCAACCCTTTACTTCGTTCGCGGAGAATCTCGATCTACTGCAGCTTCCGAATTCCATGTGTTACTAGTCGGCCGACATCGACATTCCAACTGCGCTCAACCCATTGATCGTTCATGCGATTTCGCTTCACAAGGAAACTTGGCAAAATATTCCTATCGCCAACTACGCCAGCTCCGTCGTCTCTTCGAATGAGCGGATGAAGCAATGGCGGGAGGATAAGAAGACGGTTGTCGAAAAGTTGTCTGAAAGTGCGGATGGAATATAAGCGTACTTCCTCATGCTCGGTAGGTTATCTTCTCACGCCTCTTACAGGTTCCAATGGGTGCGCTATCAACTAGAGACTGCGGCGCACAGTCCGAACAGACGTACGATGGATTCTCGGGAAGCTACCAAGGGCACTGGACGAAACGCGTGTTGAAGACCGTCCACGACAACGATCGAAGATATGCTTGTCGTCTCCATTGCCTCGCAGTTTCCGTCCGGTTGCTCCGTGTCGAGGAGCTGTCCGAAATCCTTACATTTGACTTTGATACGGCTGAGGGAGACATTCCGGAATTTCACACAGATTGGCGGCTAAACAACCAAAACAGCCAAAAAGGTGCTATTCTATCCACATGTTCAAATCTGATCACCATCAGCGACACCAGGGACTCTCGGGAGGTATTGTTTTATCGCCGTTCTGTCAAAGAGTTTTTGACATCAACATACCTTGCATTCTCAATGGGGAACGTCTTCTCGTACCACATTCTTTCCGCCCGTGCGCATACCATTCTCGCGCTCAGGTCTGTCTCAGAATTCTTCTCCATTTGAATGGTTGAAAGACGATGGGAATATCAAGGGCTCCCCACTGGCCAAATATGCGGCTCAACATCGGTTCGCGCAACGCAGTTTGGGAACGTCGGACCACGCATTGAGTATGGGGCGAAATCCCTTTGACCTAGTCGATCCCCATTTTACAGCGTAGATGGGGCCATACGACATAGATGCGGATGTTCCCCTTCGCCCTTCCCACATGCAGCAGTCGCCGAGGAGCTCCTGGTGGCCCGGATGCTACTTGAGCATCAGGACGACGTTAACCCTCGGGACGGTGACAGCCACGCTCCACTGCACCTATGGTCGAGAACGGAGAATTCCCAAGACGAAGAGGATGGTTCTAATATTGCAACGTTATTTCTGGAGCGCGACGCGAACGTGGACAAGTTAGACAAGGTGCATTTGGCATCTTACAGTAAGAGGCTCAAGATCGGACAGTTGTTACTTGATCATGGTGCAAAGCCAATGTGGAGAAAGACCGATACGAACCCCACTGCAGATAGTTCTAAGGAGTGACCGTAATACGCAAGAAGATGGTGTCGGCGCTGCATGGCTATTTCTGGAGCACGTGGCCGAAGTCCGTGCACGAAGCAAGCATCGCACATCGACGTCAGATTTGGTTTGCTGCTTCGGGAAGGACGACAATTGTGCAGTGGGGTCTCAACGCGATCGTTCTTCACGTTTGCTTTGCACCATGGTCGAGAAGCATGCGTGCGATCTTGAGCATTCTACTGTAGGATGCAGGATGTAATTGATTGGGAGTTATGGACCTTGTCTTACGTGTTCACGTCCGCTCCGCTCTCCAGTAATAGCCACGCAACACAAACTCCATATTGCAAGCTATGTCCGCTTCGTGGCACTATATGTAATGTAGTCTCGCCACGTGCGTTCTTCGTATTCAATACCTGGCCTTCCATGGTATGATCATACTTGTCTTGGACATTCCGATTCACACCACACTCTAAAGGAACAAACAGTGTGAGACTCTCAGACTATACCCTTGGGAGGAATACTCACTTTCTCTCCTTAGCCAGAATGGGCTTGACCCCGATTGTTCCCTGGTTAGAATTCTTCCCCATCACCAAGAGGACCATCCGGATATTCAAGCAGCTGCGTCCGTATTGCAGAGCTCCGACTAGATCGCAGCATCGATTTGAACGCTCAAGGCAAGAATGGCGTAGCCCCATTTCATTGAGCCCGAGATTGTACGGCTGCTGCTTCTTCTCGACCATGGTGTAAAGGCTAACACGAAGACTGGCAATGGAGAGAATCTCTCCCACTTAGTGTCAGGAAGCGAATACGAATCCAAGAATGATGGTGTCCGTGTTACACAGCTACCACTAGAGCATGGTATGAATTTGAACGCAAGGAACAAGAATATCGACATACCGTTACACTCAGCGTCCTACTTTGGGAAACCCGAGACCGCCGGGCTATTTTTCGACCATGGCGCAGAAGCGCACACGGAGGATAATGATGGAGAGAAACCCTTGCATAGAGTGTTGGGAAGGAATACCAATCTCAAAAATACGAAGTGGGCATTGTACAGCTATCACTAGAGCGCAGCCTATACTGTATGTGAACGTATGGCACAAGGATTGCTGGACGCTGAACACGTTGCATTCAAATGGGAAGCTTGATATCACGCGGGTGCCTCTCTATCACGGTGGAGAAGCGAAAAGACCGGTGGTAGAGAGACTTCACTGCACATAGTATTGTGGTAGAACTCAAATGCATGCCCGACGTCCGACCGAGGTGCATCTGTGTGAACGGATTAGCAAAAGAATACCCGCCCAAAGCGGAAGCGAGTGAAGGGCCTCTACATCGAGAAAGTTCCGAAACACCAATAGCGATAACGCAGGATATACCTACTACCTCAGGTTAATTTGGAACTAAATTTCTGTCGTCCCGAGTGCAGGAACGTCTCGAGCCAGGCCTCAGCGCTCAGAACCCCATGTGACGACTCGTCAACCCCAAACTTGTACGCAGGGTCACCGGCCACTAACACTAACCACACCCTCTATTTTTCGACAAGACGCCGTAATCGCACCCCCTTTCTAACTCTAGTGCTGTGCCTGTGCGGCTGTGAGCTCGGTCAGAAGACGGATCAGTGGGGGAAGGCCGAGGATGAGTACCGATCTCGGGGATGGACGGGCTGAGACAACTGCTGTGCACCCAGCATCCTCTAAAATCCCAAGATCCCTATAGAAATCTCGGGGAATGGTATCTCCCGCGCCTCTCTTGCCGAGGGCCCAAACCAGCTGTCAATCGCTACAAACGATCAAGAACCCGACCCACCGCACACCACAGGGCAGTCCGATATCGGAAGCCACTAACTTACGAATAGCCCTGATCTACCAGTTCTGAACGATGCTGCCGAGCGCGTCGCGCCAAGGCACTTTGATCGACTTGCAGGTCCAGGCTTCACAGTGTAAGCGCAACTCAAAAGGCAACATTTTCTACGCCACCGGGTGTTCTCTCTTATTTTTCTTGAAAGCGCTGTCGGATCTTTGATCTATGAATTGAATTTATATGGTAGTACGGTTCCTGTTCATTACCCCGTTGTGTCGTCGTGCTACTTCGTGGGAGAAGCATAGGCAAAAGTACACAGTCTGAACTGGTAGACTTGAAGATGGGATTGAGATCTTTGTAATGATAACAGAGAGTTATTGGCGAACCAATGAGAAAAATTACATAACAGGCCCAGCCAATGAAAATCGCTTACGTGTATTATGGCAACGGTCATTAGCTGGTGTACTTACTTCCACACTTTTCAGCTCGGCCATGGCCTGCCTAGGTATAGTGGGCGTCCTACCTCCCATGCGTACGTTGTTTCACTATTCCTAACTTATTCATCCCAGATAGGGTATTAGTCACAGGTATTTCCTAGAGCGAAACGCCGCTGAGGGAAGATAGCAGATCTTGGAACGGGCTTGAGGCTCATTATTTTACAGTGACCGAAAAACCCGGGCCTCAGGTCCTCTAGTTCCTATCGCATCTGTCTGTGAGGAGTGGTCCCATTGCAGTACAGTATCCTCTCACGTCGTTCTTTGGAACATTCCGGCGATCTGGGCATGCGATAATGGAGGTATGTCAGTGTTTGTGTCCGAGTCGCCACTAATTGCTGCTTTATTGACATCAGGGTTCCATTACCTCACTGACTGGCGACGAAGCTGTACTGTACTATCATAGAACCCCGCTCAAATTCAGGATTCGTTACAGTGCTGTAACACATCGTATTTCACAAGCATGGTCGGGCCGATCTCCTGTACGGACACACAACCTCTCTCGGTGGTTGAGAATATCAGCCCGCGGAAGTATTTATCCCCTTGTAGGCCCATCGCAAGGTGTATTAAGTTAAGCACGGCCCATGCAATCTGACCCATCTTAGTGTTATTCCCATGGGCTACTGGCTATACTGTATCATGTTGACGCAGATGGAGCCTTGCATCTAAGGACATCAACGCGTGATTGTTGCAGCAAGTAGGGCCACCCCTGATGCCCATTTACTGGACGCTGCCTTTCTCGTTAGAATTTGCAAGGATTTGACTTTCGCGATGGCCAAAGCTATGGGATCTTACCAAACTGGGGCACATAAGATGAGAGGCGCAGTCCGTCAGATCCCCGTGTGCACGCATATCTGGCGATATGGGGTGATATGTCGTGTGCAATCGCAGATAAGACTTCTCACGTGTTGCGATAGACTACTTCTTCCCTGCCAACGCGAGCTCAACCACCAGAAAAGACGACGTTCACACACATGGACACTTGCCTTGTACGTCTTGCGCGTGATACTTTAGGTGCCTGTGGCGGTTTCATTCCATCTCTACCATATTTGTCGTCGCTCACCTGTCTGGTCCCCGGAGATACGGCATGGTCCTAATGGACTATGCCATATACACGCAAACAACTTGAGACTGTGTAGCGTGTGGCATGGACCGTACAGTACGATGACCAAAGGTCCACGCATCGTAGGACCGTAATTGGTCTCGCGAATGCGGAGAATGATGTCATGTCGGATCCTGGGACGCATGCCAAGAAGCATGCAGATGTCAGTTACCATGCACTCAGCTGGGATACATCCAATCCATCTCCCATTCTTCGGTCGCCAGGAGTTATTACAGAGTTCCAGGGGAACGGGCACAGATATGTTCTAGATCAATGTTTCATTATTTAGCACTAACGCTCCTTGATGATGTTCTGTGGGATGTGTGATAAACACGTACAGTGCTTTGAAATACTTGCTCCGAGTCGGAAAGCATCTGTATGGTTTACGAGGGTGTGGCTCTTGCTCCCCAACTTCCCACTCGCGTTATGGGCTCACGCACGTTGGACCATTTTATGATCACACCACAGTGGCACAGAGAGAGGAAGGTGAATCGGTATGTCACGTGTTGGAATGGAGTTGTCTCCACTTACAAACCAAAAATCCGAGTCGAGCGTTGTTGAGTAATGTATCGGTTCGTTTGGTGGTGCGGGTCGATTTCTAAGCAATAATCGGCATTTACCGAGACACAGTGTATCGGAACCGAAAAGGATAGATGAGGTGAGTCAGTCGAGTTGCGAGTGAGGGAATCACTCCGCCTCGATGTGAGTGCGTGCATCAAAAAAAGGTCGATCACACTGTCATTGTGCACAACAGTCTGACTCGGTATGACGCATTCGTGATGTTGCGGCTGCCCAACATGGCTGTGACAACTCATGCGCCGTAGTATATAACACGGGTTAGGTCGACAGAGGTTTCTGTATCGAGTGCTCTATATCTTTACTTCTTTTTCTCGACTACCCTTGTCGAAACAAAGTCGTGCGTGGATCAAGCTCAAGCGTTTTGCCTTAACCGAACAACAAGCACGCGTATTTCAATACAGTAACATCATCATCCGAATCCGATCAGTTGTCAGGGCACTGGCACGAGAAACTCGTCATATTTCCTCGCGCTGTTTTTCTCACTCGAGTGACCTGTGATATCCTCAAGTCGTCTGCTCTCAAGCACGTCCCCCCACAACAACAGCAACAACTCGCCGCACTGAATATCGTCCCGACTGCGCCTAATCTCGAATTTGTTTTTGTTATTTTTTCGGAAGAGAAAATCCATTACACTACAAAGTTAACGTGACCAAAGTTTCGTCATGCCAGTTACAACCCGCCGCCAATCCCGAGGCGCTGCTCAGCCGAACGCGATGGAGGAGAACGAGAGCATCCGCTCGTCGTCGGCACCCCAATGGGAGATTTATGATAGTGATGACCCCATGGACGGACCGCTTGCGGAACTGTCGTCGAGTGAAGTGGATGATAATGGAGCGGACGACGACCACTTGTCCAGTCTCTCCGAATGCGAAGAGTCTGACTCCAGCGAGTTTGGTGAAGGTATGTATCTTGCACTCGCGTCGCGTCATACTAATCGTATGTGCAGCAACGACGCCTCAAGCCCCCGTGGCCAAGCGCCGCAAACTAGAGAAAGCTTCGCCGTCGAAACCCAAGAAGAGTGGTCTTAGTCGGAGGGTTCAGGGACGACTGGAGAACATGCTGTCGCTCCCCTTGGACGTTCTTTTCGTGGTAAGTTCGCGTCATTCTATTTGCGTCTCCTATGTCCAATCTATCCCTCAGATATTGTCGGCACTGCTTCCTATGGACCTCCTGAACCTCGCACGCACGAGCAAGACGCTGCGACAGGTCTTAATGTCGCGAAAGACAATGTCGGTCTGGATCTCCGCGCGACGAAACGCCGGTGCTACGGTTGTCCCTGAACCTCCTGAGGACATGTCTGAGCCCGCGTGGGCGCAACTTCTGTTCGGCCCTGCTGTCTGTTCCGTGCGTAGTCGATCGTTCTTGAACACCGCTTCCAACTAATATTTGTGGATCACAGCAATGCTCTACCAGGAACATCCACCGCGTGGACTTTGCGCTCCGCCGTCGCCTATGCACCGTCTGTAGGAAGAGAAAGTGAGCACTCCACAAAGCTCCAATGGCTGAGATGACCCTGACTTGCGGCACTTGGTAGCCTCGTCTTCTCGATCAAGTTCCGGTCTCAATGCCCTGATCTGAAGGAGTCTGTCATGGACCTCCTGCCATATACGAAAAGTAAGATGCCATTTTCTCTCGCAGCTCCCAGGAACCAGTATTCACATGGTGACATAGTCGGAGGGTGGGCACATGGTCACGCTTCCAACAGTCGGTTCTACTGGAAACCCGACTTGTACGAGATGGGCAAGAAGACGGCCGAACTCGAACGGGAGGTCAGCGAGGGCAAGCCAGATGCTAAGAATAGGCTCAAGACCTTCCGTGCGGAGAGAATCCTCTTGGTCGACTCTATCATCCAAGTATGTTTCCATTCCACGTATCACGCGCGTTTCAATTGATCGAGCTCCCGACCAGGGAAGTATCGCGTTCGAAGAATGGGCAGAGTTAGAAGCTGTGGCCCAAAATCAGGAATCGGACAATAGACGAATTCAACGACACGAAGCGTGAGTATCAGTGGAGATCTACGCTTTCCCTTGAAACTGAGGTCCTAACTTTCGCAGCCTGAGAGATCGCATCTTCAATGCGGGGTATGAAGAGGATGACATCGACTTCATCGGGATGGATAATGTACCTACCGCAAACGTTGATAAAGTATTAACGGAAGATGGTGCGTCCAGCGACGCCTTTTTAGAGCACGCGTTGACCTCTTTCCATAGCTTGGAGGCGTATCAAGAGAAAGGTTGAGTCCACTCTCAGCCGCGCCCGCGAGAACCGACTCCTAGAAGCTCGGTACCAACGAATAAACCAAAACAAGACCAAGGCTCAGCAGTATTATTCCGAGGTTCTGCGACAAGTCGTCCCTGTCCAACGACTATACCTTCCCTCCCTCTACCAGGCTTCCGAGCTGTCTTGCTTCCGGGATCTCATAAATCCGGATAGAGAGGCGCAGCCCGCGGAGTGGGAAGACGCGGCTACGCAGCTCCCGCAGAGTCTTTCCGAGTGGATGTCGGGAGAGCAGGAGCACCACACTAGCTTGCTGCCCAGCCAAAGCGCCCAGACGAACGCAATGGAGATCACATTACTGTCAAGCCCTTCTGCCGATCGATGGCGTCATGATGTGATGCCAATGTTTGCGGGACAACTCGATTTGGCGACCTCAGTGTTTCGTTACTCAGGCACTTCAACGCTTCTGATCGGACGTGATGCTTGCCATGCTTGGAAGGTGGAAGGACATAAACTAGAGTATTGTGCCCGCGGAGCAGAGGCTGTACACGCAATTCTTCAGGTATTGCAACTTGATCCTGCGACAACAACTGCATCTATGCTCGACCAACTAGACGAGCAGTTCTTCTGCAGAACCTGCCCAGAAGATGGTGCAATGCACCCTTCTTGGATATCTTGCGTACGTCATCATTTTGTCCACTCTGTGGTATCGCTCACTAGGAACTCGGCATAGGTTCTACATTTTGTTTACGACACGCTCCATGAGCACCCTCAGTGGGAAGTTCTGAGCTCTGATGAGATAATTACCCCGACGGAGCGTTCCTTGGCGTTACCGCGCTATCCTTTCCATCGCGTGTCATGGCTTTGCAATCATTGCTCAGACTATCTTTCACCCCAAGGGCATCTACGATTTGGATGCCATGTGTTGCTGGGGCTCAAAACAGCTGCTATTCGTCATGTCAAGGCAGCGTACGTGTGATACCTTGCAGCGTTGCCCGACTCCGGACTCATGTTTTACCCTCTTACAGACACGACATCGAAAATCCTGTGGAGGACGTGGACTTTTTCTTGTACCCGACGACTACTTTTGGTACGCCCTTCCATCTGCATTAAGGACATTTATTTCGTGTATATTATGGACTTGTGAGAAATGGATATTTTGGTTCGAACTGGACTGCAGTCATGTGATGTGTGTGGTGTGAGTGAGTGGCGCATGGGAGAGTCAAACCAGTGAACCCAGCCTAGTGAAGCGAGGACCCAAGACCGTCTCCCTCAGCAGCCACACCCTCCCTGGGCCTGCCACGTCCCCCATTGGTATGACATCGACCCCTCGCTCATCGTTGCCGTGGCGAACTTCTCGAAAGAATAGAGCACCCACTTCTCTTTCCTTAATCGTAGCTAAACCCGAAGTCGCCTCTCCTCTCGCGTCCGCAGTCTCTTTCCTCCCACCTGTCAAGATGCCTGGCGACGCGGATGTCAAGGCAGCACCTGTCGTCGCACTCGAAGGTTTGCTCCTCCTGTCACCAATTTGGCCCATATGAAGATCTCAATAATAGGTCCTCCCAGATTCCGAAAGACAGACGGACACGTTGACACAGCCGCCCCAGAGTGACAACGGTGAGCAGTGCTTTTCTTTCAATCACACGCATTGTTTCCGTCGCGTGTGACGCGTCTGCTCGGTTCTCATCGTTCAATCAAGGCGACCCGCAGCCTGTATATTCGTCTTCCCCAACAGATAACACGACTGCGCCCGGTACCAATGCCGTCAAGTCATTAGAAGCACCTGAAGCTCTTGCGCCAGCACCAGCACCGGCACCGCAGCCACGTTCCTGGCTCGCGTCGTTATCCCGGCGTAGTTCTTCTAGCACTCCCTTAAACGAGTTCGCCAAGCAGACGCCACCACCTTCCGTCGGTGGAGAACGGCCAACTGCTCCCGAGCCTGCCCGGGCGGCTGCATCGCCTCCGCCTGAGCGTCTCGACCCCAGTCCCGCTCCTCCGACAACCTCCCCAGTTTTGGATGCACAAATGCCGAGTAACGCCGCTCAGCCAGAAGCCGATATCAAGTCTATACCTAGCAAGCGCCCCTGGTTTGCATCGTCTTCCTCCTCTAAGCGACCGAGCAAATTGCGACCCATGCACGAACCGGAGTCGGCAAATGAGCCTACTCGAGCGACTTCTCCGGTCCCCGAACCTCCTCAACTCCCCGTCACAAACGTCATTCCTCCGACTCCCCCGAAACCTGAGCTCACCAAGGTCGAGAGCAGGCCCCCACCAATACCACCAACACCACCCCAATCTGATTCCGTCCCGATACCGACTTCTCGGAAGTGGTTCTCTCCCGTATCGCCGCTGCCGTCGAGGTCTCCTGATGCAGAGACACGTACAACTTCGCCATTGGTTGGCATTGCTTCACCAACAACGCCGTCCTCCATCGATGACCAGGTGCCGAAATTACCGTCTGCTGGTCTGCAGTCAGAGTCAGTCGGTCCTTCTGTGCTTGTATCGAGTGACACGAGTCAGAATTTGTCCTCATTGAACCCTTCCACAAGCCGCTTTTCGCTCAGTATTCCCTTTCTTGGGCGTCCCAAGGTGCCTCTGGATCGCGCCGTCGCGTCTGTGAAGGCTGCTGACGTCCCAAAGGCGCTCGAAACCGAACGTAGTAGTTCCTCACAGTCGTCAGGGGAGGAGGCTAAGACAGAAGGGGAAGAGCCTAGAGCTGAGACCACAGGTAAGATTTCGTTTCGGTCCCGAAATCGATGACAATCCGGAACCAAATATGGCGCCTTAGATACCACACCACCTTCCGGTCCGGATCCCGAGTCAACCATGAACCCTACAATGACAATGAACCCTACACAAACACAGAGCTCCTGGTGGGGACTCGTAGGTTGGGGACCCACCGATGCACCCACCATCGCACAACCCATGTCTCAGACTCAGGATGCACCCCCGAACGAACCCACGGATCAGGAACAGACCAGCGAGACCACCGTCATAGCAGATTCCCAGCCAAGGGGCGTTGACGTCTTAAATACCACACCCTTACAAGCCCAACCGGATTCGAGTATGTCGCCGCCGGAAACAGACGAGGACCGTGGCTCAAGTTGGTTGTCGCCATGGTCTTGGTACGGGTCGCACAACCAGCCACCCCCCGCGCCAGCGCCAGCGCCTATCCCCGTCCAGGCCATGGAGAGAATCGAAATCGATGAGCAAGCACAGGCACAGCACCCGAGCAACACGGACCCTGATATCAAAGAAGCGCGCACGACATTAAACTCTGTCCTCCCCACAGCGCAAGCGCACATGGAGCCGACCAACCCTATCCAGTCATCCATCGCGACAAATGTATCGGGCTGGGCTTCATTCTTCAGTTCCAAGACCTTGCTCGCTAAGCGTATCACTGATGTTGAGTATCGCGAGGAGAACACGATGGAGGTAATGGAAATTGATGATGATGACGAGGAGCGCGCCGGTACGGCTACGCTTGTAGCGACATCGGAGGCTCGGGCGGGCAATGACGCAGCACGAGAGACGCAAGTAGCAACAAAGATAGGCCCTGCACCCCCACGCTCGCCGTCTCCATTACCAAAACCGAACGTAAAATCCGATAAGAAACCCGACGAAATTAAGGGGAGCAAGCGTGTGTCGGTCTCACCCGCGCCGTCCAAAGCATCAGGGCGTGCGTCGCCACGAGTACCAGCGCCACCGAACCTCGTATTGCCGACGTGGGAAGACACGTTCCGCTCACCGCCTCGCTCTACCGCCATGCAGCCAGAGACCAGTTCGGCGTTCACGAAGACGGTACGTTTCGTGAGCGGCATGCTCTTTGCAGCGAGAGAGGATGGCACGAGCACCGGGAAGGGCAAGGCGCCCTCGAGCTCGAAGGACGACCATGGAAGCTTTGCGGACTTTGGAAGGGACCTTCCGCGCGCCTGGGACGTTATCGGTGACAGGTTAGATGGCGATATTTTGCGGGGATGTAGACGCGTCGTGGTTATTGGTATACATGGCTGGTTCCCTGGTACGTCCGTCCGATGTCCCGGCGAAAGAAACGAGGCTGATTGTCTGTCTGTCTGTCTGTCTTGGCTTGGCATTGCTGCTGAACAGGCGCGATCACGCGGACTGTGTTAGGCGAGGTTCGTTCGTCCTTATCAGCGGAGCTGGATGAACTCACCGCTGATGCGCGTGTTGTCCTGCAGCCGACTGGCACCAGCAGCAAGTTTGTCACGATGATGTGCCGGGCGCTGGAAGCGTTTCAGGAACAGCACCAGGTGCAATTCGAAAAAGTGACGCAAATTCCCTTGGAAGGCGAAGGAACAATTAACAAGCGCGTGGACAAGTGGGTTACCGCGACCAGGCTGTCACAGAACAAACATAAAAATTGATTTTTTTTCTGCAGATTGTATACGAATTTGCTGGCAAACCGCGAATGGATAAACGACCTCCACGCCGCGGACGCCATTCTAGTGGCTACGCATTCTCAAGGCTCCATCGTGTCAACTCACTTGCTCGATCGACTAATTCATGATAAGCATATCAAGACATCAAGGACCTCCGACCTGCTGGCGAGCGCTTCTGCCGCCCTCTCTCCCGCCGGCACGAGTCTAGCGGCGCCTACGGCGCAAAGGGTCTGTTGCTTGGCGCTGTGCGGTATCCATCTTGGACCGCTTCGTTATCTAAGCTCTAGCTCTCTCGTGTTACCCTACATCCAAGTAAGTAATAGCTTCTTTGACGTGAGCGCCACGCATGATCGAGTCACCTTTTTCGTATTTCAAGTACTTTGAGTCGGCAGCGGCAAAGGAACTCTTCGAATTTCAGGTCAGTTTGTCCGACAGGTCGCCGCACCGTTGCGCCGTCATCTGACGTGTTATTTTAGACCACCACCAGCGAGGTCTCGAAGAGTTACGTTAAAGCACTGCGTAATGTCTTTGACCATGGTGTGCGTCCGATTTTGAATTTTTGCCTCCCGGAGCACGTGATGACACCCCAGATTTCGCAGGTCAAGATGGTGTATATCGCCTCGCTGAACGACCAAGTCGTCCCACTCTATTCGGGACTGTTTACTGCTGTGGAGCACCCGCTCATTTTGAGGGCACTGTACATCGACGGAGATGTGTATCAGTTGCGTAGTGTTTTTTTTTAAGCACGATTTGGTGCCTGAGATCGCTGACGCCACCACACGCGCATTTCCAGCTCATCTGACTTTCTCTCGAACCTTCTCGTTTTGCTCCTCCGGGTCATGAACGTTGGTCTGTCAGATAGCGGTTTGCTCACGCACCTCTCGGAAGCAACTGCCGGCTCGTTGAACGGTATCGGGCATTCGTCCGCCTACGAAGAACTCGCGACGTATTCGTGCGTATCAACCCCACTCACTTACCCTCGTATGTATTGACATGTCCTTGATGACGCGCCCGGCGCAGACTGGCCGTGAACTATCTTTTCATGACAAATGAGGGTACGAATAGACACCCGGAACTCGTTCTGCAACCCTTCGATGCCAAGGTCGAACGCAATGATTACGAAGTGCGGCCTATTCGTTTTGTTGCTGTTGCTACGCTGCGTATCGGACTGACAAACGTTTCTTTTTTTTTTTTTTTTGCTTTTTTGTTATTACTTTAACAGATCCCCTGGGCGTTACGCGATTTGATTGCAAACGAGCGCGTCGCACATCTGTTTGCGGACGAGTTTGCAAACCTCCGCAATGCTTTCCCGGATTGGCAACCCAAGACCGCCATACTAAGAGACATCAAGCGCAAGCTCCAGCCTATCCAACGACTAAATACCAATCAATCCACGGGTCTTGGTCCTTCCAAACTTTGATATAAATGAAATATACTCCTTTTCCTATGTGGGGCTGCGTACGGTACACTCAATTTGCCATTGTCTTCCATTTCCTTTTCGCTCTCTCCTCTTCCTTGTCAATCGTACTATCATCATCGCACCGGATCATCACATCACACACGTGTATACAAACTTGTTTCTCTTTCCCCAACGACGTGTTCACGTCTCTGTAGCGAGCGCATCTCATCACCGTGTCGTCTTTTGCAACAGCACCCATCCATTTAAATTAACATTCACGTAGTAGTTGGTAATACACTCGTGCATATGACACTTTCTATGAGTAAAAATGTCCGTTTACGCCGTGTCCCCCTCCCCCTCCTGCGCAATTACGGCACACTTAAGACCATAAGGCTCGCGCACGCACGCACGCACGCACATACCCGCACGACTGGTAAGCAATAACACATACCGCGATAAGCGTTTCTATGCCACGGGTCGTGACTGCCAATATCGAAATGTCAGAAGCAGTCGGGGCGTTGACACCGTCGTGGGTGTTACCGGGTACGGGCTTGGACACGGGTACTGTTATACCGGGTACGTCTAATAGAGCTACAGGTGGGGCACTTTATGGTACTATGTACACAATCAGTCATTTTCGAGGGATTTTCCGTTTTTAAAAAATATCTATTTCGCGATAAAACCGTAAGCATCATTACGAAGTTTGCTTTCCCGTTTCTTCCGGTTGGCTGGTTGTTGATCATCCCTCTCTCGCTCAACCTCAACTCCCGGTTGCGCTCTACTACTTTGCGTCCTTTGTTCTTCTTTCTGTTTAGCGGTACTCCGCGCCGCAGTCACCTATCAGTGTGATCATCTTCCGGCCATTCGAGCGGTCGAGGACCGCTTCGATATCTGCGCGATCGGCGTCGGAAAGACGGAATTTGAATACGTTCAGGTTATCTTCAGGGTGTTCCGACACGCCCAGACGCGTACCTTTTGTGGAGGGGGGTTGCACTAGTCAGCCAAGCCAAGCCCACAGTCCTTCGAATTAAAAGGAGAGAGATGGAGAAAAAAAAAGGAACGGGACGGGACGGAAAAGGGGAAGGGGAAAAAAGGGGCGCGCGCCTGGAGTGGGAGTGGTTGAAGAGAAGAGATTGTGGGGAAAGGGGGGGTTGTACGTTAGGCTACGCACCGACGAGTACAGCGCCAACGAACGAGTGGTCCAGCACCCACCGGACGGCCACGTTCGCGATGGTCGCCCCGCCGTGGCGGTCGCCGATGTTCCGTAATACGGCGAGCAGTTGCTGGAACAGGGCCCAATCGCCCCACGCTCGCGTAATGGCGTCTAAATACTGTTGGCAACGCGCGCTCGATGGTGAGTGAGAGACAAGACAACAACAACAAAAAAAATTAGAAAAAAAAAAAATTATTTGAGGTGGCTGGCATGGCATGTGGCACCCGTCCGGTCGCGGAGCGGGCTAGGCCGTCTGCCAGCGCTTATCCGCCCGTCTCCTTCTCCGCCCCCCACCCCCCGCACGCGCATACTCGTCCCCCGCATCCCTATTTCCGTTGCCCTGCCACGTGTGCGACTCACCTTGCGTTGCGACGGCGTTAGCGTGCCTGAATATGGATCAGGCTCTGGCTTGTCAAGCCAAGCGTCTGCGAGAAAGCCACCACACTGTCAGGGGAGAACGTGAGCAGGTGGGTAGAAGGATGTCAGCGCAGGACGTACAAATGTGCCATAAGTGAGCAGCTTGATGTTGTGCTTCTCGCAGACATCTGCCATACCGTGGAGGGGGCGTGTGTCCACGAGTGAGAACTAAGAGGACGTGTGTTAGTTAGCGCGCACGTCTAACGCGAGAGGAGATTCGCGTGCACACCTGAACTTGATTGGACACGATGGCTCCAGGGCCGAGTTGTGTGCAGATCTCATCGGTCCGGATCGCATCGAAATTGACAATCCCGAGGGTTGTGATGAGGCCTTCAGCCTGCAGGTCCTGCAGATATCGCAGGGCGGTCATATAACCCTTATTGGAGTAATCCTGCCAATAAAACTGCAGACTCGATACGTAAACAACAACAGTGGAAGTAGTGCGAGCGCAAGAGACGGGCAGACCTGCAGGAAGTCGAGATGGCTGGTGCGCATGCGAGTCATGCGCTCGCGGACAGCGGCCTCGACGGTGGAGCGAGAAAGCTCGTCGTCGTGTTTGAATAGACACCATTTGGTGCCTCCGAGGACCGTGCGAGGTGGCAGATGCTCCTGGAACTGTCCCTGTGACGGGCGTCAGTAACGGGGGCCTCGGTGCGAGTGTGGCCAACTGACAAAGACGATCTCGGCAGGGCCGTAGTGATCAGCTGGTGAGGAGAGGAAAAGGAAAATGAGCGTCTGAATGTGGGTTCGATTGAACTCTCACCCTTGGCAATAAAGTTGTGCGGCGCGCGATAACGTCAGTGAGTACGACAAAGAGGCGAGCACGCAGAAGATTCACCATATCTGTCAATTGTCGCAGAGCGCAAGATCAGCGAAAGAGAATCTCCCCCTCGTGTTTCACACAATCTCCTTACCAAAAGCTGTATATCCTTGATCAACGTGCCGTGCCATTGCTTCTCGTATCCTTGATGCCGGCGCACTTCCCCACGCCGTGCTCGAGAGCTGCCATAGGCCAACCCAAAGACGGGGAGGGCAGAACGGCCCGAGGTGGAACGTTTCCCACACGGTCGTGGTCGAAGTCGAAGCGTGGACGGGAGAAGGGGGGTTCGGTGATGACATGGGGTGGTGCTGGTTCGATGCATGGAATCTACGAGGTTTATATCTACAGCATCACGCTCCCGGTCCTCTGCTAAGACCTGAGGGAGGGGAGAAGGAAGATCCGCTTAAGCTTTGCATTGTCGGATTAATTCCCACTTTTTAATTTTTTTAATAAAATGTTATATTGGGACCAGTTTCCCGGGCGTTCGACACGCGTGTTGATCAAAATACCGGAGCGAGATCCAAGCTTCGAGTCCACCATCATCATCTTACCCTTTTCTCCAAATCTCCCGTTTCTCTCCTCCAATCGAACAAACTATTCCGGTTCCTCACTTGGTAGCCATGGTCCGCTAAACTATCCTCGTCCCGATTCGTCGGTCCTCCCAGCCTGAACTATAAATTCGCCTCCTTCTCAGATCATATCGACCCGACGCCGCTCCTCTCTCGTCTCACTTCACCCTCTCCGTCATGCCTGCCCCATCCTCAGACGCCTTCCATCGCTCACCAGACTCGCGTTCTCTCAACCATGTGTACGTCCCCCTCCCCAACACACCCCTATCTCGTAGCTTATCGTACCCATATACAGGAATCTCATGGTTGATTCGTTTATTGCCAACGCCAGAGTAGAAGAGTACGTCATCCCCCTCCCCCCCTATCCGCGTGCTGACTTCTGGCGCCCATAGTCTCCGTGCTACAGTACGGATACTACTCGCCAGCATGCCCCCGAGCACCGCACAAGCCTTCACCAAAGCTGCACGTTCGCGGCTAGCAAGCCCGAACGCCAGCCCCGTCCCACATTCCCAAATCCTCTTCCTCTTCGACGAGGCAGACCCAATGCCCACATCCAGCCTATACGACCTCGTAGCACACGCGCGCGCCCTCTACGGCGCAGGGATGGGTCTCACCAGCTTCGGGATATTCGCCTCCATCGTGCGCAGCTCGATCGGCCTCCGATGGACACCTTATGGCGAGACTGCGGATGTGCTCACGCTCATCGACGGGGACGTTTGCCAGGCAATACAGAGCGCCAAAGAGGAGATCGACTCTGGTCGTGCGGGAGATAGCGAGACCGCACGTGCAAAGATCGCGGAATTACGCGCCGCGTTGAAGGAAAGCGCAGATGCCGTCGCGCGGTGGGGGGGCGACTTCCCATTTGAACGCGCGGCAGCTACGCTAGAAGTCTGGAAGATGTGAAACACATCCGCTGCTGTCGTCTTCTATTGAGGTGTACGATATAGACAGTTGTTATTTCCCCATTACCAACAATGCTAATTTTGGCTACACACTTCGCGCCTAAGCTCGTTCCATAAAATAAACCGAATCCGCCTCTACGCCGTGAGACTGTAATGGCGTTGGCGCCTATGCAGACTATAGTGTAGGAGGTGACCTCAAAAGGGTATATGACCAAAGTAGTAAGCAGGACCGCGCGCGGCTTGGTTCAGGGCCCCAAGTCAAATGGTCAACTGAATTCAGAAGAGAGTTAAGACTCAGGTGTGGTTGAGGTTTGCTGGCGGCAATCTCATCCAATTCAACTTGGATTGCAGCCGGCGAATCAATGCGACACCGGGAGAAGAGCCGAGAGATCGAAGTACCACTCCAATAAAGAAAAAGAAAAAGGAAAGTGAGAAACCGTCGCGAGGGTCCTTTGGAGACCGCAGAGCTAGATCGGACGCCGCGGGGGGACCATCGGCGGCGTTGTCAGACGCCGAAGCGAGGGCGGGCGGCGGCACATCATCGGGGGGTTCTAAGGGTTTTAGTTGCCGGGTGCCAGTGTGTGTAGGGCTGGTTCTGCTACATGTATTGTCCAACAGCACCGGGAAAATGGATTGGGCACAAGTGATCTTGAACGGGAAAATGTATAGGGGCCCGAAGAGACCAGCGGAAGGCGGGTAAAGCGATCAGAGTCTGGACTTTGTTTCTCCTGTGTGCGATGTTGGTGTAGTGCGCAGTGTGGCGCACAGGCAGACGCGCTCGATTGCGCGTGACATGTTGGTGTTGGTGTGGTCACACGGCAATTTATTTGCCTCCGAGGCACAAATGGGGGTGAAATATTACGCGAGCAATCGAACCCGATGAGTAGCCGACATCGCACAACTGCTGCGATGATGATAATTCACGCCAAAAAGAAAAAGAAAAAAAACTGCAAGGATGTTCGAATGTAGTACAACGCACCAAAGTTACACGATTTTCAATCGGGCCACAATTCTCCCGCTTTTTTTTTTTCCTTCTCGCTAGATCCGATTGCGCGATATCGCCATGACGGTGGGTAAGCTCGGCCACCCACAAAAAACCCTTCGGCGAACTATCCTACGACCGCTGCGATGGACCCTAGACACGATGCACATGGGACAAACCGAAATGAGCAACTCGATGGAGGACATTGCGCCGTGAGTGGAGTGCCCACAACCAGGTGACCGACAAGGAAGCTAAGGAACCCGGCGCGCCTTTTGGCCTGACCGAAGGAGAGCAAGAAGTTGATAGATTCCAACTCAATGACCGAGCTGCGTTCGAGCCGCGACCGAGATTCGACCGCCGTCATGTTTTGGGTTGCTTCGATTGGGAATCAGCATGTCCCCAAACTGATGGGGAACACGAGTGATACACGAGGGGTCATGCACAGCGGAGTGCGGAGTGCAGTGAAGCTTCCGCAAATGGCAACCAGGCTCGCCCTCAAGCAACGACCGATTCGGCGTCGGGGAGGGGAAGAGGAGGAAAGATTTGCTCATGCGCTATACGTCACGGGGGAATTTGTAAAAGAGCCAATGTTAGTTTTGCCGGGCCTAAACAGTCAAATAAATGGCCGGGAAAACGTTTCCACTGCAGCACCAACTATTTGAGGAAGTATTCCGAGTCGCCGATGAGAGAGACGCGTAGAAGAGGCACTATGGTCAGCGAGGGACGACATGTCAAATCGGGAGCTTTTTGAGACAGATTCATGGATCGGAAAAAAAATGCGTGCGAGGTTCGGTGCGTTGGCCGTTCATTTCGCACAAGGTACCACCACCCCCGGGACGAACGTCCGAACACTGCCAGGTTCTGTTCCGTGTCTTGCAGAATCCCATGAGTCGGTGGACGAGCCAATATGTATAACGCCGGCGGAGAAAGATAAATGAGCGCGTGTTGACATAAGAAGGGAAAAGAATCCAGCTGACAATGTGGGTTATCGTCTCAGTCCGGCGTATATAGAGAAGACGAAGAGTCGATGAGAAGAGCTAGTTCCAGCGAGACGGTCAAACGTCAACGAGGAGCCGGAGATGCAGATTTAGAAACCGAACACACATATTGAGAACCAATAGCGCCGAGACGTGAGCTCGCCATGACACATTCTCCGGAGAAAAAAGGGGTGGTGATAGTGCATGAAGACAGGTGGCAGTATAATTATGCTGCAGGGTTGATGATCAGACGAAGAAGCTGACGGTGTGGGTGTAACAAAGGATATATCAATGTGTCAAGAGTTGACAGTACTGACGGCAAGTGACTAGAGAGCCGCGCGGAAAGGAAGAGTCGAAATCCTTGGCTCGAGAATTATCGATGATCAAGCTCTCATGGAGATACGGATGTTGCTCACATACCGTACCAAGAACCCATGTAGCAGCAGTATTACGTTATTAATAACGTTTTCATTTCCCAGTCTCTTCACAGAGGACAGCCCGACAGTTTGTTCCCATACTGTGATGCATCAGAAACCGAGGAACGACTGTCTAGAACCCGGGGCTCCTTGGGGGGCAAGATGTTCAATTCCGCCACGCCATACAGCGAGCAAAGAGAAAAACGGACTTTCGGTGTTTCCCGCGATAGACAGGCCATCAGTACATCGTATATTGTCGTCTTCTTGATCAATAATTAACGGATCCATATAGAAGTGATGTAGTGCGGATGTCACCTGAAAGTGAAGGACAGCCGTAATGGCTAACGACGTTCTCGGCACACTCCGTTTGGTGGCCGACATTGCCGACCGACGCGACCCTCCCTCAGCACCGCCGTTGCCTCTGCCACCGCTACCCTCGTCCCCCAGCGACGTACGCTCTCTTTTCGACCTTCTTGCTCTCGGAGCATGCTGTCTGGCCCTTCTCCTACTCTATCCTGACTCGTTTCTCGGAGGGCCTAAAGCCATGGAGGTCACCACACTCAGTCTTCGAACAACGCCTGGCGGCACAAAAACGGGAGATATACGGGGACAGACGAGGATACCCCAGCCACCTTCATTTATTCCATTGCTTTCTCCAAAATCTCCGCGGAACCAACCTCCCAGCAGCTCACTCCCGAGTTCGCTGTCGGTTCCCCAGCTCGGCCTGGTGCCTCCAAACAGAACGCCCTCGGGAAGTGGTCCACCGTCCCAATCAGCAGTTCCCCCACAATCTCCCCAAGTTCCCCCCTCGGGCGGTTCTTCATTGCCTACTTTGCGCTCCCTTCGAAACCTCCTTCCGTTTGGGTCTGCGAAGCCTGCAGCGAGCACGGCTACTCCCGGTCCGCTGAGGGGCCCCTTTGCGAGCTTTGCACCAGTTCGGCGGTCCATGAACATCGAACGAAAGAATTCGAGCCAGTTTTCGCGCCCGGAAGATGATAGCGATGGTGCCGTGATATCTATCGCTCCATCTCCCCCTCGTCAGCCCAGTCCAGAGCGCACTCGTGATACTTCCCATAGCGCCGACGCCCATGACTCGCCTGACCCATCTCCTCTATCGGGGCCGCCCTTGCACGGAGAATTAGGTACGTGCGAAGCCACTGGCGCAGTTAGGGACCACTAAATGAACCATTTCCGCTCCGTTCTAGGTCCACCGGTCGTCACATTCAATCCCGAGCCACCTCTCAGTTCAGAGTTATCAACAATACTGGAGTCTGACCTCTCAGGGTTATCGAGGCACCTCCCTGCTTTGGATGAATCACAAATTACTGACCTTTCTGGAAACCGGATCTCCTTGGGCCCCGAGGCGTCTCCTCCACCATCACCCGGGACGGACGACGACGAAATAGTGGCCGCCCCTGATACCTCTGTGCTGGACCTCTCCACCTCACAGTTGAAAGAGGAAGTCATACATGCGTTAAAGGAAAAAACTTCCACGAATGGGTGGCTCTCTGGGGTGGTCGTTGAGGATGTGGCTGATAGCCGCCCCGCTAGTCGAAACGGTCGAGAAGCACATGAAGGTTACGTTGAAGTGGAGCCTGAAGAAAGCTTACACCTTGACGCACTCGACCCGGATCTTGCGGCGTTGCTCAGCCCCAATCGCGTGACAGGAAACCAACCAAATCATTTACTTGCAGTCCCAATTCCTCAGAAGCCTTCACCTAACGCCCTCCCGCGGATTTTCCCCCCTTCTCGAGCCGTTACCCCCCAGTCTCGACCCTCACCTTTGGCTTCTTCCCCCATCGATGCTTCTCCCAGCTCCGCGACGGGATCCGCGAGATCTCAACCTTCACCTGTTCGTACGACGGCCCATCCAGGCCTCGTACGATCAGTACCAACGAGATTCGTACCCCGTCTTATGCGTTCAGCAACCGACAATGCCCTAACGGGGCGTGTTGATCGCGGCTCGGAAGGCGTTTCGCGGACGCCCTCCGACTCGGCCCTTCAATTGGACGAAGCGCGCAGGACTTCGAGCGATGGTGTCTACCCTAGGCGCCCACCTGCATCGCCTTTGCCTTTAGAGTTTCAGTCACAACCATCGCTACAGCAAACCCATACGGAGCAACACCGTCGTGTGGCATCCTCTCGTCTTGCCACCCCTGCGCGTTTTGGAGCCCACCCCCCAGGAGCCTCCCGCCTCTTACGATCCGCACTGCCATCTTCGTCCGTATCACCAACAGGCTGGGGTGGGGATTCCCCATCGCCGACTTCACGCGCATCTTCTTCCCTTGGGGCCGCGGCGGATCGCTTAACCCGTCCACGCACCAGCGAGGACGGCGCCCTCGGCGGCCGGCCTACCGTTCGCGAACGCCTCGGCTATACCCCGCGCAGCCGTAACCGCAGCTTGAGCGTTGGCAACGGCAACGGAAAAGGCGAACGCGTAGCGTCTCCTGGACCACGGGCCGCCACCGAGTGGCTTGGGCCCCGCACGGCCAAGGCTTTCGCTGCGGCCGGCCTGCTCGACCGTGACCGTGATCGTGACCGCGACACATCTCGCTTCGGGAGCGTGCGGAGTCTCGGCGACCGTGACCAGCGTGCGCTCGCACCCAGTCGTCTAGCGCTCTCCGAAGCAGGCTCGGTCGCGAGCTCGTGGCGCAGCGGCAGCGTATCTCGCGCGATGACGCACTCGGACATGACGACATCCACGTCGACAGGCGCGCCGCGCACGACGCGCTCTGCGGAGTCCACAGCGCCGACGTCGCAGTCGCGCACGCCCTCTCCGCAGCATAAAAGCCACCAGGCGGCGCTGCAAGCCATGCAGGAGAAACACGCGACGGAGACAGGCACGCTGCTCGCCGCGCTCGCAGACGCGCAACACATCGCGCAGTCCCTACGCACGGAGAACGCCAAGCTTACTAAGCGCATCGAGGATCTCGAAGCGCAGCTCATTGCGGCTCACCATCGCGCCCCGCTCGCACGTTCCGTCTTTAGCAGAGCCGAGCGCCAAAATTCCACTGACGCACTCGCTCGTCGGTGGCCCCATCCACCCGTTCCGCCTATCCCCGCATATCTCACGCAGAACACCACCACCAACAGAGTCCTGGAGGACGCGGATGCGGATGACGATACGTACCACAGTGGCGTCGCTGCGGTGCGGCGGCCCAGTGGCAATGAGTCCGTCTTCGCGCTGCCGCCGTCAAACATGACCATGCTGCTGCAGGAGCTGCCCGCGGGGTCGCGCCGCTCTACAAGTAGCATTTCTGTGACGACTGTTGGCGCACCAACAGACGCCCCTGGTTCGCCGCGCAGCTTGTTCTTGCGACCGGAGCATGAGATGCACCTCGGTGACTTGGACAGCCTCGATATGCGCTTTACTGAGGACGAGGCTGATGATGAAGATGCGCTGTGAAACCCACTCCCCCCCACCAACTTCTCACCTTCGTTTTGGACTGTTGATACCAAGTTGCTTCTTTGCTACGCCCTCGCCACAGGGACTCGTAAGCCTTCGTTTTCATGTGCATAATTTTCTTGATACCTGCACCCTTATCTCTCTAGTTATCCTCACCTAACTTTTTGTATTGATAATGTATTTTGGAAGAATCGTAATCACCCTCGTCTCCTGATCAGGACTGTATAGGGGCGTCACAAGACCAGGCACGTAGTCCCTGCAAGTCCCTGCAATTGAAGCCATGCGACTTTCAATCTTGGGGCTACAGTTACTTTAACGGTCTTCCGTGTGGGCTAGTCTGCCCCTCATGACGAGAATATTGCGGGTCCTATTCTTTACTTATCGTATTGAATGGTGGCGACCTGAACTATAAATCCCTTTCTAAACCTGAAAAGGCTTTGTAGCTCGGCAGGGGTCGATTCTAGCGCCGCCACTAACGGTGCGCCCCTCCACTTGACTTGAATAGCTCGTGGTTGCTGGGTAGTTCAAAAATTATCATATGAAGGGCCTGCGCTCGAAGCGCGCGCTTATCAGGGTCCACACATATTAAGGCGGCCGAGCACAACGTGCGTTCATGTGTTGTCAGACAGGGTGCAGAAACAGACGCCGCACGCTTGACCATTACAGTAACGAGCCCACCGGTATTAACTGGCGTATCTTAAACCAGCTGCTGATATCCATCGCGAAATACACTAAATCGCCGTGAATCACCGTGAATTTCATCCAAGAAATTTCATCCAAGGCTGCCGTGCCTGAAGGCTGTTCCAGATCGAGTGCAACTAGACCAGGGTTAGGGCTTGGTTCGGAGCGCGGACCGAGTGGGTAGTAAGCCGGTGTGATTTGCCCGGTTTCGCTCCCCAAACGAGCAACGACCCGAAAGGGCGTCTATAGGATTCGTTGGTCGTCGTCGATAGAGCGCTCTGTGGATCGCCCTGGCCTGGCTCATACCAACCGAACGGGCCAACGCTTATCTTTTTGACCGTCTGTTTATCCATCACCCGGCCTCATGGACGCGGCACTAGCGAATTTCACCCAAGTCGACGGTGACGGCAACCCCACGGCTAATGGTGGCCACAGTACACCACCCTCTCCGTATACCGACTCTTCGTCGACCCCAGCCGCTCTTTCTGCAAGTGCGAGTACCCTCACGACGGATTTAATCTCGCTGCCGTCGGAAGCGTCCAAACCGAGCCTGGAAACCGTCAAAAGATCTTCACTGGGAGAGCCCCCAACAGTTACCTGGCCGTACTCGCATACCTCGGCCCTAGATGATATACCCGGTATTGCCTATGCACTAGACCTATTCCTTAAGTCCTTAATGGTGGAGTCGGAGGAGTATTGTCACACGAGCGATCCTAAAAAGTGCGTAGCAACCCACTTACACCTCTCCTTGCTTTTCGCTGAGACTGGCGCCCGTCATAGGGAACGCTTGTACTTCGCCACAGGCTTCGGCCTGATTCAGTGTGTCAAGGCATTGATGTCGTTTGAGGATGACGTGCGTGACCTATCTCGGATTGGTAGTTCCCGTTGCTGAATGCGTCTAACAGGACCTTCTATCCGCAATCGCCCATATTAAGCACGGCAACGCTGTTGCGAACGAACATCGGAAGAAGGCAGCTTCCCTGCCATTTCGCCTTGCGGGCTATGTGACCGGATCATCTGGCATCAGCTGGGTCAGGAACATGACTGTTGTCGAGCGCCATGCCGAGCTGGTGTATGCAGAGAGCCTGTTCGAAAAGGCATGCGCCTCTATCTTACAATGAACCCTTACATGGGACTAATTAAGATGCTAGGCCCTGTTAGGGATTGTCTACTCTGGCGACTGGCTCGGGTTCATCAAGGAAGCGTACGCAACTACTCCACGCCGCTCTCCGTCTGTCCTCTTACAAATGAGTTAACCTTCGTAGGCTAAATATGCGATCGACCATGCAAGTGTTCCGCCAGCTCGGAAAGTACCTCGAGCAGATGGACGCCGAGGCACAGTCGCGCGGGGAGGGCCCGGAGGACAAGACCGTCGACGTGCACTTCCGCACAGGCGTTTACCTTGGCGTAGGAATGTCACATATCGTACTTAGCCTCATGCCCGCTCGGCTAGCCACTCTCGTCGAGCTTTTCGGATACAAGGGTGAACGCCACCTTGGGCTTGAGCTTCTGCAAAAGGCCGGGGGGTGGACGAAGGAGTCCCCCGAACCGTCTGTCAGCCAAGGTGCGCCACCCAATTTGTGGCGTTGGCGCTCCGAGACGGCAGCTAATCGGAACGCGTCTCTGGTTGGTTGCAGAGGACGAGGGTGTGCGCCGAAGCATCTGTGACATGTCGCTTGTGATATTCCACCTGTTTCTTTCTGGTTTCACGCACGACGGTGTCGACGTAATGATGGCGCAGAAAATCGTCGACTGGAACCTCAAGCGTCACCCAGAAGGTAATGAAATTTATTTCCACTTCTTTTTTTTTCTTTCCCTTTTTCATAAATTTTACGTGCTCGACCTATCATAGGTGTCTTCTTCCTTCTCGCACAGGGTCGGCTCTATTCATGTCGCAGCCAACCAGCCCGCGCGATCGCGTCCTATCAGAAGGCGATGAGCGTTCAGAGCCAATACCGCAATTTGCATCACATCTCCTTCTGGGAGATGGCCGTCTCATACCTTACCCTCTGGGAAATAGAAGAGTCGCTCAAGTGCTGGCGCAGTCTCCACAAGGAAGCGACCGTATGTCTGTTCGTGATCCTCGGACGGAATGCATGCATAATTAATTTTTTTTTGCCCTTCGATGCAGTGGTCCAAGGCGGTCTACGCCTATGGCGTCGCAGCCCTTCTCATGCAGCTGGGTGGCGAAGAGAACCATGCAGAGGCTCTAAAACTGATGATGCAAGTGCCCAAGCTCCGCCAGCGCATCGCCGGCAAGTCAATCCCGCTCGAAAAGTTCGTCGCACGCAAGGCGCGCAAATGCGAGACCCAAGGCGGGCGTCTATTCATCCCTGCCCTCGAGCTCGCATACGTCTTCCAAGCTATCACGCGTACACCTCGCTCGGTGATAGCGGAACGGATGCTCCCGCTCGTAGACGCCGCACTCGCCAAGCTCAAGCCGTACGAGGAAGCGCCAAAGACGTACGGCAAAGCCGCGGAATTCTGGGACGATTGGTGTTTGGCGCGTTTGGTCGAAGGCGCGTGTCTGCGCTACATCGCGTATCCCGTACGTGCCCGTCTCGGAGATAAACTGCGCCCGTCCGTCCGTTGATTGATTGATTTTTTTTCCCTTTGTTCTTTGTTGACCCGCCAAGGATCCCGATGCCCTCTTGGACCCGGACGAGCAAGTACCGATTCCGCGGGCAGAAGCTGCTAAGCGTGCTTGTGCGGCGTTCGAGGCCGTCTTCGCGAATGGGCACAAAGTCGAGCTCGATCACTATATCGTGTACAATGCGCGTAAGCAGCTTTCACTTCGACGTATAGTATCTTGCTCTTCTATTCGGGCTTATCCGCTTGCCGATACCGAATAGACTTCGAGTATGGGCGCTTGCTCGCGTGCATGGGCGACAAGGACGGCGCCCGCACTCAGCTGGACCTCGTGCTCTCGGGAAAACATCTCGAAGTCAACGCGGCGGGCCGGAAGGTACGTTTTTTTTTTAAAGAAAAAAATATTCTACAACCTCATTGTTCGTTTTGCAGGGCAAGTACAGTTTAGAGGTATGTTGTCGTGTCCGCGTGATTTTGGTCTCGTGCCTTGCTCACCGATCATTTTAGAGCGAACTGCACATGCGCACCACTGCGGCGCTCGAGGCCCTAGACGGAGATAAGCAAGTCTAATCGGAGTAGAGCGGCGCCAGCCGTACTCGGGAAGCGCGGCAGGATCTTATCCACTGTCCAGATATAATTGTTGTTTGGATAGGTATATACCTGGACGATCTGTAACCTTTGTTTGTATCCCGTATGTTACAGTATTACTTACCCGCTCGCGATTGGCTGTGGGAGGTGGTCCGATTGCAACTGCTCTCGCTCTGTCTTCTTCGAAACAGAGAAGCACTCATTGGGTGCTTTCGTGCCGAGGTGGCAATAAGTACAAGCACAAATCACATGTGCTGTACGTGATTCGAACGAAACGAACTGTACTGACCGGAGAACGCGCCTTCGGACTTCCCTGTAAGAAGCAAGCAGTGCATATCGTCTTGCCATAATTTACGCTGGAAGCTCCGAGTCCGAGTCTCAGACCTCGACCTCGACCCAGATTCTATTCGAGAAGGCTCTAGGCAAGGCTCTAGGTTGAGGCCATTAACGTAAACGTTATCCGGGTCAGCCATTGGCGTTGAGGTTTATGCGAAGTGAGTTCGCCGCGGACGCGGCTGGACGTGAATCATATTGTATATTGTACGTGTTTTGCCTTCGCATCGTCCGCGATGAAGTTCGCATGAACTCTATGTGCGAAGTGTGAACATACAAAGCTGGAATTGCTCGGATAATACTCGGATAAAAACCTAGCGGAGATAGCCGAGCGTTCGTTCGGTCGGATAAAGGTCGGGGTTCTACCAACGCCTAGATTGTCTTTACAGGTTGTTTCACCAAGGGATCTTATCTGAGCAATTCAGTAGAAAGAAGGTCAACATTGGGTTTGTATTACACATAAAGAGCTGGCTGGTTACGGCAAGATCTGCGAAACAAGTGATGGTCGTAAGTTACTGTTTGTGTGGGAGGTGAAACCGGTTATGGCAAGGGGAAGACGTACAGTGAACGAGAGTGTGAGGTGAGCAAACCCCGGCGACTCGGATTCTGGACGCGAGACAGAAACTCGGTGCGAAGTAAGTTTTTTTCAGGGTGCGCAGCGCGGGATTTTCGGAGAACTTTACTTCGATAAGATATCGGAGGAGGGAACGCGTATCACATATGTCGACTCAGAGGTTGGATTAAAAGTGAACTGCTACGTGGGGTAATATGCCCAGAGGCGCACGAAAATGGATTCAAAAAAAAAAACTTTACTTCGAGTGCGGGAACAGAAGACTCGAAGTGAGTTGACACAGAAACCGGGGGTTTCTAAGGCTGAACGCGAGCCACAAGCAGACATACAGTAGTCGAGACCTAGACCAGTGACCGTTTGCTCTATGAGGTACCCCTTGGAATCGACTTGGAGGCTTGCTCGGAGGGTCCCCGGCCCGTCCTCCAAGTCGCTACGCGACCCGTCAAAAACCCTCTCATTCGAACGGCCAGCTGGTTACGAGTCTAGTCGAGACCCGAGACATGAATGACCTTGCGAATGACGCGTTTCTAGTGCTTCAAATTGAAGTTGGTTGAGTCTGCCATCGCTGAGCGATACATGGCGTCAATGGACAGGTCCCTGGCACAAATTGGCGCTAATATCATAGCCATATGAGGCTAAGCAGAAACGAATTCAAACTTCGAAGTCGCTAAACAGCCTGGCTGCACTTGCCTCGGGACCTCCTCCGCTCATCATCGCAATGTCCTCACCTGCACGGACACCTGGCTCTTCCTCGCAATTGAACCAAACCCTCGAGGCTTCCCTGAGCAAGTACCAGAAGAAGACGGGGAAAAACATTCTATCCCACCCGCTTGCTGTTGAGCTACAACGCTGCGGTTCTGTCGACGGGATCCTAGCCATACTTCAGGGTCAAGCCGAGGCGTTCGAGCAGTTTAGGGGTGGGGACCGGAGGTTGATGAAAGGAATTAGGATATCGGTAGATGTCCTATCTGCGCTTTCCGATACTCTTGGAGATCATCTTGCCCTGGTACTTAAAATTTCGCTCACTCGAAGTACACTCTGAAGTTTTTGTACAGGTTTTCCCTCCTGCAAAAACGATCTTTTGCGGAATCGGTATCCTCTTGGCCGTGCGTGTCCTTCCCCGTTCCGTTTCGCAGACTCTTTGAGTAATGCCCGAGATTCTATAGGCGGCGAAGGATGTAAGAGCAAGCCACGACGCGCTCGTTGAACTGTTTGGGCGTATCGAGGGTTTCTTCAAGCGTCTTAAGATTTATACTCAGACTTCGTCGACAACTGATTTCACGGATGTCCTTGCGAACGTGGTGGTTGAGGTTCTAAATGTCCTCTCGATTGCAACGAAGGAGATGGAACAAAGTCGAGCAAGTACGTTATTTTCGAGAGATAGACCTATCACTTGATCATTCATGCATATTCATGTCTTGTTTAGAAACATATATCAAGAAACTCCTGGGAGGTGCAGATATCGAGGATGCATTGAAGAGGCTGGATAACCTGATACGGGAGGAGCATCTGGCGGCAACGGCTCAGGTTCTTCTTGGGACTAGTGAGCTCAGAGATGGTGCGCGCCCTTTTCGACACAATTCCTACACCATACTCAACCCTTGTCCGCATAGGCGCCAACAGAGCCAATGTGACTATGCAACAGATAGTAAATAATGTGGACGAAGTAAAGTGTATGCAATGCCCCATCACTATTGCCTCTGCTATGGGGGCTAAATCTTCGTCTCAGGGAACCAGATACAACAGGACATTCGTAAATGGTTCTCGGCTTCGGACCCATCGACGTATTATAACATCACGTGCAAGACCTATCATGAGGGAACGACCGCGTGGTTGTTTGAAGGCAGTTTATTCAAGAATTGGGAGTCAACGGCTTCTCTTTTATGGCTTCATGGAAAACGCGAGTTCTTGTTATCTTTTACAATCCATAAACTGACAATGGGCCTATTTGCGTAGCTGGCTCCGGGAAGAGTATCCTTTGGTTTGTCATTTCCTACTTGCTGTCACCGTTAATTGGAACTCATATTGAGCCCAAGTTCTGCGATCATCAAACACATCATGTCTCTGCGCGACGCCGGTCAGGCATACTTGGCCTATTTCTACTTCGACTTTCGGGACGAGTATAAGCAAAATGTCCGCAATCTCCTTACCTCTCTGCTTATTCAGCTCTCCGCCTACTCGAGCCCTTGTCGCAACCTCATCTCCCGCCTGTATTCGAAACACGGGAATGGCACGCAGCAAGCCAGTGATGATGCCTTGACGAACTGTCTTAAAGAGGCACTCACGGCAGCAGCTGAACACCCAACTTACATCATCATGGACGCACTCGACGAGTGTCCCGACATTTCTGGAATGCCGACTCCACAAGAGGTGGTTCTTGACTTCATAGAGGACCTCGTTCGCCTTCGCCTTCCAAATGTGCACATATGCGTAACTAGCCGCCCGGAGATTAACATCAAAGCGGTTCTCGAGCCACTGGCTACTCACGCTGTTTCAATTCACGACGAAAGTGGACAAAAGGAGGATATCGCCAATTACGTATGCTCCGTTGTTTACTCGGACAGGAAGATGCGGGGATGGAGTGATGAGGACAAGAAACTAGTTGTCGAAGTACTTTCTGAAAGAGCGGACGGGATGTAAGTACGTTGCACCATTCTCGAGGGTAAGTTATCTTATGAAGTGTTGTACAGGTTCCAATGGGTCTTCTGCCAGCTGGAGACACTCCGGCACTTAGTTCCACGAAACATGCGACTGACTCTCGAGGATTTACCCAAGAGCTTGGACGAGACGTACGAACGGCTGTTGAAAGGCATCAGCGAGGACAGCCGAGAATATGCCTGTCGTCTCCTTCACTGTCTCACCGTCGCGATTCGGCCTCTCAGTGTCGAGGAGCTTGCCGAGATCCTTGCATTTGACTGGGACATGGGCCAGGGAAGCATACCGAAATTTCACGCGGACCGGCGGCGGAAGGACCAGGAATATGCTGTGCTGTCCACCTGCTCGAGTCTGGTCTCCATCGTTGACAACAACGGGTCGCGGATCGTGCAATTTTCTCATTTTTCTGTCAAGGAATTCTTGATGTCGAACCGCCTTGCAACATCAACTGGTGATGTTTCTCTATATCACATTCTCCCTGTCCCCGCGCACACGATCCTCGCCCGGGTCTGTCTCGGGTACCTTCTCTATCTAGACAATCACGTGGATGACGAGAGCATGAAGGGTTTCCCACTAGCGAAATATGCGGCGCAACACTGGGTTGCACATGCCAAGTTCAAGGATGTAGCATCGCGCGTGAAGGACGGGGTGATATCTTTCTTTGACCCAGACAAACCACATTTTTCGACATGGGTCCAGATACACGACATGGATTCGCCGGTATTTCGAGTGTCGTTGATGAAGAGACCCAATCGGCCCAATCCCTTGTATTATGCGGCTCTCTGTGGGTTCCAAGACGTAGTCGAGCATCTCGCCATCACACATCCCACGCTCGTAAACGCAATTGGTGGCAGATACGAGTCTCCTCTTCTCGTAGCTCTGCGTGGAAAATACCTCCGGATTGCGGAACTCCTACTTGAACACGGTGGGGATGTCGACGTCCGCGGCAAGAGAGGTCATACACCACTTCACAATGTAGTACTATGGTCGCACAGTACCGTTGTCGACACGGTGCGGTTTCTACTCAAACACGGCACGGACGTGAATGCCCGGCGGAGCGGAGATATCTGTACTCCCCTTCATCTCGCGGCAAATAACGGAGAACTCGGGGTGACTCGGTTGCTACTTGATCACACAGCGGACGTCAATTCTCGGAACAACAAGGGCCAGACTCCTCTGCACTTGGTGTCAAGACTGGAAATGTCCCTAAACGAAAGCGATCGTCCTGGTGTTGTTCGGTTACTAATTGCGCACGGCGCTGACGTGAACGCACGAGATATGACGCACGCGACCCCGTTACATTATGCATCCCACCGTGGGAGGCTCGAAGTGGCGCAGGTACTCCTCGACCATGGCGCAACGGCCAGCGACCAAGACGACACCCAGACCCCTTTGCACGTACTGCTAGAAAGCGACAACAATCCTCACGATGTCCTTATTCTTGTCGAGCCATTACTGAAGTTCGGCGCCGACGCGAATAAACAAGACGAGAACAACGTAACTCCGTTACATTTGGCGTTGCGGAAAAAGTGGTTCGATATCGCACGAAAACTGCTAGAACATGGAGCAAATCCTAACGCGAAGAACGGCCAGGGCCAGATCACATTGCATCTCCTGTTGCAACCCACCTATGCGGAACTAGGTCACGCCGATCTTGTAGAACTATTGAAGCGCGGCGCTAACGTGAACGCGCAAGATGAGAACAGCACAACCCCGTTACATTTGGCATCAAGCATAGGGTCGTACCCGACTGCACGGGAACTCCTAGACCGTGGTGCGAATCCTAACGCACAGGATAACCAGGATCGGACCCCATTGCAATTACTCTTGGAGAACAGCAACAACCTCAATGGTTGTCTTGACCTTGCAGGGCTTTTACTGAGCTATGGCGCTGACATGAATATCCAGGACAAGAACAACGTAACCGCGCTACACTTGGCGACAAACCGTTGGGTACTCCAGGTGGCCCAGGTGCTTCTTGAGCATGGTGCACAAGTCAATATGAAAAATGATCGGGATCAGACCTCACTGCACCTCCTGCTAAGTGTCAACATGTTCCGAGATGGTTTCGCTTATACACAACTATTACTCGAGCATGGCGCCGACACGAATGCACAAGACATGAACAACGTAACTCCATTACATTTGGCATCGCAAAGAGGACTGGTCGAGGTTACGCGGCTACTCCTAGACCATGGTGCGAATCCTAATGCGATGAACGTCCAGGGACAATCCCCATTGCATCTATTTCTGGCAACTTGGCAAGCACAGGACGTCGATAGTCGAGGTCTTGTAGAGCTGTTACTGAAGCGTGGCGCCGACGCTACTGCGCAAGACACGAATAACACGACCCCGTTACAATTGGCACTGCGCGGAGGGAAGACTGAGATCGCGCGAATCCTTCGCAGCCATCGCACGGAGGTTCACACGCAGGAGAACATGGGCCCGAGACCGCCACCTAGCCTGCCTCCTAGTCAAGGGGGAAACGAACCTGGAGAGACACCTCAATCGACGGCTCCCAACAGCTCCCGGCGGCGCAACCGTTTTAAGTTGCCGTCATTCGGCTTTCGTAGCGGAGACAAAGTACGGATTTCGCGTCTCCGGTCTAATATCTAATTCGATTTTCTTAATATTTCGCAGGGATGACACGGTACAAGCGCGAGCATGCAAATTCTGAGGTACAGAAAGGATAGCGCAGTTGGGAACTAGCGAGCCCACGCGTCGTACTCCTCATTTATCACCTTTCGATTGCTTGGGACATTTAGTCACAGTTTCGTCTTGGATCCACATATTAATGCTGTACGCTTTTGTTTTGCTCTCGCTGATGTGAAGTGATTCCGTGTCGCGCGAAAGAATTTAGCCTGATACCAAGCCGTTAAAGTTCTGGCCTCCTTGTCCCACTTCTCTGGCCGTCATTTCGTCGACAGAAGTAAACACCTTATAGGTACACTGTACGACCACTGCCCAGTCGCGATCGAATCGAGCCGCATTCACTTAGTAGCCATGCCGGTGAGTTCAATCCAACTACAGTCTGCTCCTTTCCAGGATTCTATTTTCCACTTGGCTCCATATTTTTCAATGCCAAGTCGCAACTCTTTGCGAGCCACTGCCTTGCTTTCCGTGTTCGGATCAACGTGGCGCCGTGCCACTAGGAGGGAAGGGGCCCAGTGCGAGATCTAATAAGCATGTTAGCAGCTAGGAAAAGCAGCGGAGAATGCTTCTCGATCGGGGATGAGGGTCCCTGGGTCCGAGGCGAGGTCGCGACACACAACCTGTAAGGAACGCATGACGCGGCGAGTGAGACTCGGCACCCCTCACTTAGGAAAGATGACACAGCAGGCCCTTCCCCGAAGTGCCCACAAAAGCGAAGGTGGCTACATCGGTGCACCAGAGGCAGAACATAAACTGAATTAAGGACCCTGGTGCCACGAAAATGACCAGGGTGTATTGGGCTATCATCACGGCCGAATTTAGCAAAAAGGGGCAGGGGGCACTCTCCAGCGACCAGCCTGGGAATGATCGCAGTGCATGCCTTGATATGGGTGCTGAATGGCGGAACTGCCCATTGAAAAGGAATGACCATGGAGGTGAAGCATGGCAGGGTGCGAGCCAAGCTAAGAATTTGGGTGCAAATGTGCCAAAGTCTGGCTGCTGAGTGACAGCAGTAGAGCTGGCCCTCGGCAGTTGATCGGGCTGTGCCAGCTTTGATGGCCATTCGTAGCTAGCATGTGACGTGCCAATCGTATGTGGCATTTATCTGGCACATGGAGAGCGATCTTGTCAATCGTGGCATGCTGGTAGGGCAGGTGCGGTGCGAGCGACAACGGTGGATAACGGAGCCTCAGAAGCCTTGATTCTGCCATCGTGACGCTGGCCTGCAAATCGAGAGGTGTTGAGGTGATTCCGAAAACGCTGGCGAGGCCGAGGCTTTGCCTAGCAGTGGGTATGAAGCCTTGGGAGGAGGGCGGGGATCAGGGGCGGGGAGTTGCATGCAATTTGATGGGGCTCGGAGTGATGGGACTTTGTGGAATCGTGTGCAAAAGGGGCAGGTGCGATGACTCTGAAAAGGTCCATAAAAACAGCACCTGCAGCAGTGATAGATAGCGGGCTGTATACTAGCTTCTGCCCTTGCAATGGAAATTTGGCAGTGAGCTTGCCGCTGGGGATTCGTACCAGGACACACCAAGGACGCAGGAGGCCGGATATGGGACTGTCATTATACAGCATGGCAGGCGAAATGGCGTAGCTGGGAGTGCAAGGCGTGAAATCGTACAAGCGTGCAATAAAACGGCTGTAGTCAAATGCGAACAGCGTTCGACTGAAGCAAATGGGTTTAAATGGCAATGTGGCAACAAGGGATAGCAGAAAGGTCTAGCGAATAGCCAGCGGCAAGTGGAAAATAGCATTGTTATAGCAGGATAGAGGACAGCACAAGGCCACGGCAGGGTGTGCATGGAAAAGCAGACAATAGCAAATGGAAAATGGCATTTTATGAGGGAGAACGGAATTTGATGAGAAAGGAGCATGGTGGTAACGGCAAAAGGTTTTCTTATTGGGAAAAAGGCGTGGGTGAACAGCAGATGGCATTTGATAGGTGGCAACAGTGTTACGAGTAGCGAATATCGGATTGAAGATAGCAAATAACAGGTGGCGAAGACGACAAATAAGGTTCAGTCCATGAGCGGATGGGACTATACTTACCTTTTAGGCTTTTCCGTACCCTGCCATTGACCCCTTCGGGAAACGACCATCCACGTCCTATGCTTGATGCAGCGGGAGTGCCTTCTTCCATTTGCGAGGCTTTCCCAGGTTGTGACGTATGACTGCATGACGGGTAGTCAACTTGAATCCGAGTCGGTCTGTCGAACGAAACGTGGAATGCTTTTGATTGACAGTTCGTAGCGGTACTTGCAAAGAATGTATGGGGCAGACAATAGACCCTGGGTCGTCCAAAAGAGAAGCTTATCGAGCTAGTTGATGATTGGGAAGAAAGGATGACGGTACGGAAAAGTGAGACGGGAACGACTCGAACACGTGCCGCTGAGTCTGTTCACTCAAAGACTCCGAGACGGTCCACTTTATGCTTTTATTTGTTCCTCACTTCACCCTAGCCTACGAGACGACCGTCCTCATCATATCGAATTGGTCGAAATGCGAGTGCAGTCAATACTATGATAAACTCCAGGGTTTCAGTACCTTCTCGTAGTTCAGTTACTAGCACTATCCTTTCATCCAGTGGTCTTTAAAGAGGAGGCAGACTTCGCGAATCCTCCTGGTCGCCATCTCAACTTTGAGAGTACGAGAAATAATTTCGAAATAATTTCCGTCACCTTCATCGCCGCACGAGGTTTTCGTATGTACTGCACCGGTGACCATTTGTACATGGAGGCAACGTTATCGCGAGCGTGGTCCTTCACTTGGACTATTTCTGGACCCTAAAACCCTGTATTCGCAGCGAGGCACAATCCAGCAGAGACGAAGAGCCGGAGGTTGATCCAAGACAGTCCAGGACTCTGACAACGAGCACGGCCTCTTTTCCGGCAGTACATACGAGGTCGATGATGAGGGAGCTGACAAAATCTACAAGAAAGTCTAGTACTGAACGCGGCCCACCCGGCGCAAGGCGCGCGAGGCGAGTAGGAGAAACTGGCAAAGCACCACGCAGAACGCCCAAAGCTACAGCATCAATTCAGAAATCTAAGACGCGGGCCGGCAGCAGTGACGGACTCGGAGTGGGAGAACATCCCCGAGGTGACCTTACGGAAGAAAGGGAAGGAGGGACGACGAACAAGTAACCCCAATATCGCGGAGCAGCATATTCCAGCTCACGCCGCGGCTTAGGCCGTGCGGCCACAAGTCTTGCTCAAGAGACACCACCCCCAGGTTCCCGCTAGCCCCCCGAGGGAAGTACATCGTAGCCAAACCGAAGAGCGAGAGTGCATGTGATGTGAATATAAGCGAAGGGGCAGAGGAGGAGGACGAAGAAGACAGTTTGCAAACTTAGTGGAGACGCCAGTCAAGGCGCGCCGGAATATTTGTGACTCATGTGTACTTTCAGATGCAGAGTGGGTCACGAGGCAATCCAATGAATTGTTTTCTGTCAGAGGGGGCCCATGATTGCCAATCTAGGTCCCTTTGGCCAGCGCAGCCCTTTCAACATCGTGATTACCAGACTAGGAACTGGATTGTGCAATCCGTGGGTCATTACCCAGCTGAATAATGATGATAAGTTAATGGTAACCTGAAGGCGTCGTGCCAATAGGTCAGCTGTCCGAGCCTTCCATTCTATCCGCCCGATCTGAGTCGCTTGCATCTTACAGTATATGCCCTTTCGCATATGGTATGGAATGGCTTTGGTGTAGCAGCGGTGGTGACAAGCAACGAATATTTCAAGTTCAAAAACGGCCAAAAACTAGATGCCCAAGACGATGAAGGCGGAGAGATCGCAGCGTTGGTGCCACCTGCCATGATCAACAGAGTGGAAAATACGTGGATTGATACGGAGATTATCTTGCAGAGCAGTTGGAGATATGAGATACTGTACTCAGGGTGGGCGAATACTGTGGTCAGCAGGAATCGAGTGTAAATGCCATCACTACAAACCTGAAGAGAGAATCTCCGGTCCGTGAATGTGGCCACAAATATCCGCGAAATTCGTTCTCACGGTCACGTATCCAATTCCGGAAATCTCCTCGACTGACACCACCTTGACGGCGCAAAACAACTTAAGGCGCATACTCAGGCTAACAATCATTCGTACGTACGTTTATTTCCCGTCACTTTATGGTCAAGCTGAACGCTGAACGAGAATCTGGTCTCCTTTCTCATCACAGGCTCCCTCAGAATAGCTTGGGCCTAGTTCTGGTTCATGGTTTCGACAGGTCTCCCAACGATTGCACTCACAGCAAGACTAACAGTCTGGAAGCCCGGTAATTCCCAAGTATGACATGGTCACGGTTCATTTATCGACACATCTCCGGCCCGAGCCACTCGTAACATTTGGCACCGTACTGTGCGATATCTGCGCCGATGCGCACCAAGTCTGAATGTCAACGCAGACTACGTGTTTACTTTGGAGTAGGTTCTTCACGAAAAATGTCATATCTATCGCAGCCTGTCGTCGCTACGAGTAAACTGGTATTTATGTTCGATCGTGCGGTCGGCATCGCTATTGGTTACGCATCCTCATGGAATTGGCGTGGAACCTTGAAGTCTATAAAACTGTGGTAGCCTCCCTGGGAGACTACCGACTGCTTTCGGGCTCTCACAGTAGTTATGGTTAATGCGCTTTCTGTTCTCCCGTCTTTCTTCTTGTTTGCGCTCGCCTCATCCCGCTTCAAACGCGACATGCGCCTTCATGAGAGACGCGATGGCGTCCCCGAAGGCTTCACGCTCAAGGGCCCCGCACCGGAAAACGCCGTCCTGCATCTCCGCGTCGCTCTTGTCCAGAATGACATTGAGGGTCTCCAAACCAAGGTCATGGAAGTCAGCACTCCGAGCAATCCGCAGTACGGCCAATGGCTGTCCAAGGAGGAGGTGCGCTGATATCTACAGCTGTCCGCTCCTTGCAGATTGCTAGACGCCGCCCACACTAGGTCGGGACCTTCGTGACTCCCAAGCCTGAGACAATCACCGCGGTCAACGGGTGGCTGTCCGCAAACGGCCTCAACGCGACGGTTTTGTCGCCGTTCGGAGACTGGATAGGTTTCGAGACGACCGTGTCCCAAGCAAAAGAACTTTTCGACGCTGAGTTTTCCACTTTTGTGCAAGATGGAAGCGGGAAGAGCGTTGTTCGCACCTTGGCATATTCAATCCCAGCATCGCTCAAGGACCACCTCGATGTTGTCCACCCTACAATCACGTGGGTGATCTGCCCCACCGTTTCAAAACGTTCTGACGTCGTATGCAGCTTCCCATCGCCGATATACGTCGGACCGCCGATCTTCAGTTCACCTACGAGAATTGTGCCCGCCGGAAACATACCGTCTGCGGTCGAGCTGTGCAACGAAGCGATGACCCCGACGTGCCTCCAACAGCTATACGGCATCCCCGGCACACCTGTTTCACAGACGTCAGATAGGCTTGCTGTCTCAGGCTACATTGAACAATATGCTAATAAGGCCGATCTCAAGGTATGTGCCAAAGCGAGTTACTCAGTCACAAAAATCAAACAAGTCTCCTTTTAGGAATTCCTCAAGCTCTTCACTAACATACCTCCAAATACCACCTTTGCCCTTCAAACAATCGACGGCGGCGAGAACCCACAGGGTCGCTCACAAGCTGGCGTAGAAGCCGTGAGTACTGTAACGTTTTCATTAGCATCGGGTTACGAAAACCGACGTCGTTCTTACTGTAAAAGAACCTTGACATACAATACACGGTTGGTATTGCGTCGGGCGTGCAGACTTCCTTCATCTCCGTTGGCAACGACTTCCAAGACGGCGATCTTGAGGGCTTTCTGGACATCGTTAACTTTTTGCAGGGCGAGGGCTCACCACCACAGGTCATCACCACCAGTCATGGCCAAGACGAAGGCACCATCTCCCTTAAGTTGGCCCAGTACGCATCAGCTCTTGAAATCTGCATCTCATTAACCCCGTTATTCAGAATATTATGCAATGCCTATACGGCCCTCGGCGCCCGAGGTGTCAGCATCCTCTTCGCATCCGGCGATGGCGGTGTTTCGGGTGCACAAAGCAAGTCATGCAGCACCTTCAGACCCACTTTCCCGTCCGGTTGCCCATTGTCCGTCCTTTTCTCTTCCCTCTGGGAACCCCACTTGCGCCACTCTGACCTGCTTTCTGTAAACATAGCGTTACTTCAGTGGGGGCAACACAGAACGTCGACCCGGAGACCTCTGCCCCCTTCTCGTCTGGGGGTTTCTCGAACTACTTTCCCACGCCGTCATACCAAACCGCCGCCGTAGCATCCTGCCTCAAAAGCCTTGGGAGTACCTACACGGGAAAATTCAATGCGTCCGGCCGGGGCTTTCCCGATGTCTCTGCTGCGGGCACCGATTGTGTGATCGTGGATGGCGGCGTTGTGGGGACTGTCGACGGCACGAGTTGCTCGAGCCCCATTTTCGCAAGCGTCATCTCGCTGCTAAATGATCGCCTCATCGCAGCCGGCAGGCCTGTGCTCGGCTTCCTGAATCCGTTCTTGTACTCAACTAGCGCGAGAGTATTGAACGATATCACGACTGGTAGCAACCCAGGATGCAACACGAATGGTTTTAATGCCACGAAAGATGGAAAATTAGACCAAAGAAAGGGGATATGGAAACGAAATTCGCAGAGCTTCTGGCAAACGAGAAGAAGATCGTCGCACTGGCGCACTACATGAAAGCCACCAGAAGATTCGAGCTGGACGAGCAAGAGGGAACCACAAAGCGGCAGGAAACAGAGACCTAGAAGGCCTAAAGCCAATATGTCCAGCATACACACACACCCCACGATTCGACAAGACATGAAGAGTGAGCGGTTGATGAAGCACAAGCGGAGAGTAGGGGAGTGGGAGGGTTTCAGGAGCATTGCAACACGCGCGACACCGCAGCGCGCTGGACACCCGACATCAAGATGCAGGAAATCCCAAGACCTTTCTACTCAACCAACCACGCCCCACACCCGTCACTTCACCAAGGCGCTAACAAGCGCCCCGATACACTCAACACTTAGTCATTCGCAATGCTGTGCCCCAGAGGCACAGGGAGGTGGTCTATTGATAAGAGGTAGAACAAGGAGCAGGAACGTAAAGGGTAGACAGAGCACGCGATGTAAAGTGCCACATAGGGTCATGCACCCCAAGGCGCACTCAAATGGAATCGAAAAAAAGAAAAAAAAAAAAAAAAAAAAATGGTTTTAATGCAATGGTGGGATGGGATCCTGTGAGTCTAGTTCCATTATGTGGCTGACCATGTTCTCACTCTCATGGCTACAGGTGACTGGTTTGGGCACACCGAACTGGGGGAATCTGTTGGCGGCTCTCCGATTGTGAGATTTGGGCTAGCTGTAATGCCGTCAGGCGGGATATGTGATCGTACTGGCGACGAAATCACCGTTGAGAGTGATTGAATGTACAAGACACCCGGGCCAGTGTTTCTGTGAGAATGAAAATTTCTCCATTATCAACTTGCCCATTGTCACGCAGGGTCGCGCTGCAAGGGTATTATCATCGGTGTGCCTTGAATTGTCTTCAATCCCACTCCGAATCTTTGTTCGGTGCCAACCTTTCCTCGTCTCCCAAGACACTGTCTATGTGTACAAACATCGCACACGCACACTTGCCCACTACTATATTCTCTACATAAAAAAATAATAGCCCCGAAGGCCGCCCTTCAATCCCATCGATAACACTTCGTCTATCGACAGAGGTTCTGGCATGCACTACCAGACCTACGACAGTTCGGGGCACATGAGATCGCTCTTATTTGCATTTAGATCTCACCACAGACTCCGGCTCTGGCACAAAGATGGCGACTTGGGCACAACAGGAACGGTGGGTGATTCGAGTTCTTGTCTAACATCTTTGGAAACCTGCACGACTACGGGGAAGGCAGAGCAGTCAGAGAAATGCTCTAAGGCGCCGCCAACTTGAATGCTCCTTTGCCAGACGTTGTTGGTACGACAATGTTTGCATGGATCTCTGCCCAAGACGGATTACTCGAGTACTTGTCTCTCTCGTCGTAGTAACCATCACGTCAAAATCACGCATCGATGCCGTCTTACTCCCTTTCCCACGAAAAAGAAGGCAATCATCTCGGACTCGGGGTGGACGACGCAAACTTCGCAAATCTTCCCGTTCGCCATCTTAACATTGAAAGTAATTACGAGATCATACGATTTCCGTCATAGGTATTCATTTGTACCACACCGGGGACTATCTAGCGACTCGCGGCGGAGAAATGGAAACTGTCGCACGCAAAGCATTTCCGGCATCAGAAAAGTTGCTCCATGACTTTCCAAAGGAAGATAACGAGAAAATGAACCGACATGAACGCTCAATTGTGGGCCCAGTCTGGGGCCATAGTTTCAGTTTCCATCTTCGGACACCCTTTTGAGGTTGAGCGCGCCATCATGCAAAGTGAACGTTGTTATTTGAAGAACGTTCAAGTACTTGGCCATCAAACTGTTATCGCAAGGAGTTAGCAAGCTACCGCCGTCCGAAAGAGGAGAGCTCTCTTGATCCGTGCTTGCGGAACTGCTGCACGGCTCCCAGACTCCACCGCCGCCTCACTTGTATCGGCTGCGACCAGCTCACGCCGTCTCGAAAATCGGCTCCGAATGTCTACGCCGTCGGTATTCTTATTCCCCATGGGTACAAATGACTCTAGCGCTGGAGAGATGACGTAGTAAATGAAGGCCGTCTGCACTTTGCCGTCACGGCATCAAGACAATGTCGCACGATATCTGGTCTTGATTTGGTCAGCGGTTCGGCATCTGAAATCTCTGGATGCCGATGCCAAGACTCCAGATTGCACCTTTCGCAGGGCTGTGGGGAACATCTACACGAAGTCCCTTGACCCGGAACGTGCCATTTCTCTTATCGACACCATCTGCTGTTTTTTTTGCCATGGGTACCCTCCGAGTCCCAGGAAAACTTCTCCAGCAGCTCCACACCGTCCTAGCGCTCGCTGGATGATCTAAAAATGTCGGGCCAATCATTTGGGGACTCAAAATTATACTCCAACCATTTCATAAGACCATTTGAAAGAGGTGTACTCACACGCTCATTTCCGTTCGATGCGTTTTCGCACGGGAATCTGTCAGCTCTGTGCTCTTACCTGTTCCACGGCGGAGTTATGGGTGTTCGAACGTAGAAAGTATCGCCCATCTCGTTCAGAATGTCAACGGACCAAGAGGGGTACGGCCCTGTTTGTTTGGCCCGATCAGAAGGGACTTCTTGGAAATCCTGTCAGACGACAACACCCCATTCAGCTCATTGCTCATCTGTCTCGTGCCTGTGTCGTGTGACAAGGTACGGGCTTCACACACCTCGCTCCCGAGAGGTTATCTAAGTGACAACAGCGCCTTTTAGCGATAGATATTTGGGGGTCGGGGATATGGAGTATATGGCCAGTTTTTCCAGTCACGTCAACTGAGATTTTGAAGGTTGGAGAGTGCCACTGAAAGAGAGTCATACACTACAGTACACCTTCCAGAATGCGCCAGACCAAGCGCCAGGCCCTAAGAGCAAAGTGGAATTTAAGCTCGGCTGCGTTCTATCGAATGTTCGACAAGAGTTTTTATCGCGAAATCAATAGACAACACAGCAAGTGCCAAGAGGAGGAGAGGAGGGGGATCGGTCGCGAGGAGACGTAACTTAACTTTAAATTAGGGCGAGGCAAAGTCGCTTGTCACGTGCCGGCTCTCGGCATTGTCCGGGAAGGGAACACGGCTTGGTCAACGTGAAGGCGTACGGTCAATGCTACGCGTCTCTACATGGCATCGCTTCTGTCTCGCCCACCCCCTGCGCCGGCCATTGCCCGAGCTTCAATGTCTGACCATCTTCCGGTCATTCTCAACGTCGTTTGAGGAAAAATTGCGACCAGATAGTCCTCGCGTTGTATCGTCCTCACAATCATCCTCTGGAACAGCTCGTATACCGCAGGAAAAAAAGGCAAAAAATGGTGCCAAAACGAGGACAACTCACTCACGTCGCCCATCCGAAGGTACCCGCACCCGCACCCGCACCCACACCCGCCCTCGTACCCTCCGTCCTCTCCTTATCCCACCAACTTTCCCACATAACATCATATTTGAAACACCCAGCTCAGACCCCCAGCACTCCTCCCATCCACAAAAGGATACGGGCGACATAGACTCCTCCGTGACCATCACAGTTGCCAACCTCCCGCCGAACACCTTCAAGTTGGACGTCCGCCCCGTGTTCCAGCAGTTTGGCGAGATCCAGCGCGTCGTTATGGGTCCTGGCGGGACCAGCGCGGACATCATATTTATGGATGCGCAAGGGGCAAAGCGCACCTTGCGCGCTTATGCAGAGGAGCCATTCTTTTTGCGAGGGCAAGAGATCGCCATGTTCCGAAAGTGTACTGCGAGTTCCGGCTCCGGAGCTGTTAACGGCTACAAGGCAAACGTGACCACGGGCGCCTCCCAGGCCAGGAATGATTGGGGCGATGGTAGTGGGGTCATCTTTGTGGCGGCATTTCCTTCCGGTACGACGCAAAACGAGCTGTCGGAGGCATTCTCGCGATTTGGCAGATACGAGAAATGCGTTATGCGTGTGTACAATATTTTGTATCACCTCTCTAGTGTGCTTACTGAGCGGATTACGCGCGCAGGACCCGGCTCGAAATACGCATATTTTGTGTATTCGAGTGACGATCGTGTGGAGCAAATATTACGTTCTCATAAACGCATACCGGTCACTGTCCAAGGGATAAAACTACGTATCGAGCGCACTGTGAATCGACCATATTACGTGTCGTCAGATCTCTCATTGGAGCTCGGGACACAGCTTGACCCCGCAGCGTCGGAGGCTATCATCGAGGAGCTCAAACGGACGGTCCCCAGGTGGAGAGGCTCGTATGAGCCGTCGCGAGTGCTCTGGATTGGCCGGTTACCAACGAATATATCTCAGGAAGCTCTCACAAACTTCTGGAGCCGGCTTGGTTGTGTTGTCGAAGTGCGCGCATGTCCGTAGAATTCCTTTTCTTCCCCTTTCCCTCCCATTTGAGTAGAGTTACTGACGTGAATACGCAGCAACGAGTGGGTTCGCGCACATCGAGTTTTCGAGTACGGAAGAGGCTCTGCGCGCTGCACGGAAGGGTGCGCCGCATGGTTTCCGCTACGCGGATCGCCTCCTCGACGTCGATTTTGCGCCGTGGCTGTTCCACATCGGGCCCCTCTATCGCGTCGTGCATATCTCTGGGTGGTGCGCATCCCGTACCCACACTAAACTTCGACACTGGGCCTCCGACATACCCCACATCATCGGCGGGGCAGTCTGTCTGTCCCCCCCTCCCCCCCTCCTCCCACCTGTATACTGATATATATACATGAACAGTACCATCTTTCCGCGGAGAAGAGAGGACGGATCCCCGTGCCGCCTTCCTGCAGTTCCGCTCGATCGACGACGCGCGCGCAGGTCTAAACCGGCTAGAAGGCCGCCGAGGCCCGCACGGCGAAGCACTGCGCGTCTCGCTATCGCGTTTCCCTGCGCTACCCCTCAAGGATCTGTGGCACTGCGTAGATATGGAAGAGGAAATGCAGAAGCGCGGGGAGGAACCGCATCTTGAGCGGGAGTGGGAGGGACTTGGGTTTGGGACGGGCGCGGAAGACTCCGGGCCGGACGTGAATGTGTCGCCTGTGGGGACGCGGGGGACGCGTGGGGGTCGGGTGCGCTTGCAGAATGGGACTCGCGCGGGGGTCGCGGCTACGGGTCTGTTTGTGGATGGACCGCTGGGGGGTGGAGAGTTTGATGATGAGGTGCTCGAGGAGGCGATGCGGACCGCTATGGAGGATGCGGGGAGGGCGGTTCATGGTACTCGATAGAGCCAATCGTAGTTGCAGTGCGTTCACGCGCTGGACGCCGAGGGTTTCCCATCACCAGCCGGGCGCCTTATGGTACTGTACTGGTCTCTGGGACACCTCGGCTGGTTATATGCATCGGAACAAAAGCTGCTGGGAAGTTGCCGGATTTCAAAAATTCAAGGTGGGCACCGCCTAATTCCGATCACGGATCACCCACAACTTGAATTCTTATTTCGTGAGCCTCGAGGGTTGTGTCTGGGCAAGGGTTTGTATATGCTCCCGAGCAGCAAAATGCCCCGCTTTGTACGCAGAAAGCAGGCTCCGCTTCACCGTCGCCGATGGCTTCCTTCGTCCCAACTACCACCCTTGGTGATTACCACCGTATTCCATATTGGGCCCACCGAAGTGGCGGTGCACACGTTCAACCATACAGCATCTAATCACACAGCATCTAATCTAAACAAACACACTGCAACCACGGGTCTGCTGCGTGGGCTTGCCACGCCCCAAACCAGGATCGGCTGATTGGACAGATCTAAGTTCGGTGTGTCCTACAAAATATACGTTGTCAACCGCTTGACACGTTAATCTTCCCCCTTCATGCCCTCTCCAATGTAGGTGATCTAACGCCTTCAAAGCTTCACCGCAGAAGCTCACCGTGTATGTCGCGGATCTCCCAATAGACGCGCCTGTATCCAATACGTACCCTGTCCCCTCGCTGTCCCCTCGCTGAGCGAATGCCATAAAAAAGGTACGTGTTCATTGCGCCCTCTCGCCGCTGGCTTACATGTTCCTTTTCCTAACAAGTGACAATCGGGAGCTTTTCCTACGAAGTGCTCCTCAACATATTTCGTTATTATCTCAATGCCTCTCCACAATATTGGCCTAGGCTTGTGCATATATGTCGCAAGTGGAGACGTATTGTATTTGACTCTCAACGGGCTCTACACCTTCGACTGTTCTGTACGCGTGGAATGCCTGTGTTGAAGGCTTTAGATTGCTGGCCTGCCCTGCGTATCGTAGTGCACCATGGGGCCCGGAGGGCCTCGGCTCCCTATCCACTGGCTCCCGAGGACGAGGATAATGTCGTGGCCGCACTGAAGCACTCTGATCGTGTTAGTTCCATCAGCCTCGCTGTCACAAGCTCACTCCTAGAAAAACTATCCACGATCGAGAGGCCGTTTTCGGAATTGGAAAGCCTAGTACTCCGGCCTCAAGTAGGCACGTGGATGACCCTGCCCAGCACTTTTCGGTGGGGCCGACGCCTCCGTGCATTGCGATTGACTAAGCTCAACATTCCTGCACTCCCAGAACTTCTTTCTCTTTCCACGAGTCTCCTAGAACTTCGGCTTCTGAAAATTCCTCAATATTTTTCCCTAGATACATTCGCACATGCCCTGTCTGGGATGACTCAACTTCGTACCCTTTCACTCCAATTTCGTTCCTTCACTCCCTGCCCAGACTCCCTTGGTTTGCTTCCACAGTCAAGGGAACGCGCTGTTCTCCCTGCTCTCACACGCCTCAAATATCAAGGAACTAGCGAGTATTTGGACAACTTGATGGCCAGAATAGATGCACCTTGTCTCAATGTTGTTCAAATCACATTCTTTTGCCGGTCCTTGATGCGGGCTCTGCAACTTGGCCGATTCATTGACAGGATACAAGCGCAGAACTCTCGAGCAGAGATTCTATTCTCTGCTCGTGCCATCACCATCACCTTTACCCCACCGGAGAACCCTAAGCGCCTTGAGTTGCAAGTATCTGGCGACTCATTACCCCAGCAATTGTCCTGCATGGCTCAAATCTTAAAGACCTCGCCTGCTTTCCTTCTTGGCGTGGGACATCTATGCATCCGTGAATTGCACCCATCAAGCGCGCCGGACTACATTGACCGTACCAGATGGTGGGAGCTTTTCCGTACTTTCAGAGGTATAAAATGGGTTCAAATAGTCGCTGGTCAACACTCGAGAAACATAGTGCTTGCCTTGCGTTTGCGGAAGTGTGAAGCTGCGTTCCCAGCGCTTCATAAACTTTGCATAGGGGGGCCTTTACGGGATTGTTCCCCTTTTAGAAAGGCTGTAGAATCCTTCATCCACTCGCGCCGGCTCTCAGGTCACAACATAGGGGTGGAGTACGAGCAAGAAATCAATGAACTTCGCAGATCAGGTGTGACGTTTCTCCAAAGCCAAACTATCACACTAATTTTCTGGGCGTAGGACCTTTCTCTGAGAAGGTCACGATTGATCCGCTCCCTGACGACGTCCTTCTTCACATATTCCGTCTTAACCTGCATACCTCTCCGCAATTTTGGCCTACACTTACGCACGTGTCCCGAAGATGGCGACATATCGTACGCACATCACCTCTGGGCCTAGGCCTTCGACTCTACTGCACGTATGGAACGCATGTCTCGAAGGCCTTAGATTGCTGGCCGGCCCTGCCTATCGCCGTGCAGTACGGGGGAGAAGCGCCGTTCAACCCTCCTGTTCCCGAGGACGAGGACAACATCGTGGCAGCTTTGAAGCACTCTGATCGTGTTAGTGCCATCGGCCTCATGGTCACAACGTCTCTCCTGGACAAGTTATCCGCCATAGAAATGCCTTTTTTAGAATTAGAAGAGCTAGCTCTTCGATCTTTGGATAACGTGCACCTGACCCTCCCCACTCCTTGGTGGGGTACACGCCTACGTAGACTCCACTCGACCAGAGTCTCCTTTCCCACACTCCTGGAGTCTCTTTCTCCTTCCATCGGTCTCGTAGATCTTCAGCTTCTCGAAATTCCTAATGTTGGGTATTTTTCCCCAGAAGCGTTCGCCATTGCCTTATCCGAGATGACCCAACTTGAAACACTTTCGCTTCACTTCCTTTCCTTCCCTCCGCGCAGAATCTACCTGGACTTCCCTCCGCATTTAGTTGAACGTGCAGTTCTTCCTGCTCTCACACATCTCAAATATCGAGGAACGAGCAAGTACTTGGACTGCTTTGCTGCTAGAATCGATGCGGCTCGTCTCGGAGATATTGATATCACACTCTTTAGCCAACCCACGATGGATGCGTCACAACTGAGCCTATTCATAGATCGGATAGAAATGCAGACGTCGCACACTGAAGCGGAACTTCAATTCTCTGAGCATGCCATTTCTATCTCCTTTACCCAACCAACAGCTGCTACCCGGCTTGAATTGCGAATTTCATGCAAACAGCTTGACTGGCAGTTGGCCTCCATGGCCCAAATTTGTGACCATTTTTCCCTTTTCACATCCCGTGTAGAAGATTTACGCATCAAGGCGACTCAGTTATCCCGCGAGCTAACCGGCATAGATCATGAACAATGGCTGAAGCTTATCCACTCATTCCCCTGCGTAAAGGACTTTTATGTGGACGACAAACTCTTATCGGAAATCTTGTTCGAGTTGGGTTTAGCCAACGAGAAGCACCCAACTGTGTTCCCTTCTTTGCGATCTCTTCGCGTATTGGAGCTTCAATCGAAGGTCGGGTGGTTCACCACCTCACGATTGCTGTGGAGGCCTCGTCGCAATGTATATGCGCGAGAACGCTCGTGCCATATCTGTCATGCCAGTTTCACAAAGCAGGAGGAGCTCAAGAAACATCTTGTGGTCATGCACGCGTACCGGCTTTTGTGCCCTTTTTGTGGCGACCTCGAGTTCATCCCAAAACACAGTGACCTATTCCGAGAACACCTTGCAAACGAACACGCCGAAGTCGCACACACCGATTTACTCATCATAAACTCTGCTTTACAATCTTCCTCCTCTTCCTATTCTGGCAATCAGGTTACTCAGGACAATGACCTACGCGCCTCAATTAACTTCGGAGCCTTCACCATGCTCAAGGTGCCGAACGGCTCATGGCACCAAAATCCTCCAGTCCCCCAAACCCGGCTTGACGCCATCGTCCACTTCCTACCTTCGCCTTATCCCACCCGACTGTCCAAACTTATCTAGTAGTTCAATCTACGTATAACACGCTTGTTTTTCTTTCCTTCCTTCTTCCTTCTTTTGTCCCATTTTGGGAGAACACAGTGTGTAAATATTACGGCTTCGCTGTTTACTCAGATCTCAGATTCGCTACAATGCTTTGCTTTATCACTGACTTGAACCTTTCACTAACCGACAAAAGCACATGTGCTGATACTGTGCTTGTTATGTAGCTGTAAGGGAAAGCAGGGTGAGAGCGTTGATGATGGTTTTTAAGAAAAGCATTGACGACCGCTGCCCGATTAGGCCGTCAGGCCTGAGATCACAAGACAAGAGGCGGATTGCATGGACAGCAGAACGCAAGTCGACTAGGCTCGTGGTTTACTCCTTTATATACAGACGGTAACCGACTCACCGGTCTACAAGTCGACAAGAGCGGTTGAAACTTGAATCGTGCGAGCAAGAACTTGATCGATTATGCAATTATGACTTGCCGTCGCCGTGATCGCACACACACATCCTTAGGTCTATGGCCCACCAACACGGAGGTGAGCAACAGTCATCCCAACAACATCAGGAAAAACCTCTCGCGCTAGCGAGGATAAAATACTGATACTTTCCTTCATTATTCAATTATCGGGCATTGCTTAGTCCCCACGATAATTTATTGGCGTTTATCCCAATAATTGTAATTGGGGACCAATTATGAGCCAAAGACACATATTTATTGACTTGGCTACGTTACGATTGTCCAAATACTTCTTCGACAGTACGTGAGTTATCAGAGATAATAAGCACAATGCCGGTAAACAGAATATAAATAAAAGTTTCCTTTTTGTTTGTTTTTTTTAATTTTTCTGGAACAAAAAACGGAGCTACTTGATCAAATATGTGCAAAGAAAGTGTGGGACGAGTGAGATTTGAAAACCACTGTTGACTGGTGAAGTACGGTCAGCGAGAAATTCGTAACCACATGCTGCAGTGACTTACAGTGGTACTGTGTTGAAGGCGTTGACTTGGGTGTTGAAACCGCAAGGACGCGGATTGGGCGGATCAGCCATCGAGTTCATCGAGATCGAGCTGTGCAATGGCAACACTTGCACTCGCTTCGTTTCCGATGTGCTTGCTACAAATTGAAGAAGTCAGAAGAGAAAAAGTATAGAAATAAACATAACTCACGAGGCCTGTGTATATATGTCAGCCATCATGAGATGAAATGCGCCTTCGCGCTTCTCCTTAATGTGCTTCAAAGTATTGATATGACCAAGGTAAACATCCAGATATGCATTCGCTGAGAACTCTGCAATATGCTGCTCGCCTGTGCGCCACTCGTAGATCGTCGCATACAGCTGGCAGATGGTCAGAACAAAATCACACGGAAATATGCTGACTTACCGCAGTAGCGACCAAGGCAACCATTGGGGCCGGAACTTCATACCTTTTCTCACCTTCACGACATTCGTACATTGGGAAGAGGTATTGAAACTTCCGAGCAAACGACATGGCACCTCCAGAGAAATACATGTCGCGGATGACGGCGATGATGCAGTCGTTTCGATATGGCCTAGAACGCATCACCAGTGCGTTTGGTGCGTTTGACTGATAGACTATTAGCATGAACTCAATAGAGGCAATTTAACTTACGAGTTTAGCCCGTGGAAATGTGTATGTGTAATGAGACAGCTGTTTACGAACATACTCAATGGTGTCCAATGCTGAGCCGAAGGCAAGGAAAGATGCCATAGTAATGGTGTTGCAGTGCTCCTTCACTTCGCTTTGAATCAAACAAATTCGAGCACGCGGCTGGATAGCGCTGTCAGAGACGTGATCTCAAAGTTGAAAAAAAAAAGTACCAATGGCGTGATCTTCAGCATGTAGTCGTGGTCTTGTTCAAGCCGTTCAAGGACCTCCTTAGCACCTGGCCTGAGATGGTTAGCCGCAGTGAGCAGGCAATCCTTGATGAGTCCAAGAGCAATACAGATATCCGGGAAGGCATTGTTAAACAGCATCGCCGCCCGGAGGTTCTCAATTGCATCCTGTATGATGGCCCGGACGATCGGATGTTGACTGGTTAGCATAAGTTTATTGGAGCCCGGGCTGAATACCAGATCCGTTTCAGCCGGTTGAGCGCCTTGAAACGAGCTCTCATCGGAAGTGGACTCGGCGCCTGAGAATTGTTCAGCTCGAGTCTGTGTGAGTATTGGGGAGAGACGAGCAGGCCAAGTCACTCACCTGAGAGACCAGCTGTGGAAGCCACAGTGTCAAGTCCAGGTTGTGCAAATGGGTGGGAAATGGCGTCTTGTGTAAGAGTCTTGCCAGCATCGTCGAGGGACCAAGTAGAGCCCTGGGTGGCCAAATTGTCGGGCTCGGAACCACCTGACTCTGCCCATGAAGCTCGCTGTGAGAGAAGTCAACAATCAGTAGCATAGAGCTGTTGCATGCTCACCTCAATGGCCAAAGACTCCGAAAATTTGTTGGGCTGTTTGAGAGCGAACTCGACGGTGTTGTCATCTTCCATCGAGTCGTCGTCAGTTTCGGAGTTTTCATCATCCACCGGAGGAGCATGGAAGTTGGCTTTGTCAAGACGAGCAAGGACGTGAGAGTCGTCACCACGGCCAGGGTAGAAAGACGACGCTGAATTTTTTTCGTTGAGTGACACGTTGATATATGATAACAAATACAAACAAACAACTCACTGCGTTCCAGCTTGGCACGGACTGGCTTGACAACGCGATCAACCCTCTGCTGCTGGCTCGCCATCTCACTATCTCTGTTCGGCAACCTGTGACTTTCCGCATCACCCTCACTGGGTAAGATGAGAGGCATTGGGTGACCGCGGGCGGGTCCTTGGTTTACGGTAAGTAAGCACAATTGCTATCTACTGAAGGGCGCTAAGAACTTACCAAGAGTTCGTACTTTCTTTGTAGGGTTATTTTGCACTGCTGGGGAGGCGGAGACGCAGGCATTACCTGCAGCTTGGGCTTGTGCAAAGGTGCGTTTCCCGCGTGCTTATCGGGATTTAAGTTATGTCTGACACTGCAGTTTCGAACTCACCTGCGTGCAGGATTTGGGGCTGTGTTTCGGGAACCACACTTTGAACTACGACATTGTTTTGATTGGTGACAATAGGGCCTTCAAATGAGATGTTTTCATTCCCTATGCCATGGGCACTATTGGTGTTCCCGTTTGTGTGAGACCGGCGGGTGCGTGGTGCCATCGATGAACAACAATTGAAGAAGACAAAAGGATGGTAAGTGAGAGAGACAATAGTGAGGCAAAGGCCAATAAGGACAGGATTCGTATTGGGGAACCATCGGAAGGTATGTCCTCTATTTATACGGAACAATTACCACTGACAGAATATATTTCAGCCGCGCCTCTGCATACCTCACCGCCATCCGCTCTTCAACGTTCACCCTCAATGAGCACACCCCAGATCCGTTGTCATGGGTGTGATAAGATTTTCAATCCTCGTGGCCTTTCTCAACATCTCACCAAGCCTCAAAACGCCACATGCCGTACCGCACAAATGGCAATAAAAACACCGTCGGTGTTTCAGACTATGACTAGTGAGGGGTCAATCTCAAATACAATGTCATGCGACGATCAAAATATGGAGCCAGTGGATGGGTCGTCCGGTGAGTACACAAAAGTTTCGAGCACACCATCCTGATCGTATTCCATTCACAGATGGGGTTGAGCATTCTGCCCAGGAGGCTAGTGGTGGACTTGACGCCACTCAGGCTGCTGACAGTGCACGCACCAATGTCAATGCTCCCAATGCCGACACCGCCGATGCTGACACCACAGACGCTGACCTACTAGAATTATTGACAAATAACCACTCCATTACCACTAACACAGAACAAGATCACCCCGAGGCACAATCAGCAGCACCAGCCACACCACCACATGTTGAGCCGACAACTTCTGCCCAGCCGCCGCACCCTCCACAGCCCAATGCCAACACTCCTGTAGCCCCATTAGTGATTGACCATTTTCCACATGGTAATCCAGGCACGCCAGTTCCAGGGCTATGTCAAGGCCGCTCAGGCTATCAGCAAAGTCAAGAAACCTTCGGTGCCTCCGTATGGGCTCCTTTTCACTCCCAGTGTGACTGGGAGGTTGCACACTGGGCGAAGATGCGGGGCCCATCATCCTCGGCAATGGAGGAGCTACTTGCTATTCCAGAGGTACACTCTCATGAGCTTGCTGTTATTTTGATACTAATAAATTGTCAAGGTTGTTGACAAGCTTGGCCTGTCATTCAGCTCAACAAAAGAGCTGAATGATATTATTGATAACGTGTTGCCTGGGCGCCCGCCATTTGTATGCCGCGAGTTCGTTATTGGAGGAGAAACACTGGAATTTTATTTCCGAGACATACTATCCTGTATTCGGTCTATCTACAGTGACCCAGCATTCGCTCAGGACTTAATTTTCGCACCTGAGCAGCATTATACGGATCATGAGCGGACAGAGCGTGTGTATAGCGAGATGCACACAGGAGATTGGTGGTGGGCAGTACAGGTTCGTAAACCCTTTCAATATTTGGTTGACTCTGCTGACTTGAGTATCGGGGCAGACAACGCTTGAATCACACCGACCAGGCGCAACAGTGGTCCCTGTTATCATCTCCTCTGACAAGACGCAATTGACACTTTTCCGTGGGAAGTCTGCATATCCTGTATACCTTACCATCGGAAACGTCCCAAAGGATATCCGCCGAAAGCCATCACGCCGTGCACAAATACTCGTCGGTTACATCCCGACCACCAAGCTGGAAGGAATTACAAATAAGACAGGTCGCCGTCGCGCAGTTGCAAACCTTTACCACGCTTGCATGCAACTCATATTAGCCCCGATCACATCTCATGGTGAAACTGGCATTGACATGATGGGCGGGGATGGTACCTGGCGCAGGTGCCATCCAATATTTGCGCTATTCATTGGTGACTACCCTGAGCAAGTATTGGTAACGTGCACGTTTGGTGGTCGATGCCCTAAATGTCTAGTGCCACATGACAAACTTGGATCATACAATAGATTTACTCCCCATGATTACAACAAGGCCAGGGACGCATACCTCCTGGCTGACGGCGATGCGTACGCGTTTCACTCGGCCTGTCGTGAGGCAGGCCAGAAGCCAGTATACCATCCGTTCTGGGAGTCCCTCCCCTTCACCAACGTCTTCATATCAATCACACCCGACATTCTTCACCAATTACTTCAAGGCGTGCTCAAGCACCTGGTTGCTTGGCTGATTCTTGCCTTTGGACCTACAGTTATCGACAGACAATGCCAACAATTACCACCAAATCACCACATCCACATCTTTCCCAAGGGCATATCTGGTCTCAGTCGCGTAACAGGCAAGGAACACAAGAACATGTCACGTCTTCTCCTTGGTCTTATCTTGGGTCTTCCCCTCCCTAGCGGACAAGTCTCACCACGGCTCATTTCGGCAGTGCGTGCACTACTAGATTTCCTCTATCTGGCCCAGCTTCCATCTCACACATCTAATACTATCACGTGCTTGGACGACTCACTTTGTAACGGTTCGCTAACCGTCAGTCCGACTTGGACTTCTTGGTGTGGCTTGCAACACGTGCTCGGCGTTCTCGGATACTAGGCTGGCTTAGCACTAGATCCCCTTAGAGTGAAAAGGGCGTGATAGCACCTCCACTAAGTCGATAATGAGAGAGAAGAGTTGAAAGAGAAAGAAGAAGAGGAAGATAGTGACGAAGAAAGGCAGGCTGAAAGAAAGGAAACAAGAACTGATAGCGAATTGAAGAAGACCAGGATAGGGATCCCTGGTCTTTTACTAGTCGACTTATATACAGGTAAGGCTCGCTTTTAAGCGGAGTCTAAACTATAGTACGAGTCACGAACCCTAGTACAGCTATCCTAGGAATGAGTCATGTCCGTAACATGTGATACTGGAGAACAATAGAACGCTTGACAGCGTGTGAGTCTGGATGAGTAAGTACTAATACACCTGTCCTAGGAATGGAACATCATGGAAGGCCATCGAACCCGGCCCATCACATGTCCTAGAGTCATCTGACAACAATACGAAACGCCATGATAGGAAGAAGATGAGATAAGAACGAAGGCAGTCCCAATGATAATCTGCGATAAAGAATCAGCGCGACCCAGTCCGTGACACACTTGCTCGCTTCCACAACAACAAGGACGTTTTTCTTGATCTGGGGATCCGGAAACACTTCAACTTTCCCAAACTCCACAGTTTGATCCATTACGTCCCATCAATCCGTCTATTTGGCACTACTGATAGCTATAACACGGAGCAGACAGAACGGCTCCATATCGATCTCACAAAAGATGCATATGGAGCAACCAATTGCAAGGACGAATACAGTCAGATGACCACTTGGTTATAGTGTTGTAAAAGTTCGGTTCGGTCCGGTTCTTTGCCATTTTTAGCTGAACTGCTAACCGAACCATCGGTCCGGTTCGGGGTATTTCCCCGAACCCTGAACCGGACCGTCGGTTCAGGTTCTAATAGGTCCGGTTCGGGTTCGGGTTGGGTCCGAACGCCGAACCGGACCCAAAGCATGGTGCCTTGCTTACATAATCAAAAAAACCGTGCATTATTCCCTGGCAGTGTACCACAAAAGACATGCTTTTGGGGTATAACTTTGAAAAACAATATATTACGGTCTAGTGCTAAGTACAAGTGGAAATTACTCTTATTACAAGTGGGAGAAGACCCTCGGATGGGTCCCAGCAAAGGTAGAATAAGAACTTGGAAGGCACACGAGTACTTGACCCGAAACTCTGGCTTCACGTTCCGTGCATTTTCGTTCTTTCAGTTTGAGTCGTCCTCCTGTGGGGCGGGGACGTGAGATGGGGACGGTGGGACTGGGTTCGGCCACTTTGTACCCAGACATGGTTGAGAGTCGAGGGGTCGGGATTCGGGAGATCGAGGGTGTTTTGTTGTCGACGAAAAAGATCACGTCGGCAAGTAAGGGGGGAGTGATGGTGGAGTCACCTTGCCAACGCTTACCTTCTGTGCCCACGAGCAGACATCAGTGTAAGCAGCTCTGCCTCCAGAGCGTGGTCACGTGGTGAGTTAAAACTTTAGTCCTGTGACAGGACAGACGAGAGGTTAGAGCGTTAGCACGGCAAATACTCCAAATAGAAACGTGCACCTTTGGCGGCGTTCAGGCGGACGAGGGTTGCGGCAGACAGCGCGGTCCGAAGCGTGCGAGGATGCCCCCAGCTGGTGGCAAAGGCGAGGGCAAGGGCGCGGGCTTAGGAACGGAATCGTCCTGGCGCCGTGGGAGGAGTCACGGAAAGGCGCGTTCGATCCTCTCGAGTGAGTTCACGAGGGTCGTTCTTCCTGCAGTCAAACATACTGACTTGTGCGAGGACTTCATCTTCGGCGAGCGTATTCGGAGCGGGAACGATGTGCTGAAAGGCACTGGAAGAAGTTTCTGGCAAAGCGTTGCCGTGGGGTGAGAAACGCACGTAAGGTAGCTAGAGAAGCTTTGAGGTGAGTCGCGACGAAGGACGCTGGCGAGAGGGAGTACAGGTCGGACTCCCAGCGATTTGGATCTCACCTCGAGGAGGAGGAGCCCTCGTGACGGAGCACAGGCTGCGCCACTGCCGAGACGAGTGGCTGGAAAGGCAAACAGACGTAGTGATTCGCCGTGGAATAGGTTTGAGGGGATGTTCTTCGCATGGAGGACGGTTTTGTGGATGAGCTCGTAGCACTTTTCGCATTCCTTGCAGATGGTCGTCGAGGATTAGGACGACAGTAAAAAAAGAAAAGGACGGGCCTCTGTCAGTGTGGAGACCTCGTGGTTGAGATAAAGCATCCAGACGAGAATGGGAGAGTTCATCGATGGAACCAACGAGCAAGAGTCGGTGGTGTTAAAATTCCTAGGAGTGTTTGGGCATAAATGGGAGTCGGATTAAAGGAAGGGGCGAGGGTGCGAAGCATGAACTTGATATGTCAGTATGATATAATAGTCAAGGGTCAGTGTAGAGCGTCACCAACTGAACCGTGATCTGAAGTCATCTTCGCTGTTGTCAAAAGTCTCACGCTACAGACATCCGAGTCTCACAAGGCTTCACAGCTTCACATGCTTCACACTTTATATATTTGAATACTTTAAAGGTTTTGGCATCGGTATTTTCAGTTCCAAAAAACTACCGGTTCTTAGGTTCAAACCCGTTCAGAACCCGTTCGCAAGGGTTCGGGAGTTTGCCGAACCGCGAACGGAACCGACGGTCCGGTTCTGGTCAAAACCCCGAACCTGAACCCAAATTTGGAGTTCGGACCGGTCCGGTTCGGGTTCGGACCGAGGTTCAGAACTGAACTTTTCCATCACTACTTGGTTAGGACGCCGCGAGAAAGTACAAGATCATTCGGCATTCATTAAATGGCGGCGGGATTCTGATCAGCAAAACGTGCCTCCTGCCAAGCCGATTGGGCCTCCGCGCCCCAGTCTACGATGTCTAAGGATGGCTCGACACCCAACACTCAAAGTCGTCTCCTTCGATGACATGGCCCGTAATTATGGTGCCATTGACTTCCAAGACGCACTGGCCGACTTCGTAGCTCAGACCAACTACCCTACAACCTCTGGTGCAGCTCTCTCTGCCTTGGCTGCAGACACACTCATCCCTTTCCGCTCTGTGCCGGTATACCACAAGATCAAGTTTTCAAATTCTGATAATTCCGAAATAGTCGACTCAATTCAAATTCGGCCGGAACAAAAGGATGGGCGTGGGCGTCTAGTACCCTCGAGGTTTGATACAGTTCTTGTCCGCGGTAAAGATCCAGATGCTGGTATACATGGCATTAATGGTGAGGCTTACTTGTATCAAAGTATCTGTCCATCTGACTGTTATGCAGGCCATCGAATAGCACAGGTCCGAGTGGTATTCGAAATACCAAGCAAGGCAATGCGCGACATTTTCCCATCTTCAGACGTCACACCCCCAGATCACCTCGCATACGTAGAATGGTTCTCGCCCATTCCAGTTCATCCTGGGCCAAACCACCTTCTATATAAAGTAAATAGACTTGTACACCATGGCCGTCGGCGTGCAAGTATTATACCTGTAAAGTCTATTCTTCGTAGTGTACATTTATTCCCTGTTTTGGGTCAGCACACTCCTCCGGAGTGGAATACGTTCACGGTTCTGGAGTCGTGTAACGCGTTTTACATAAACCCGTTCAGCGATCGAGATAATTACATGGTATTTTCTTAATTCATTAACCGTACTTTATTGCGCTACAAAGATATTATGCGATTACTAGTCTTAGTGGTGAGCTATGCGTGTACTATCTTCTTATGTTCGGCTATCCATAATTTGATCGGGCCTTACCTCTCGCTAGCGCGGGAGGTTTTTCCTGATGCACTCAAGTCACACTACCGCTGGTGGAAATGCGGGTGACAGTCAGAGTTATTGTCCCAGCCACTGCAAGTTACAGCTCCGGCAAGGCCTAGGAGACATCAACGAGCAACAGGCTTAGGTTGGTTTCGAGAAGCGACAACGACAAGAGAACTTGAACAATGTTCTGTAATCAGGCCAGGCACGAGTAAACATGTGTCACCATCAGAGATCAAGCGCTAAAGTGCACCAGTGAGGCACAGTAGCGTCAACCATTTCCTCTGATCATTTCCTCTCACCCAAGATGGACAAGAAGGAACCCATAATGTTACAGTGGCCATGGTGGAAGCCAGAAGAAGTTGAAAGTGGGGAGCCCACGTCACAAGTAGGTTTTTAGCTCCTACACGACTCCTAGCTTTGGCTACCGAACTGAGACTTCATTTCATTAAAAGCAGAAATCCGAGCCTCGGAATACTCCTGTTCTACCATTGGAGATCGTTGACATCATCCTGAGAAAGGCCTGGAAGTGGCCGCTCAGTAGTGAAGAGTCAGATGTTGTTCGCCTGCATACTCGTTTGCAAATCGTGGCTGCCGCTTGCCCAGTGCTTGCTTTATTATTCTGTCATCGTAAAGACTGGTCTCCACTACTCCCCTCGGAATCCAGGTACACTTAAACCAGAAGTACTTCTCCAACAACCCCATATTCTGGAGTTCACAAAGTCGTTTTCCATTTACGTCCGGGGAAAGTCGGAGTCTACGGCTACTCTGCCGCTCTCTTCTAAGGACGACTCTCTGAAGGGAAGTCAGAAACACGTCCAAATACCCGAGTTTTTTTCTCTCCTCGCCCACACCCCCGGGCTACGATACCTGAAACTCTCCGTGTACTGTGCAGGAAAGAATATATGCCCATTTGAGCCCCATATCCAGCATTGGTTATCGAACCTCGTGCTACCTATTGAGGTACTAGACATCGATCTTTGGCAGTTCTTCGAACTTCGCCCCACCTTTGTCTGCGACATTGTGGGTATCTGCAGTGGCCAAAGATCCGAGCGCTTCGCTTGTGTACAATCCAAAATAACGGACCGCTGCCAGAGAGGCCGAGCATAATTTTGCGTGAACTAAGGCGTTCTCACATTCAGCCGGCCACAGTTCTTGAATGGTTGCTTCCGCCTCCGCCTCCCAATCAGCAGTCAAATTTACTGTTTCTTGAGTTGGCAGATATCACTGAGGAAGCGCGTGCCGTGTTGTCACTTCATGGGCAAAGCGTTTCCACTCTGGCGCTTCTAACCCAACCGTTGTTCGAAATCGCTCAGCTGTTCCCGAGGTTGGAAGAGCTCGTTATTATGGATCCATTTTGGAGAAGTCCTTTCCACGCGCTCCCAAGAACGCTGAAACACATCAGGCTGGCCCACCTCCCTCGTCGCGATGGAGAGGATAGATAGTATCTCAGCCACGATCTTCATAAATACCTCTGCCTTTTCGGCGGTCAACCAAGTCTTCCCAAGATGCTTGAAGAGGCTCTCGATCCGCTCAAAGAGTTCGACGAGCGCATTGTGGCTCTCCCTGACATCCTTTGCTGCCTGTGCAATATCAATATTTATAGGGTCGGCAGGAAAGAAAACAGATGAACGAACAACGAGGAGAACACCAACTCCGACGAAAGCGACTTTCGCAGAAGAAGGCGCCTACGCAACGATGCCAGTCTGAATGTACTCAGACCATTTACAAATTGTTATCCCGATCCGCACCTTGCCAATGGCAGAAAGCTTGTCGAGGATCTTCACCAATGAACCAATCCACCTCATTACCTTTCCATCCCTAAAATTATCAAACACCTTTGCTTGATCTTTAATTAAACCCAAAATAGCACCGACGGAGTCGCAGCTTTGGAATTCCGCGGCGAGCCCATGAGCTAAAAGGTCGTTCCCGGTCTCTTTCTTGTAGTTGCTCAAGGCAGTATCAAGGATTGATTCGAGTTGCACAAGTTTTTGGGAAGGTAGAGACATGGTGCTGGTGATGGGAGGTTAAGGGTGTGTGAGCAAGCCGAAGGCGAAGCAGCATCATGCCAGTGATGATCGCCTCGTGTTCCTTGACTCTTGCCTTGACTGGGAAATTCACAGCCCCCTGTTGTCTCGTGTATGAATGAAAGATAAAGAAGACTTTCGTCGTTATACGGCACTTCACGATGTCTCATACCTCAACGCGGAATAGTAGCAGAGGTGAGTCCCGATGCCGATATCAAATGTAGCGCGACTGAAAAAGGACGCCGTATGCCAGACCCAGGCACGACTATCAGCACACTCAACGATGGCGTGCTCCTCAATGTCTTTGAATGTTATCGACGCTACAATACGACAGATGAGTCTGATCTTGGTTGGGGTATCGAACGTTGGTGGTACAAGCCCATCCAAGTTTGCCGAGAGTGGCGTCACCTTGTCCTTACATCACCAGTCCGCTTGGACCTACACCTTGTTTGCACCTATGGTATCCCCGTCGAAGCCATGATCTCACATTCACCACCTCTTCCCGTTATCATCTACTACCCGGGGATTCCGAGTGAAATATCTGCCGCAGACAAGGAGGGTGCTCTTTTTGCTCTTCAGCAGCGTGAACGCGTGCGTCGCATTCACGTCGAAGCACCAAGCGCGATTTTGAGCAATATATTCAAAGCCATAGACGGCGAATTTCCGATACTGGAGAGGCTAGTTCTCCGTTTGCAGAAGGAAAGTCGAACGGGCTCGGTGCTCCCCGAGAAATTGCGAGCCCCGCTTCTGCATCACCTCACACTATCCAACATCGCTCTTCCAACAGGATCTCAGCTACTCAGACACGCAGAGAACCTCATTACGCTCGCACTTTTGAACGTCCCAGACACCGCCGAGTTCCATCCGGAGCATCTTGTTGCGCAACTTTCTGCCATGTCCGTTCTCGAAACGGCCACTATTCACTTTCACACCGCCATCCCGAATCGCAAGGTCAAGCAGAGACTCTTGAGCGCGCAGGTGACACGCGTCACTCTTCCCCGCCTCAAACTACTTGTCTTGCGGGGAGGTAGTGCCTATTTGGAGGGTGTATTGTTTCGGCTCAGCGCGCCGCTCCTTTCGACGCTCAGCGTTGAATTCTTCAACCAACTCACCTTCGACCCTCGTCGTCTGTTGCAATTTGTCCGCCCGACCGGCGAGCCCAGGTTCCGCTCTGCGAGGATACACTTCGACAAAGAGTTCTTCTCTGCAATCGTGGACCTCGAGCGCACGGGCACGTATCCATTCCTCGTGCAAGTGAACTGCCGTCCGCTAACTGGCAGGCCGCCTGCGTTGCGCAAATCTGCGACACGCTCGCGCCGCTGCTTGCGAGCGTGGGTACCCTCACCCTTGGATTTCACAAGGATAGCTCGGCGTCGTGGAGGGACGAGATCGAAATTGAACAGTGGCATGGAATCATCCGTACGTTCGCTGGAGTAAAGAGCCTTCAGCTCACCGGGAGTCTTTCGGGGGACCTCTTCCGTTCTCTGCAGCTCGATGAGGGAGAGATAGGCTTAGAGCTATTCCCGGGGTTGGAGGAACTGATATCAAAAGGGCAGGGACATACTGATGATGTGTTCGGTTCGTTTATCTCTGCACGCGAATCCGCGGGTCGGCCTGTACGTCTGGTACGAAACTGATGAGCTCGAATATAAGCCATGCAGCACAATTCAAGGACGTACAAAACACAGGCATCACTTGAAAATTCCGAGGGATTTCTTAACAAAGAACAAAGGGTAATCGCGTGAATCTGCGGCGGACCTTCAGAAATTGCTCTCGGCGCATCCATTCTTTCATTTCCGCTCACGGCGTTGTCGCGTTGGCACCTTTCGACTCTGTTGTGGCATTTTGCTTGATATCCGTTCCAGGTCAAAAGCGAATTCTTGGAGATATCTGACGACAGCCCCACGCGGCTCGTCGCCGCGACGCCGATACACCTCATGCTATGCGAAGTATCGACGAGGAGCCGAACCTAACCGACTCTTAAGAAGAGATACCCCACGTTTATGCGATAGATATTGATATTCGGAGATGCTCTGGTCGTGGTGCAGAAAGTTTTGGAGCGCGGAGGGGTCTGAGTATTAGAGTGCTGAAAAAAAATGAGTTACCTCGAAGCCTTGTCAACAAATGGAGTCCAAGCTCGGTTGCGCTCTATGGAATGTCTGACAAGAACTGACATCACCAAGCCAAAAGCAAGTCTCAATAGGAAAGGAGAAAGAATTGTTGCGATGAGGACGTGACTCTAACAAGACTCAAAGCCTTGCTCAAAGCGGACGTGGAATGCCGTGTTTGTTGCTGGTGGCTCTCGGCAGTCTCTCGGCATGATCAGTGCTATACGCGTCTTTCCATGGCATCGCTTTTGTCCTGCCAACTACTGTAATGCATCATTGCAACACCCTCTGAAACACATCCTATGACCTCGGGGGAATTCGCCTACCCAATGATATCCGTACCAGTGCCCTTTTTTTATACTACCCATCTTCCCACACAGCATCATGCATCATGCCCGCAAAACTCATCGCAAACCCTCAGTCCTCCCTCGGATACTAGAGAGGGTGACTCCTCCGTGACCATCACACCTGCCAATCTCCTGCTAAACACCTTCAAAGCGGACATCCGCCCTGCCTTCCAGCGGTCTGGCGAAATCCTTCGCATCATCCCGGCTCCTAGTGGAATCCGCGCCTACATCATATATATGGCTGCACAAGGGGACAAGTACGCTTTCTACACATACAAGGAGCAGCCATTATGCGAGAGCAAGAGATTATCGCGTTCCGACAATTTGTTCGTGGGGTATTAGAGCCGTCAATGGCGACTAGGCGAATGCGAATACTGCGTGGCAGGTCGACTACTCCCACGCAAAGCCAGACTGGGGCTATCTACGTCTCACAATCTCCTTCCGGAACGACGCAGGATGGTTGTGGGAGGCATTTCCATTTGGGAGATACGGGAGATTCGGTATCGGTATGTACAATCAAATGCCTTTATCAATTATCTAGTGCGCTCACTGAGCATATTTAACACACAGGATCCGGCTCGAGGTACTCATATTCCGTGTATTCGAGCGATGATCGTGTTGAGCACATACTGCGTTCTCATAGACATTTACCAATCACTGCTGAAGCCAAAGCCTACGTATCGAGCGCGCTGTTAATCGACTATCCACCCTGTCACCTGGGACATCAGACGTCACACTAAAGCTCGGGAAATCGCTGGGCCCTGCAGAGTAGGAGGCTGTCATTGAGGAGATAAAACACACTGCGCCTCGGTGGAGAGCCTCATATGAGCCATCGCGGGAGCTCTCAATTGGCTGGCTACCATCAAGTGTGTCTTACAGAGATCTCACAAACTTCTGGAGCCGTCTCGGATGTATCGTCGAAGTGCGCACATGTATCATCTCCTTCCATTTGAGCTGAGGTACTGACCAACAGGCGGGTTCGCACACATCGAGTTTTCGAGAACGTGAGAGGCGCTTCGAGCTACACGCAAGGGTAGTACGCCGCACGGCATGGCTTAGACGTTGAACGTGCACTAGGGCAAAAAGAGCTGACGGCGCTGATTGGGGTTGTGGGGTGCATGCAGACGGGAGCGCACGTTAGGTGCTGTCGTTCGATATCTACCCGAAAGGCAACGTTTCTCTCGCCGCTTCTTTCTTCAAGAGCGCAGGAAAAGAATATGAACGATTCCGGACATTCCCGTACATTGAGAAGAAGTGAGTACGGCTATGTGGGTGCGCCCTGGAAGATCATGGCGATCTCCACCACGACTGATTCGTTGCTCAAGAGATGTGCGAATATATGCGTCATGACGAAAGATATCTACCCCCCACTGAAGGTGAATCGGTGCAGATCGGACAAATCACGAACAACTATTCCATATTGCTCAGTGACGAAGTACTAGCGCCTGTGAGGATTCGACTTGACATCCTCACACACGTTAGCATCTCGTCGCTTAGGGTGGGTCTTGCGCACGACCGACACACCACCTGGCTTACGCAAAAATGATCGGTGAGCTGAACATACCGTGCTCAAACTACGCCTGGCGGCAATCTGCGTGCAACCAGAACTCAACGGTGAAGGCGTGTTCGCTCTGCCGAGGGGATTCCGAGACTGTCGCGGTGCGCAACTAGGCCAGTGGGTGAGTCAAACCGGAGGGCACGGTTTCAAACTTATCTATGAGGTCCGGAAGGAAATCTATGCACTCCACGCTGTAGTCTCACCGTGACACTGACCCAACCTGGGTGTACACCAGCTACTTGTCGGCAGAGTAACCGAACAGCTGATTGCTGATGGCCCTCTCGCAAGAACACTACACCAAATGGGCGTGCTTGAGAAAACGTAGTTCCCAGCAAGTGCCCAATACTTTCATTGCCAGTGGGAGTGATTATGCATATGTACCATGTTGCGCAGTCGCGCCAGTGATAATCCGCACATTGTTAGATTAAGCACCCCTAGCTCGTGCCGAGGCACGATATCGTCTGGACAAAATCAGTGTCTGCGCCTCAGAACTATGATCTCCACAGATTCTCAAGGTACCGCACGCTTATTGTACTATTACTTCCAAATGAAACAGATGCTGCAAAAGATACGAAGCCAGAATCCTCTTGAGTAACCTGGTTTCGAAAGCGACAAGAGATGAGTCAGGCACGAGTGAACACGTGAGTCACCATAAGTCCGATCAATGATCAAACTTCAACAAGCCTTGGATCAAGCACCAAAGTGCCCGCAGTACGTGACTCGGAGTCCGGTAGCGCCAACCATTCGCTCTGATCATCTCACCCAGGATGGACAAGAGGAAAGCTATGGTTTTGCAGTGGCCGTGGTGGAAGCCAGAAGAAGTTGGAAGGGGTGACCCCATTAATGCCACGTTACAAGTAGGTCTTGAGCTCCTACAACGACTCCTAGCTTGAGTTTGGCAACTCTCAGTGAACTGAGACGTCATTTCATTAACACAGAATTCCGAGGCTCGGAATACTCCCGTTCTCCCATTGGAGATCATTGACATCATCTTGAGAAACGCCTGCAAGTGGCCACTCAGTAGAGAAGAGCGTCGGTTGTTGACCGCTTGCACCCTCGTTTGCAAATCCTGGCTGCCACTTGCCCAGTGTTTGCTTTATCATTCTGTCATCGTAAAGACTGGTCGCCAATACCCCACTCGGATTCCAGGTACATTGAAACCAGAAGAACTTCTCCAACAACCCCGTATTTTGGAGTTGACAAGGTCGCTTTCCATTTACGTTCGTGGAAACTCAGAGTCCACGGCTACTCTGCCGCTCTCCTCTGAGGGCGACTCTCTGAAGGGAAGCCGGAAACACGTCCAAATACCCGAGTTCTTTTCTCTCATCGCCCACACCCCCGGGCTACTATACCTGAAACTCTCCGTGGACTGTGCAGGAAAGAATATATGCCCATTCGAACCCCATATCCAGGATTGGTTGTCGAGCCTCACGCTACCTATTGAGGCACTAAACATGGATGTTTGGCAGTTCTGGGACCTTCGCTCTACCTTTGTCTACGACCTTGTGGGCATCTGGCCAACTATTCGAGCGCTTCATTTGTCTACAACCGAAAATCACGGACCGCTGCCAGAGAGGCCAGACATAAGTTTACGTGAACTGAGGCTTCCTTTCATTCAGCCGGCCACAGTCCTCGAGTGGTTTCTTCCACCTCCCCCTCCCAATCAGCAGTCAAATTTACTGTTTCTTGAGTTGGTAAATATCACCGAGGAAGCGCGTGCCGTGTTGTCCGTTCATGGACATAGCGTTTCCACCCTGGCGCTTGAAAGGCAACCGCCGTTCGAAATCGCTGGCCTGTTCCCGAGGTTGGAAGAGCTCGTCATTATGGGTCCATTTTGGAGAAGTCGTCTCCCCCTGCTCCCAAGAACGCTGAAACACATCAGGCTGGCCCGCAGCCTATCTACTGGCCCTACAGTCGCGGTGACTGAGGTGGTTCCTATGCTTCCGGGCCTGCGCATTATATCTGTCGAAGAGAAATTTACTGCCAACGAGCACTACCTGGATCTGCAAAAGGTGTGCGAGGCCCACGGAGTGGAGATCCTTGTAAGCTCATCAGATTCTTCTGGAAGACATGTGGTAAGTACATATCATAAGTGCCAACATCTATGCGACATCTGTCACTGAGTAATGCCATAAGCATCCCTATCACGCAGAGATGGATGGCTTTCCTAGACAGTACACGTTCTCCGAGTTCTTCGACGGTGAGAATCGACGCCTCTGAAAAATATCTTTCGCCTTTCTAGGTAAGATACGTACAAAACCAATATTTATGTGCACTTGAGTCTGACCACGCAGGAGATTTAGCGAGCGGTTTCTCACTATCGCGTAGATGGTCATGTACGGGTGGCCAATATAGTTAGTTACCTTTGTCCTGGGGAGACTGGCACTCTCATCTCTTGCTCTCCTCGACGCAATTTCTTGCGTATATATCAAAACAAACGATAAACATTGGCATTCGGTCTTCGGTCTTGGCCTCGGTCATAGCACAGTGAGTACCATCGTCTCCAAGCCCCAGACCAATTTGTGGGCCAGCTTCAAACTTCGTGATGCAAACGATCGTTCTGTCAATAGTTACATGTCACAGATCACATAGATCGTCTTTAATCATTGGTCCGATTTCACATGATTAGCCAATAAGTAGTGCACGAATCACGATCCCAACCACCTGACCGCACCTTGAAAGCGCAAACTCTCTGTGTCAGTGTCAGATACTTCTGAGTTCTCAGCCCAGGAGCAACACTCTATTACAACATCCTGAGAGGTAATATGAAACTTTTCACCCCGATCGTCGTCTTCAAGTTGTGGTGACCAGACTTAGTCCATCGCGTACTCGATGAAATTCCAAGCTCAAACTCCTGCAGTGGGTCGACGACATTCCCCACATCACTGGCAGGGCCGTCTGTGCATCCCTCTCTCCCTCTCCTCCCACTTTAATGCCGATATATATGAATAGTACCCACCTTTCCGCAGAGAAGGGCGTACGCCCCCCCGTGCCGCGTTGAAGTTGTTCCTGCACTTCTGGTCGATTGACGATGCGCGCACAGGGTTGTACAGGCTAGTAGTGGTAGACGGCGGCTCAGGCCCGCGCGGCGTGGCCCAGCGCGTCTCGCTGTCGTGTTTCCCCGCGCTGCCCCTTAGGCGTCTGCGGGACTGGACATACGCGGAAGACGAGATGCGGGGGATGAGGGGCATTTTGAGTAGGAGTGGGTCTGGCTCGGGGTTGACGTGTGCGCGGAGGAGCAGGACGGTCCCGCCACGGATGCGAACGCGAAAGCGTCGCCTATGGGGACCCGCGGGGGTTGGATCCCCTTGCGGAATCCGACTCGGGCGGGGGTCGCGGTTACGGGTTTTTGCGGACGACTTGCAGAAGCGTGGAGCGGGTGACGATGAGGTGCTCGAGGAGGTGATGCGGTCCGCTATGGAGGATGCGGGGAAGACGGTTCCCGATGCTGCCGCGCGCTGACGCACCTGGAAGATTGAGTGTTTTGCTGCCATTGCTGCATTTCGGAGAGGATCTAGCCATAGCGGCCACCATCCGCGATTCTAAGTTTGCACGCATCATATCACCTCATTGCTCTCTGACGCTATGCTATACCACTGGTAGATCACTGGTAGAAAAAGTACAGCATAAGTTAAGTATAAAAACAAAGTACAGATCACCACTCACCACAAGTTAACAGGTCAACGGCCGCACATTTCTTCGAGTTCCGATGCGTTTTCTCATTCTCGTGATATGTCCACGTTCTTGCTGTTCCACCTTGTATGGGGAGATGCTCATGCTCAAGCTTGAGCGTCATGCATGGAGCATGGAAGATCGCGTGGAACTTTAGTACTTCAGTCTTGATTAATTGATTGGCGGCGGTCTGTGTATTCCTCGTGTGGCAATAATATCGGAAGCTTCAAACCGTAAGTTGAAAGTGCAAGAAGGGGAAACGCGTGTACCGCGGCATAGATCCTGACATTCTCGTATTTCGAGATGGTCATGAGTCCATGACGAAAAGAGACGCACGTGTCAGCCAGTGGTGGCGGTTGCAGGACGCTTCCTGCAGTGTCAGTGGCTTCGAACATCTTTGGCGACTTCCTGATCCCCGTGTGCTGTGCCTTCAGCGCTTCAGCACGTGTCCTCCTATTATCACCTCTCCTTCTACGCATTCCCTCAATGTTCGGCGTTACTGTAGATAGCACAAACGCCAATGCACCCATTACGCCACTCCTGTGTTAGCGGCGATATCGATAAGGTGGAGTTCCTCTGGATCAAGGTTTGAAATTTGAAATTGAAGCTTGATTCTTGACGTTCTCGGACAGCAATCTCACCGCCTTTCTCACTGCCAATGCACAGTCACTGCAGCACTGGTGACTGGCACAGCCAAATAGCAGTTCGACATCTCCCGCACTCCACGTGAACCCATTCTGAGCTTCATATTAACAAACCAGGATCAGCTGACTGAATAATGTGAGAGCTATAAGTTCGGCGTGGTCTACATAAGATACGCCGCCAATACTAGTAGCGGCCCGATCTGACACCCGCCAGGGCCCCCTCATGTACCCTCCAAAGCGATCCACCTCCTCAATGCTACACACCTTAGTCGTTGACAGTGTATGTTTCAGATCTCCGAAAAGACGTACTCGTGCTCGACACGTCACTGTATACCGTTCCAAAGCCGTTACCACACTGAGTGAATGCCCTAGAGAAGGTACATGTTTCGCAAGACTGAGTGCTTGTGTCACTCCCTAACGTGTTCTTTTTCCTGACAAGTGTCGATCGTGAAGCTTTCAAACGAACTTCTTCTGAACATATTTCGTTATTATCTCGATGCCTGTCCGCGATTTTGGCCTAGGCTTGTGCATATATGTCGCAAGTGGAGACATATCGTTTTCGAGTCTCAACAGGCTCTACACCTTCGACTGTTCTGCACGCACGGAACACCTGTGCTGAAGACTCTAGGTTTCTGGCCTGCCCTGCCTATAGTCGTACAGTACGGGGGTGCTCCGTCGCTCCATCCGCCGGCTCTCGAGGACGAGGACGAAATCATGGCCGCACTCAAGCACTCTGATCGTGTTAGCTCTATCAGCCTCACCATCACAAGTTCGCTCCTTGAAAAGTTATCCTCAATCGAGAGGCCATTTTCTGAACTGGAAGACCTCGCTCTTCTATCTCGAGACAGCGTGCAGCAGACCTTTCCCAACGCTTTTCGGTGCGGTGTACGCCTCCGTACTCTGCACTTGACTAGAGCCGCCATTCCTGCACTCCCGAAGCTTATTTCTCCTTCCACGGGTCTCGTGGATCTTCATCTCCATGACATCCCCGCTCTTGGGTACTTTTCCCCAGAAGCGTTCGCAGATGCCTTATCTGAGATGACCCAACTTCGGTCACTTTCAGTCCGCTTCCTTTCCCACACCCGACGCCAAGAGTACCTTGGTTTGCCTCCACATTCAGAGCAGCGCATTGTTCTCCCTGCTCTCACACATTTCAGCTTTCGAGGGACTAGCACATATTTGGATAACTTCGTGGCCAGAGTCGATGCACCTCGTCTCGGGGATATTGATATCACTTTCTTTCGCCAATCCGCGATGAATAATTTGCAACTTGGACGATTCATCGACTGGACAGAAATACAGTCGTCACTTTGTCGAGCAGAGATTCGATTCTCTGAGCGCGCTACCTCCGTCTCCTTTACCCAACCAGAGCCCCCTACGCGCCTTAAGCTGCAAGTGTCCTGCAAGCAATTGAATTGGCAGTGGTCGTGCGGCACGTGCCTGGCTCAAATTTGCAAGGACTTATCTTCTTTCCTTCTTGGTGTGGAACATCTTCGCATCAGTGCAGCGCGACCTTTAAATCGGTGGGACTACGGATGGAAGGATCTTATCTGCTCTTTCAGAGGCACAAAATGGATTCATTTATCAGGAAACGAGTTGGCAAGCATCGTCCTCACTTTTCGGGATCAATATGTGTTACCGGCCCTACATAAAATTTGCGTGCAAGAGCATGGGCCACGTTATGCACCCTTGAATGAGGCCGTAGTGTCATCCATTAACTCGCGCCGACTCTCAGGCCAAATTCTATGTGTGGAGTATGAACGAGTGCGGGTCGATGACCTTCAAACGGGTACCATGCTTGTCCAATGCCAGTTTGTATCACGCACTAATTTTCTTGGAGCAGGACCATTTTCTCAGCAGGTTACGAGCGAGATGCTCCCTGACGATATCCTTCTCAATATATTCCGTCTTTACCTGCACTCCTCTCCTCAATTTTGGCCTATGCTCACGCACGTATCCCGAAGATGGCGACATCTCGTATTTACATCACCGCTGGGCCTAGATCTGCGACTCCACTGCACTTACGGGACCCCTGTCTCGAAGACCTTAGATTGCTGGCCAGCCCTGCCCATCGTCCTGCAGTACGGGGGTCCTCCAGCGTTCGGTCCTCCAGCTCCTGAGGACGAAGACAACATCGTGGCCGCATTAAAGCACTCTGATCGTGTTACCTCCATCGACCTCACGATCACAAGTTCTCTCCAGGATCGGTTATCTGCCATCGAAATGCCTTTATTGGAATTAGAAGACCTTGTTGTTCGATCCCTCGGTACCAAGCAGCTGACATCCCCTAGCACCGTTCGGTGGGGTACACGCCTACGTAAACTCCACTCGACCGGAGTTGCCTTTGCCGCACTCCCTGAGCGTCTTTCTCCTTGCACGGGTCTCGTAGATCTTCAGCTCCATGAAATTCCCAATGTTGGGTATTTTTCCCCAGAAGTGTTCGCGAACGCCTTGTCCGGGATCACCCAACTTGAAAAACTTTCGCTCCATTTCCTTTCCTTCCCCACTCGCAGAAACCACCTCGACATGCCTCCACAGTCAGGGGAACGCGTTGTACTCCCTGCCCTCACACACCTCAAATATCGAGGAACCAGCAAGTACCTGGACAACTTCGTGGCTAAGATCGATGCTCCTCGTCTTGGGGATATCGATATCACATTCTTATACCAACCCACGATGGACGCTTCACAACTTGGTCGATTCATTGAGCGGATGGAAGTGCAGTTGTCGTTCAGTCAGGCGGAGATCCAGTTCTCTGAGCCGGCTATTTCCATCTCCTTCACCCAACCAAGTTCTCCTACACGACTCGAATTGCGAATATCATGCAAGCAATTAGACTGGCAGTTATCCTCCATCGCTCAGATTTGTCATCATTTTTCGCCTTTCATAGTCCGCGTAGAGCATTTACGCATCAAAGCGATTCAACCATCAAGTATGCAGGGCGACATGGACCGTGATCAACTGCTGAAGTTCCTCCTCCCATTTCGTGGTGTAAAGGACTTCCATGCGGATGTCAAACTTATGGCCGACGTGTTACGTTTAGCTGACTCGGGCAACCCAACTGAGCACCCTTCCCTGCGCACTCTTGGTGTATTGGAGCTTAAACCGATGCACAAATCATTGTTGGAAGCTGTGAAGCCTTTCGACACAACGCAATGGCTCGCTGGACACCGTGTATAAGCATACTATGCGCATGGAGAAAACTCGTGCAAGATCTGTCGTGCCCGATTCACAGAGCAGCAAGAACTCAAAAAACATCTTGTAGTCATGCATGCATACCGACCAGTGTGCCCCTACCGTTGCACCTTCGTGTTTTCTCCGAGATACAGTGATCTATTCCGAGAACACCTCACAAGCGAACATGAGGAAGTCGCACACGCCGATACACTTATCTTGAACAGTTCTTTACAATCTTCCTGTCCTTCCAATTCTGGCAGTCACGGTACTCAGAACAACGACCTACGTGCCTCAGTGAACTTCGGAGCTTTCACCATGTTCAAGGCGCCGAACGTCCTGCGGTGGCCCGGAAGTCCTACCCACTTACAACCTCAGGTTGACACTGTGGCCCACTTCCTGCCTTTGCCGTCCCTCACCTCACCCTCCGAAGATATCCAATAGTACTTTCTTTCTTGTTTTCTTTCCGTACGAAAGCAGACTACTATGAACACATTCCTATTTTCGAGTGTTATATGTATGGATAACAGTGCGAATGACTGCCACTCATACATCTGCCGCGTCCGAGCCGTGGATTTAGTACACACAGCAGGGCGCTGACTGCCCACGACTCGGACAATCGGCCAAGAAAGTGGCTGTACTACACCAAGCTCTCAGTTTGTGGAGCACATCATTTTTCTACGAAGAAAACGAAAACAAACTGGACCACGTCACAGTAGCTTGATACTTACACAGCAGGTATAAGTATTAGACCAGTGCTGTACAGTATACCATATCCTTTTTCCGCGTAGCTGGCCCTAGGGGAATGGCGACGGGTTCCCTATCGGAACGGAAACCACCAAGGCGACCCACACAGGCCTGGACTATCATTCCAGCTGCAGTCACCGCTTTCAAGAGTACCGTCCTGGCCACTTAAAATATGCCTACGTTGGGCAGGTCCAGGAGACAGCCTGCAGGGGAATCTAAACCCAGGAAGAAGCGTTTTCAAGCGGATCAGACCCTCGCGATGAACTATGACGATGGGGCCACCGTCCACGATATTGCATACGCATATATCCCCCTTATATCATCTGGCGTCACGAGTAGGTAGAAGAAAGTACAAATATCAGAATACAGGTCATACAGTACAGATTATCCAGGCAAAACGTCCGCAAGAGGAAAAGCAAACAATACCATTATCGCCTCGTCGCAAGATGGTCCTTGAGCCGCCTCCCGAGGCGCTTCGCCGCCACCTCGAGACTCTCGTCCCTCGTCCGCTCAACCTCCACGATCGTCCTGCGCGATGGTCCGACGAGAGCGACGCGCCGCGCCGCGAACGTGACGCTGTACGGTGAGAGATCGATGCGGGTAGGAGCTAGGTAGGCGTGGAGGAGGTCCTCAAGGCGTGCGCGTGGCTGCATGAGGTCGAAGAGGTCCCGGAATGCCTCTGGCTGGCCAAGGTGTAACTCGGTCTCGTCGGCCCAGACGTCATCATGCACCTTGAGCGCGATGAAGTGGTCCAGCACGGCGGTCTCGCGGCTGCGGTGCAGAGACGCGTTCGTGCCGCCAGATGGAGTAGCGGAGAGCGGGAAGGGATCGGAGGTGTATGGTGGTCGGATGAGCGAGGCGTAGGAGGGGAGGTAGGTAGAGCGCAACACGTGCATGCAGGCTATACAGGGACGGTGTCAACGCTTGGAAGAAGAACAAAAATTTCGTGATGGGAAACGAGGTGATCCGCGCGAAGCAGAGAACCGCCCTGTCTGCCGTCATGGGCTGTGCAAGACGTACCTAAGTAGAATGTGCGATTGACGAGTCTCAAGGACATCGTGAGCCAGTGGAGTGTCTTCCTCTGTCTCGCTAGTTTGCTGTAGTCCTTGTCTGGTGCCTGTGGGAACGTCCTGTGTACGATGAGTAGCAGGACATGTGAGGGAAAATCAGGAAAGGGGACTGATGAGTGAGAGGGGCGTGGAAATGGTGGTGGTGGGAGCTGACTCTGGCTGGGACGAGAGGAGCTGTATGGCGGAGGAGGGGGCAGGGCTGTCTTCTCATCGACGACGACCATGAGGGAGGAATGTTCCAAATCGGGATAATTGGAAGGGGGATACAGGGAGGTGTGACCGGGGTCTATCTTAGGGAGCGGGACCCCGAAGTGGTTGTGAGGAGTCGTGTTGAAGCCCCAAACCCCGGCACCGTCAACTAGCAACAATCCGACAATTTTGTATTATTCACGATTATATTTCAACATGGGCCCTCCTCGGAGTCATAGGCGTGGTCCAAAGCCTGTTTTACCATGTACGTTTTGTTCTTTTTCGTTGTGGCTTGCCGTCGGGGTTATTGGGGAAGTCTGGACATGGTTACTGATGGCGCCAACGTGCTTTCAGTGCGCTCACGCACGACTCGCTCCAGCAAGGGCAAGGCGAGTCCCATGTTATCACTTCTCTACTTGGGCATTCAATCTGATACTTTCGTCTCTCTTCTCTCCTCATCATCACTCTCTCACGTGCTTCCCACTATCCTCGCATCACCAGCTCCTTTCCGACCCAGATGCCAACACCCAGCAACTCACGGAACAACTTCGCCAACTTGGCCTCTACGCGGCTGACACAACTGGCGATGGCAATTGCCTTTTTCGTGCCCTCTCCGACCAGCTGTACGGTACCGAATCCCGCCACATCCAACTTCGAAAGGACATTTGTGACTGGATTCAGTCGCATAGTCTGCGATACGCACCTTTCGTTGACGACGAGCGTGGTTTGGATGTTCACCTTTCCCTCATGCGTCAACCGGGTACGTTCTTCCGCCCCACCCTTGTTCTATTCTTAGCCTCTACCCACACATCATCATCATTCTCAGCCACATATGGTGGTCATCTCGAACTTTCCGCCTTTGCACATATGAAGAAGTGTAACGTTAAGGTCATCCAACCTGGTCTTGTCTATCTCATCGAGTGGGCTGCTGGCTGGGACCCCGTCACTGCAGCGAACGACAATCCCACGTCATCGTCTTCTTCATTAGCCACAACATTGGTCGAGCGGGAACCCATGGCGAATGATCGCTCTAGACGTGCAGCACGGAGGGAGAGCAAGCGGGCCGAGCGAGACAAGGCACGCGCAGACAAGCCAACTACAGACGACGAGGATATTGTTCACAAGGATAACGTGACCCCAACTGTTTACGTGGCGTCAGTCCTTGTCTCAGACATCGTCCCTCACACATGACTCATACACCTTTCGCAGTTATCATGACTGGGAACATTTCTCTTCCATCCGCAACCTTCGCGGGCCACACTCAGGCCTGCCCGATGTCTCCGAACTCCCCGCAGATGCGTCGCCGCACGACCTCCCCTCAGTCCCTAAACCTTCCTCCAAACCTGCAAGCAAAGCTCGCCAGCGAGCAGCCTCCACCTCCGCCTCCAAACTACCTCCTGTACCTGTCTCAGCACCGAAACCTCTATCACGCCCACGTCGTACCTCCCGGTCCCTCCGGCAATCCGGGTCCTCGGCCACGGTCATCCCTGTAGTGGCCCCACCCACACCTGCCGACATCCCTCTCCCAAGCTCACGGTCGGCTTCTCCTCCCGCACCGTCGCTACCGCCCGGCCTGTACACGCGCGAACGCGACCAGCGTTCGCCCAAGCGCTCTTTTGACGAGTCGTCCGGGTCGTCCGATGTGTCTGCCGCTAGTACGAGTGCCGCGAAGCGCACGCGGCGCGGGACCGTGCGCGGTCTCGCGGCAGTCGTTCAGAACGGGGACGCAGACATGGATGCTGACGCCGACGTCGACGCCGACGTGGACGATGCCGATACACCGGCATTATCCGAGACGGCCTCTCTCAGCCCTATATCCTCACCTTCGCCATCACCATCGCCTCCTCCGGTGACAGCCACCGCCGCCCCGCGGCGATTGACGAAGAGAGAGCGCAAGGCGGCGGGGTTGCCCCGGCCTCGTGGCAGCGCAGGGAAGATCGTGATCCCCGGCGGACGGTTCCGCGTTGGTGATGACGGTAAGGGCGAGGGCCATGGCGACCGTGCGGACGTGCAGGGAGAATGGGCGCGGAACGGGACTGGACGGGTGGACGTGCGCGGCTTTCGCGAATTGCGGATCTAAGGTGGCCGGCCGGCGCCAAATTTTGGTTTTCACCCTTTTTTTTTATATCGCTCAGCTCGTCTGCACAAGCACGCACGCACGCACGCAACACAACCAACGCAAGCATTTTATCTCGTCCGACCCAACCAACCCATCATTCTATACCCCCCTCACCCGCGCACTCCCCATGAATTTGCCTGCAAATGCATACAACGTTCCTCATGACGAACGGACACGACAGACTTGCTCTTTGTGTATATCATTGAAAGGTTTCGTTTCCTTTTGTGTAGTACATCCAGATACAGTAGAGGGCACCTCACATACTTCAACAACAACCAACGTGGCATCTGATGACAGACCTTAGCAGTATTTATATACGGCGCATGATGTGTATAATCTACAATTGACTTATGAAAATTGGGCATTGAATTGTCTCGTTCTATCTCATGCAAATGAACATGATCACACCGATACAGCTGAAGCGGAAGCCCTCGCAGAAGGACGCTGGACTAAGTTATGTGAATCGAGCAATGAGTAAGACACCCACAGTCTCCTTCCCGATTCGATGCTCACGTAAGTGACAATTACTGCCAGTGGATGGATTCACAGTAATTATACTCAGATGACTACGGCAGGGCCCGGGCCACACCTCCGACTCGACTTGAACTTGCCAGTGAAGCACACCGGCAACCTTCATGCTGTAGAGGGACGCCGACGTTGAGATTCGACTTGAAGATGTTTACTTGTCTTTCTCGACCCCAAATCCCTGGGCCTCTACTGTGCTCGAACTTAAGTACGATCGACATGGTCTTGTCCTCGATAACCCCAAGCTTAGGTAGTGTGGGCGTTACCTGCCAAACCTCGTGGCAAACGCTTACGGCCTTCCCAGCCACTTGCAACCTAGGTACTTCTCACCCGTACTAGTATCGTACCCCCAGACGCAGACACCTCTCCTCGCTACCCATGTCTCTGTCACTTCCCACATCTTCCTCTTCCAATCTACAGGCTATAATTGATGCCTCCTTTAAAATGTATCAGAAGAAGACGAGGAAAGATCTTTTCGCTCATCCGTTGGCATCCCAGTTGCAGGTCTGCCAATCGCCCTCCGATATTCTGGCCGTTCTGCAGGGTCAAATTCAACATTTCGAGCAATCTCGCGATGAAAGACTCACGAAGTGGTTGAGCCCGACCGTCAACGTCCTTCATGCGTTTTCATCGACGCTTGGCTCGGGCGTTGGAAAAGTACATTCCATCTTGACGATCTTCTACGATCTGACCTCTGATACTATATGTCTAGGTATTCCCCGCCGCAAATGTCATTTTTACCGGTATCGGTGTCCTGCTTTCGGTAGCTATTGTCCTGGATCACCCTTACCCAGACTGTTCTGATATCGAACCCACACAGGCGACAAAGGACGTTGGGAGCCAAGATGGGCTAATGGATATCTTCGATTGCATCGAGAGCTTCTTCAGACGGCTTGAGTTACATGTCGCAGCGCCGATGACAGGCGCGATGATGCATATCGTTGCAAAGATAATGGCTGAGGTGATTGAAATTTTGAAGATTGTGACGAAGGAGGTGAAACGAGGACGAGCAAGTGAGTCGATCGCTGATAACACGTTTCCCGTCGCTGATAAAGATTCAGAGAAATATCTCAGGAAACTAATTGGAAGGAAAGATATAAAGGAGGCGCTAAGAAGATTGGATAGATTGACGCAGGAGGAGGCACGGATGTTGGCTCTGCAGGCTCACGTCACACGCGATGCCGGGATTAGAGCAGAAACCGTCAACAACAAGGGAACGCATATCGATGACGTCGTTCTTGAAGGTGCGTTCGTCACGTTGGCTACTCACCCGTGCCATTGTAAACACCTATACAAATAGATGAAGAGGCGGTCAAAATGATCGCACTGGAAAGGAAAGCTCTCGACCAACAGATGGCATACAATATGGACGAAGATAGGCCTTACCCCCGCCCCATTCGACCACAAGTCTTTTTCGGGCGCAATGAAGAGCTTAACACAATCATCGATTTAATCTTTTCGTCCCCCTCCCCAGTACGTATTGCTATCCTAGGTCCTGGTGGCGTCGGAAAGACCACCCTCGGCCTCGCCGTTCTCACCCATGAGAGGGTTGTGTCCCGCTTCGGCGACTCGCGCTACTTCGTCCCGTGCGAGTCGCTCATGTCGCGGGACACGCTGCTCGCCGCGATCGCCAACCCTCTCTCCCTCCTACAGCGTGGCACCTCCCTCGACACTTATTCCCCGAGGCTCGAGTCCCACGTGCTTTCCGCCCTAGATTCCGAGGAATGTATTCTGTGTCTGGACAGCTTTGAGTCACCATGGGACCAATCCGGCCAGAGCAGGAGAGCCGTGGAGGTACTGCTCGCGGACATAACTGCACAATCTTCCGTTACGGTGCTCATCACTATGCGTGGCGTGGAGAGGCCGAAGGGGACTGCGTGGACGCTGCCCATGTTACACCCACTAACCAACTTCCCACACGACGCCGCAATGCGCACTTGGGAGAGCCTTGCTGGCACTTGCGATGAATGGGCAGAAAAACTCATAGACGCCGTCGACTGTCAGCCACTCGCCGTCACCATCCTAGGCAGCCTTGCGGAGGTGTCAGCTGCCGAGACCCTCTGGGATCGCTGGCAGAAGGAGAACATAGCCCTCGTGGAGAAGGAGAAGGGCGACAAGCTGGCGAGTCTGGAGTTCTCCATTTCGCTTTCCTTCGAGAGCAATCGGATGGCATCCGACGGCTTCTCGAAGCGACTTTTGGGAATCCTAAGCATGCTGCCAGACGGGATGCCCGCGTTCGCTTCACCCGAGTTCAGGCGTCTTTTTCCCGATATCCCCGATATCTCGCGGAGCCTCGACACACTTGTGAAGTGCAGCCTGGCTACCCGCACGGCGGACAAGAGGGTCCAGGTGAACTCGCTGATACGGCTTTACTGTGAGAGAAACGACATCGTCGCTCCGGAAGATCGACGGGCGCTCGCCTCGGATGACTACGACAACTCCGGCCACGAGCCTTCCAAGATAACGTCATCTCCCATGAATTCCCAGCAATCCTTGATGTCGCCCTCGCGTACCTCCCTCACTTCGCCTCCGACAGACTCTGACGGACGCCTGCGCTCATTTGGCATGCACGAGCTGTCACCCTTACGCGGTGCCGATGCCAATGCAACCCAGCCCACCGTCTTCATAACTCCCGCCGCTTTGCAGCCAACCACCAAAGCTAACGCGAACCTGCGCACCCCCTCCGTTGGCACCTCCGCCTCTCCCGCAAACAACGCGCCAGCCTTGTTCCCGTTCGCATCCCGCATTCCATCGCGTTCGCCCTCCCCTTCCAGGTTCCCCGAGCACGGTAGCGTCCACGGGTCGGACGGCGACGGCGCTATCACTCAGGTGGAGAGATACATCCACACACGCTCTGTGCGTTCGTCTTCTCCTCTACTGGTTTTCACTGACGCATTATCTCTGTAGCGTGCGATAGAGGCCATCAGTGGCTTCGTCGATACGGCGGCAAGCATTGGCCACGAGGTTCTCTCCACCGGAGTCGACCTTTTGCAATTTGCGCCCGTGCCTGGATTACAACTCGCTGGAAACATTCTGCTCAATATCTGGGACGCCGTCGGGATGGTAAAGGTGAGTGTGATGAGCATCCCATTCGCCGCGCTGGTCCCGACTGCAGATCTCTCCAGACAAATCGTGTCGCATCTCTGCGCCTGGCCGAACGGTGCGAGGCAATCTTCGATTCTATTAATGGCGAGATCTCCCTTGCAGGCGAGACTGTAGCCGAGGAGCTTTGCAGGCCGATCGCTCAACTTGACCAGTGCGTTCTGGCCGCCCTCATAGTTTCACATAGTTTCCATCTGATTTCCACTGAACACAGGGCCTTCGGACGAGTCCGGGATCTCCTTAACAAGTTGGGCCAGCGTCCTTTCCTTAAACGCTACGTGGGGCGCGATGAAATCCAATCCAGTATTTCGGCTTGCGACATCGATCTCAGCGACGCCCTCGAGAAGTTCCGTGTCAGTGTTATTTTCCACTCGGCAGGCCATTCTTCGCGGTGGACACTGACGCAGCTCCTCTATTTGACAGTTCTCTATCCAGATCCGCACGCTGAATCTCAACTGTGCCAACGAGCTGCGGCGACAGAAGGATGCGCACGATATACTCGACTCGCTCTCGCACCTTTCTCCCAGTCTACCACCGGTGCATCCCCCATTATCACCTACGGTACTCCAGTCTTCCCCCGCAGACCCTGAGGGCGTGCGACAAACGCTGCACGCCCTGCGTGCCGCGCAGAACTCACAGGACCGCGCCCGCGACTCAGCAGACCTGCACCAGCTAATGCGCGCCACGATCGACGCGAACGATGACCTTGCCACGTACGAGGTTTTCCAGATCCCGCGCAGTGAGATTCCAGAGGCCATTAAGACGCTCGAGCGTGCCCTCAAGCACGTAAGCAAATGTGGGCAGCTCGACGCCGAGGAGAGCACCACGATGCTACCGTCTCCCCAGCAAGAGGAGGCAGGAAAAGGTAGCCCATCCGTCGAGCTCGGTGACAAGAGCCCAAGCCAGTGCAGCCCTGACGCGCTCCACCGCAAATTCATCGAGACAGGGATCGATGCGCTGCGGCGGCTGTCGAAGTGTACGGATCTCTCCCTCCCGAACTGGACGGTCACGTGGTACGAGATCGAGCTTGAGGCGAAGGTTGGCTTTGGGTCTTTTAGCTACGTTTATCGCGGCTTGTGGTGCAAGCACACAGTCGCGATCAAGGTGCTCGCCGAGACGACACCGCGTAACATCTTCTTGCGCGAAGTCAAGATATGGAAATCGCTCGACCACCCGAACGTGCTCGAGCTTTTCGGCGCGTCCAGTGCGAGCGGCGACCCACCATGGTTCCTGGTGAGAGGCATCTCTTTCCTGGTTACACAGTGATACGTTCTTTGTTTGTCTGATATCGTTTTCGTTTAAACAGGTTAGCAAGTATTATCCGCGGGGAAGCCTTGTCAAGTACTTGAAGGGGCTGAGCGGGACTGATGCCACAAGCATTGACGCATTGAAAATGATACACGAGATCTCGGAGGGTATGGCATATCTTCACAAGCAGGGTGTGCTGCATGGTGATCTCAAGGTACGGACCCCGGCCGTAAAACCGACCGTCTCTTGCAGTAAATGACCCCTGCACAGGCTACTAACATACTTGTCGACAATGATACCCGTTGCGTCATCTCCGACTTCGGGCAAAGCGAGATGAAGTCCGAGGTCAGCCGCATTACCGGCGCATTGCAGCCCCGTACGTGTTTCCTTCTAATCGTCGTCCACCTGCACCTGACTTGATCGGACTCTGTTTCCACTGTAGGTGGGACGTTACGTTGGCAGGCGCCCGAGCTGATGCAAGGCGCCCAAACGCTGACGCCAGAGATAGATGTCTACGCGTTTGCCATTTGCTGCGGGGAGATCCTTAACATGGGAACCTTACCGTGGCCACTTATGGGTGACGATACCGTTCGGCATCTCGTGTTGAGTGGGTATCATCTCCTACATTACTCGGCATTTGCCCGCGCTTTCATGGCAGCCATGCTGACGCACCTGGATGTTTTACTAGAGGAGAACACGAGGCCCTCGCTTCCGCCGCCGTCAAATCTCGTCGACGTCCAGCTCATGGACGTCATCTGCGCAAGCTGGGACCGCGTCCCGTCGAATCGGCCATCGTTCGAGAAAATTGAGCGTGATCTCCAGAGGCTGCGCGTGGTGCCAAGCGCCCAGAACGTCAACCTGCGGACATTTGACACCGAGGAGCATACACCCTCCGTCGTGGGGCGGGACGCGCAGAACTCGCATATCTCATCCTTGCCTACCTCTCAATCATCGGAAGGCCAACCAGACAATGCGGCTCCACAACGCCCGCATACTATCTATGGAATCACCCCCATCCTACCAAACGTGCTCCCAACGCACCACGATCTCCAATCAACCCAATAAGCGCGAATGGACCTGATGACAGACCTTGCAGTATTTATTTACGGCGCATGTGTATAATCTACGATTGACTTATGAAAATGGAGCATTAAATTTTCTCGTTCTATCTCATACAAATGATGCAAATAATTGATGAAACTAAGGAAGCTAAAAGTCTTTGCGAGCCACTGCTTTGCTCTTTGTGTTGGCTCTTGTGTGTTTTAGAAGCTAGCAATGGATGAAGAAAGGAATGGCTGCCTGCATAGAGAGTGGGCTGAAGCACGAAGTGCTTCTCGATCGGGGATGAGGGGTCCATGGCCCGAGGCGAGGTCACGGTCGCGACGGGTGGGTGGGAACCCTGGTGCTAGGCAATGAGGGTCCGAGGACATGGGCCTCATCATCGATCCCTGTGCAAAACTACTGGGACAGGTGGGTGGGTAAAATAAAACTGTTCTGGTTCTTCTAACCGGCCCAGGATTTGGGCAGGCGGACGGCGGTACAGAAAGAGGGGCAACTTGAACTTGAGTACGGTGCCTAACACGTGCCGCTCGTACGTTTACTCAAAGACTCGGCTCTATGCTTACCCTCGTTCCTTGCTTCACTTTAGACCTGCCAACATCTTGAAAGAGTCCTTCGAGTGCCGCGGTTGGCCTGACTTCCCTAACAATCACACAAGATATGGGGGTAATGACTCGCTCAACGATGGATCCCGAAGAGAGTCAAGAGACAAATCAAGTATTTAAGTACAAAACATGGTATCTAAATGAGGAAAAGAAACGGAATGAGGTAGCATGGGGAGGACTTGGGCATACAGGCAGCTGAGATCGATATACAAAATAAAATTAAGATACGAAAAGTACGGTTTCAGGTACAGCGCTCGGGCTGGCCAGTGGCTGGCCTTTCACCTTCGGAGGGGTCAAAATCTTGACCGTCCTCGGTTAAGCTCTTATCATTGAGAGCGAAGGCGGAAGAGGCGGCGACGTGAGTGATGACGAAGTCAGCGCATGTCCTCCGCTCGTGCTTGCTTTCGAATGTCCGAGCTAGGGCCGATAATGACGTTGCCTGCCTGGTGGAGACCATTTTGCATGCTGTCGCGGTCTTCGCTCTTGTACCAAACCTTGCGCGAATCGGTGAGAAGGGTCGACCGAGACGAGCACTACAGTGGTGATAAAACAAATAGCGAAGTTTAATCTTCCTGAAGGACCTATACAACCATTGGGTGCTGGGGACTTGCTGAATGACTTCGAGTGGAGGTTGTTGTGGAATCGAGGGGGCTGTGAACCCGAACGATGCAGTGGCTGACGTAGTTTCGAGAACGGAAAGAATATATCTATGCCTCTCGAGAAGTATGGTGCGAAACTCGATCGGGGCGATGGCATACCTGCAGGCCGGTGCGTGGTGCAAAGGAGTCGTGGTCCTTGTCGGGATCGTAACACATAGATGGCTGCTGGCGGTTAGAGAGGGTGCAAGGATGAGGTTGGGAGAAACTGACTCGACTCGATGTTGAAGGCGGGAGGAAAGCGAGAGAACGAGGGCCGAAGGTACGAGAGCGAATATACAGACAAGATGAGGACGAGACAGGGCGAGATAGCGTAGCTTAGTACTGGTATGCGGAAACTTGAATCACTAGAAGGCGTTTGTCCGAGTCGCAGACCGATGGAGTCAATTTGAGAGAAGGTGGGTCACCGAAAGCGACCAAAAGTAAATGGAGGGGGGATCAATAAACTCCTCCTGGGTCCTGGTGAGTTCGAAGGCGGACAGGGTCTACCTCTAAGGAAGGTGAAAGGTAAACAGATGGCTCGGTGGTGTATTCCGAAAGCATTTAAGCACAAAAGACTGTACAGTAGTAGCTAGACGAGGAAAAGAAGAGGAATGGGGAAAGTATAGAGAGGCCCGGGACTCGAGCAACGAGTCAGCGGAGCCTGATTGAGACAAAGAAAATCAAGATACAAAGCTGGTTTCAGATACAGTACAGCGCTCAGACCGCTTCGGAATTATGTAAGAGTCCAGCCTCGTCAGCGGAACATGGAAAATTGGTGTGCCCACTTGTGGACGAGGTACTTGGAGTCTTGGACCAGCGCGCCTGGCGCTTGCTCTTTTGATGGCACCATACCAGAGACTACTGTATTTGTAATGCGCCACCGTTGTCTCGGAACAAAAGACAACTGTCCTGTGCCACCTTGGGCGATACTAGCTAGTATCGACGGGCCACACCACCAGTTATAAGTCGCTCTGTTTCTCTCAACGAAATACCTGAGACAATGATGACCACGTCGTGTTCATCCATGGTCCTTTGCATCCTATGCAGGTCTCCACGCCTACCCCAGGAAAGTTCTATCCCAAGCAGGGTTTCATTTGGTGAGAATAAATTGACTTCTCCTCCCCAAAAACTTCCTTTGGTCATATACACCGATCTGACTGTTGCCGCCGATTTAAGCAAGAATTGATCCCCCGCCGGAAATCCTCCAGTCTCGCGATGTAGGTGTGACGGAAGGTACGTTCGAAATGTCCATCACCCTGTTACAAGAGGCCGCAGCTCTGGCTTCGAGGGTGCCGTACCTGGGAGTGTTCGCAGGCATTCTGTTGGATATAGTCAGGATCAAGGCTGTACGGCGTATCCTATCCCCTCCCTGCCATGCGCTGAGGTACTATCTTTACAGGAGGTCGATCTCTACCGCGACCTTTGGGAGGAGGTCATGTACAATATCGTCAAGGTCGCCAATCTCATCGGGCAGCTCAGTGCGTCTTGCCAACAATACGGGTTGGGTAACGAGGCCGTGCCGTTACCACAGACCTTGGTTGGCATCATGACTGAGCTCGAAGTGTACGGGCGCAGACTTTGAACTGGCTCTCTTATTCACCCTGTTCTCTTGCAGCGAATTGGAACAGGTAGTCAGAGTTATGTCGCAATGTCGTGGGAAAACAAGATGTGAGCGATTCAAGATGGGCCTTGCTCGCAACGACATGATCAAGCAGATCCAGAAATGCGACCGTCAGATGAGCAGGATGTTCGAGCGCTTTGTGGTACGTTTTATTTCATTTTTATCCAGATAAAATCTTGTTCAATCTCCGTCAGGTTGCCATGTTGTTCGACATTCGATTCCAGCTAGTTGCTGGGGGAGCTCAGTCGACACCGACAACCACTGGCATGCCATTTGTCATGGAGCACTCAAACGGGGTTCAAGAAGAAGCATTCAGCTCTTCATCGTGTCCCGATCACAAGCCGCCCGATCCTCGAACATACGAGCCAGTAGGACATACGTCAATGGTCATCCAGATAGCCAATCATCAACTCGAACCACCATGCATGTACAACTCGGAGCCAGTAGTACAGACACCCAGCCTTAGCTCATGTTCCTCGTCAAACGACTATGAACCAGTCATGTTCGTGCCTCTATGCCTCTCTTCACTTCTGCTCTGACGCCGTGAAGACCTCAGGCTTTCGCTGTTCCTGTTCGACCGCAGGTCTTTTTCGGGCGCGATCGCGAGCTAAAGACAATCATTGACCTTATTTCCTCGTCCTCCTTCGCAGCACGCATCGCTATCATAGGCCCTGGAGGCGTCGGAAAGACCGCCCTCGCTCTCGCCGTTCTCACACACGAGGAGGCCGTTTCCCGCTTCGGCAACTCGCGCTACCTCGTCCCGTGCGAGTCTCTCATGTCACGGGGCGCGCTACTCGTCGCCATCGCCAACTCGCTCTCCCCATTCCAGCATGGGCCTACGATCGACAGCTCCTCCGTGGTGGGGCTCGAGTCCCATGTCCTTTCCGCCCTACGATCCGAGGAATGTATTCTGTGCCTGGACAACTTTGAGTCCCCCTGGGATCAGCTCAGCCCGAGCAGGAGAGCCGTCGAGATGCTGCTCGCGGATATAACCGCGCTGCCCTCCGTTACAGTCCTCATAACGATGCGTGGCAGAGAGAGGCCGAAGGAGACCGCGTGGACGTTACCCATGTTACCCCCACTTACCAACTTCCCGCGCGATGCCGCGAAGCGCACTTGGGAGAGCCTCGCTGGCACCTGTGATGAATGGGCTGAGAAACTCATAGATGCTGTCGAATGCCTACCGCTCGCCGTCACCCTCCTGGGCAGCATTGCGGAAGTGTCGGCTGCAGAGACCCTCTGAGACCGGTGGCAGAGGGGATGCGTAGTCTTAGTGGAGAATAAGGGAGACAAGCTGGCGAGTCTAGAGTTCTCCATTGCAATTTCCCTCGAGAGCGGCCGGGTAGCCGCTGACATCTCCTCGAAGCGACTTCTGGGAATCCTCAGCATGCTCCCAGACGGGATGCCGGCAATCCCTTTGCCCGAGTTCCAGCGTTTGTTTCCTGACATCCCCCAAATTTCACAGAGCTTGGACACGCTTCTCAAGTGCAGCCTGGCGGTCCGCACTGCAGACAAGAGGGTCAAGGCGAACTCGCTGGTGCGGCTCTACTGCGAGAGCCACGATCTCGCCTCTCCAGAGGACAGACGAACGCTGCGAGACTACTACGTGACACTCGCTTTGCATTTCCGTAACTACAACAATCTCAACCACTGCGGGATGACGATGGAGATGAACAACATGGAATCCGTGCTGTGCAAGTCTCTTTCCTGGACCCCACTGCCAGAGGTCACGCCCGTGATCGAGGCCATCATCGCCTACACGCAGTTCTGCACTCACATTGGCAACTTCTCGGATGTGGTCGTCACATGCGCTCCGGAGGTGCAAGATCTCCTCAACAAGACCCTGGGTGATTTCCTGACATCTCTGGGCTCCGTATCTCTCTGTGAGGGTAATGTGGCCCTCGCAGAAGTGCATTTTAAAAGGGCCTTGGTCCTGCACGAGAGTGTCCAGGATATAATCGGTCAAGCAAATGACTATAATCAGCTCGGACACGTGTTATACAAATGCCACAGGATGGAGGAAGCGATGACATGCTATCGGAGGGCCCTTGGCTTCAATGTGCAGTCCAACAACTCGGGTGGCCAAGTTAATGCCCTGACGGGTCTCGCGGAGACATACAAGAAACTCGGTAGACTAGATGAGTCGCGCGAGCATTACGAGAGAAGTCTGACGTTCCACGAGGAGCACCGCAATCAGCTGAGTCTTGCCAATACCTTGAACGATCTTGGGCATGTCTATCTCATGATGGACAGCATAAAGCGCGCGAAAGAATCCTTCAAGAGAGCCTTGGAGCTTCACAAAGCTGTCAATGACCCTGTTGGCCAGTCCAACGACGTCTCTGGCCTCGCGGACGTTTATCAGCGACTGTACAAGCTTGCTAGGGCCGAAGCAGCACACAAGAAAGTCGATGTATCCGCTCGATCACGCTTGCGGCCGCACGCCACTCGTCCGACCTCTCCAGGTGCAACTTATCTCAAGAGCGCACTCGAACACGAACTTATACACCGCAGCTAGTAGAGTCTTATATTCACTTTCGAAAGCGTGAATGTATAGTATTTGTAGCCTATGTTAGTCTTCGCTCCTCTTTCCACAAGTACTATGTACCGTTACGGGAATCTCAACGTCCACGCGTGTTCCCCTTTCACACCATTTTGATACGTTTCGGCGTCCCTTGCTTCGTTGCCTATTAGAAACCCCCTCCCCTTGCTTTCTTGGCGGGATTCTTATTGAAATGTAGTCACGGTCTCGTACTCGTATAAATCAGTATTGCAATCAATCTATATCCTGTACTCGGAATCGCTGTTGTGTGGTTTCCTTCGATTCCTCTTAAATGCAACCCTCAATTGTTGCGCTTAACTTCTGGGGTGCATCGATATCTGTCGCATCACTCAGACCAGAGTCACCTGACCTTGCACCTGACTGCAAGTTGGAAAACCGTGGGAACTGAGTGTGCGCCCAATCGATAACCATCGATGGGATCGCCCTAGCTCGCACAGCACCAACTATGACGACTTCTCCGAGTTCTTCCAAGATTCTTAGCATGCTACGCAGGTCTCCACGTCCACCCGAAGACACTACCTCAAGCGCGTCTTCGCAGGGTAAGAACACATTGAGATTTCTCCCTCCCAGTCTTTCCTTAACCATAGTCACGAAACTGACTACCGCTCCTGATTTCAGTGACGGTCAAGGGTCTCGACCTCCCAGTCCCACGGGATATCCTCCAGTCCCCGGAGGCGGATGCGAAGATGGGCGCATTCGAAATGGCTGTTAGCTTGTTGAAGGAGACTTCCTCCCTGATCAAGAACGTGCCGTACCTAGGAGTAATTGCAGGCGTTTTCCTGGAGCTAGCCAGGATTAAGGGCGTACGACTTTGTCTCTTCTATCCTATCCTATCTGAGACTGAATCGTGCGATGTGTGCACAGGAGGTCGACCTTTATCGCGAATCTTGGGAGGAGGTCATGTACAACGTCATCAAGGTCGCCGATCTCGTGAAGCACTTTGGCGCAGCATGCCAGCGCCACGGGCTGTGCGACGAGGCGACGTTCCCCCCGAACTTCGTCGGCACCATAAAGGCACTCGAAATGTAACGGCGGATATCTTCGACTTCCGTCGTATTGCTAATTTTTACTTCTTCGTAGTGAGTTGGTTCAAATAGTCGGAGTTATGTCGCATTGTCGTGGGAAGACAAGGTTTGAGCTATTTAAGAAGGGCCTTGCACGCAACGATATGATCAAAGAGATTCGGAAATGCGACCGTCAGATGAACAGGATGTTTGACCGCTTTTTGGTGAGTATTCTCTTGTAGATCTACGCACATTTTCATTTAAATTCCAAAAGGCCGCCATGGTGATGGACATTCGATTCCAACAGCTCGTTTCTGAGAAAGCTCAGTCGACGCCGATACCGATGCATATGGCCATGCCCGTCCCATCAGTAACTATCGAGGGACCCCAGCCTGTAATGTTCCCCAAGCCTGAAATACACGAGCCGGTAGCACTGGCCCCCAGGTATAGTATGACAATGCCCACACCGTCCGCAACCATCGAGGAACCCAAACCAATCCTTCCGTACTCTGTATCGTTTCTCCAAGATCAAATGAACGAGCCGGGCGAACAGGCACCTAGCCTGCACACCCGTTCGATGTCAGCCGGCTCTATCCCAGTCCTGTTCGTTCCTCCTACACCACTCTGCTGTCTCCGTTCTGACACCACTCAGCCCTTTCCCTCGCCCCATTCGACCCCAGGTCTTTTTCGGGCGCGATTCCGAGGTGAAGGCGATCATCAATTTGATCTTTTCGTCCGCCTTCACAGCACGCATCGCCCTCCTAGGTCCTGGCGGTGTCGGGAAGACCACCCTCGCCCACGCCGTTCTCACTCACGAGATGATCGTGTCCCATTTCGGTGACTCGCGCTACCTCGTCCCATGCGAGTCGCTCACGTCGCGGGACGCACTGCTCGTCGCGCTTGCCAACTCGCTCTCCCTCCTCCAGCCCGGGACGACAAGCTACACCGTGGGGCTCGAGCCTCGCGTGCTTTCCGCCCTAGGATCCGAGGAATGTATTCTGTGTCTGGACAATTTTGAGTCTCCTTGGGACCAGCCCGGCCCGGGCAAGAAGGCTGTCGAGATGCTTCTTGCGGATATTACTGCGATGTCTTCAGTTACAGTGCTCATCACTATGCGTGGCGGGGAAAGGCCGAAGGAGACCGCGTGGACGTTACCCATGTTGCCCCCACTTACCAACTTCCCGCGCGATGCCGCGAAGCGCACTTGGGAGAGCCTCGCTGGCACCTGCGATAAATGGGCGGAAAAACTCATAGGCGCTGTCGACTGTCAGCCGCTCGCCGTCACCATCCTTGGCAGCCTTGCGGAGGTGTCGACTGCCGAGACCCTCTGGGATCGTTGGCAGAAGGAGAACATAGCCCTCGTGGAGAAGGAGAAGGGCGACAAGCTGGCGAGTCTAGAGTTCTCGATTGAGCTTTCCCTTGAGGGCGACCGGATGGCCGCCGACGTCTCTTCGAAGCAACTCCTGGGAATCCTCAGCATGCTGCCAGACGGGATGCCCGCATTCCCTTTGCCCGAGTTCCGGCGTTTGTTTCCTGACATCCCCCAGATTTCACGGAGCTTGGACACGCTTCTCAAGTGCAGCCTGGCGGTCCGCACGGCGGACAAGAGGATCCAGGTGAACTCGCTAGTGCGGTTTTATTGTGAAAGGCACGATCTCGCTTCTCCAGAGGACAGACGGGCATTGAGGGACTACTACGTGACGCTCGCCTCGCATGGTTATGACAGTCTCAGCGACGAGCTGTTGAAGAGGATGACGATGGAGATGAACAACATGGAATCCGTGCTGTGCAAGTCTCTTTCCTGGACCCCACTGCCGGAGGTCACGCCCGTGATCGAGGCCATCATTGCCTACACACAGTTCTGCTCCTACATCGGGAACTTCTCGGATGTGGTCATCAACCGTGCGACAGAGGTGCAAGGGCTTCCTGATGAGACCATTGGTGATTGTTTGATGTCACTGGGCTCCATCTACCTCAGTGATGGCAAGGTGGTTCTTGCCGAAATGTATTTCAGAAGGGCCTTAGCACTGCACGAGAGTGCTCAGGATATCATTGGTCAGGCTAATGACCAGTGTCACCTCGGAGATGTGCTGTACAGATGTGACAAGACTGAGGAGGCGAGGACCTGTTACCAGAGTGCCTTTGACCTCAATGTGCAGTCCAACAGCTCATATGGCCAAGCTAATGCCCTGACCCACCTTGGAGACACATACAGAAAGCTTGGCAGACTAGAGGAGTCACATGAGCATTACCAGAGAAGCCTGACATTTCATGAGGAGCATCAGAATCAGTTGGGTCAAGCTAATAGCCTGAAGGGTCTTGGGCATGTCTATCTCAGGATGGATGACATCAAGCTTGCAAAAGTCTCCTTTGAGAAAGCCTTGGAGCTTCACATAGCTGTTAATGACCTTGTTGGCCAGGCCAATGATGTCTCTAGTCTTGCAGAGGTTTATCAGAGATTGGACAACCTTGCAGAAGCTGAAGCAGCATATAGGCAATCCCTGGATCTGCACAAACAGGCTAAAGATAATCTAGGGATGGGGAATGCTCTCAGTCATCTTGGAGATCTCTACAGAAAGCAGAACAGGCTGTCAGAGGCAGAGTCTTACTATAAAAAGGCCCTTCAGTCTCATACAAAGGCATCTGATAAGCTGGGTCAGGCCAATGACCTCAAAGGCTTAGGGGGCATATATCACAGACAGGAAAATCCCAAGGGTGCCACTGAGCAATATGAGGCTGCTTTAGAGCTGTATGAAGACACAGGAAATTGCCTTGGCAAGGCCAACTGCCAGAGATTCCTTGGGAGGATTTTTTACTCCCAAGATGAGCTTGATAGTGCATTGACTATGTTTCAACATGCTTTGGAGAACTATAAAAAAGCAAATGACACCATTGGTCAGGGAAATTCCCTGAATAGCATGGGGGATGTAGAGAGAAGACTGGGAGGCCTTAGTAAAGCAGAGGGGCTATATAAGCAAGCTTTGCAAGCTCATGAAAAAGCTAATGACAAAGTGGGTCAAGGGAATGACTACAAAGGCCTTGGGATTGTATATGAAAAGCTGTACAAGTTGAAGGATGCAAAAGAAATGTTTGAAAAGGCTATGGAGATGCATAGGGTCTCTGGGACAACAAAGAGTGAGGAACAGGATCAAGCTCACCTAAAAAAGGTGATAAAGAAGTTGGAACATGGTGCTAGAACTAGAAAATTTAAGTAGTTTGTCAAGTCAGATCCATTTTACAATCTAGTTACATCACATGCATCTCTTGATGCATCTTTTGTTAACATGTTATCCAATCTCAGGTTTATGTTTCTGTTATTATATGATTGGTATTTGTGTACCAGTGTCAAACTACAAGTCTTGTTACAAACAATCTTTGTGAGGTAAGAAGAGGAGACTTCACTGTGTATTGAAGCAGCTATAACTTGAGGGAAGGCCACATACAACTGTACAAGGGTATTTGTGTACTAGGTTAGAAAATGTTAGAGAAGGAAAGCAAAAAGGTGTGTTAGCAAGGCCATTCAGAGATGCCTGATATACAACCTGGTCAAGATGGAGAGATAAGGATAAGATAAGATGAAATGAAAAGTATGTACACAGCAAAGTTGATGACAATGAAGTTACTTTGACTCTGACTGATGGGGTCTGCATAATTCCTTTCACCCTTGACTGGCTTGACTTCTGGATGCTGTTCTAATGCCTATCATGGGAACTGTCAGAGACTCTATCTCAATGATAACATACTCCGATTCAGCTCTAACCTGGGCTGGAACTGGATTCCGGCTCCTCCTTGGATGGGATCTCATGGGTCACTGGTCCAAGGTGTGTCTTTTCCAAGCTCTGTGCTTCCAACATCAAAGGGACCCTAGAGTGGAGGGACCTGTGCAGGCTTCTGACCCTGCACTTCACAGTATTGATCCATTGTAATGTCTTTTACTACCGAGAGCCCCAGGGAGACCCGGTGATGAAGAGCTTTGTCACTGACCACGGAGGGTTGATCATACCCAGAGCTGCCTGCATCATATATAATGAGCAGTCCATTACACATGGACAAGTCCTGATTGTACCTCAAAAGCATCCATTACAGAACAAAGCACACGGAGCACACTGGTTATTTGCTCGGGTCCCTGGGTTTCCACACGGGGCTCTTGAAGACCTGCCTCATTTAAGTTTGAAGCTGCTGATGTACCGAGCACTTCTGACTTGAAAAGGATATTCTGAAAAGTTCTGTTCAGTTGCCAGTAGTAAATGCGATGATCAGTAGGCATCTAGCATGATTCAAGATTTGTGTTAATGCTTACAAATCCAGGGGTTTGTAGGGCCCATCCAGCTCTTCAACAACAGTGAAGAGTTTGGAACAGTGGCGGGTTTCTTCATTCATGCATTGGAAACAGAGATCCCCTTCTTGCCACAACAACCAAAGGAGTGCTATTCCTGCTGGCAATAGATGTGTCTCCGAGCATGGTAACAAGGTCACAAAGATACCAGACCTCCCAGGTCAGCACCTATACGAGTACAGGAACAGCTATACTTGAGTGACAAAAGATAGGTGGCAAGAATTAAAACATATGCCTGAGGAATTGGTGCAAAGCAATGCTGTGACCTTGAATGGCAGCAGGTGCACCTGGCGTGGATACAAGACATTCTTGTGACTCTTGTGTGAGTTTATCGAGGCCACATTGTATTGGAACTACATATTTGATGACATGATTGAACTTGACACTTCTGCCATGGTTTGGTGATGATGATTAGTGCAACAGATGGAAAAAATTGTCAACTGCAAGCTCAGAGGAATGCAGTGCATGTGCTGGAACTCGAGGTCATTAAGTATGGCTAGTGATTTGCCAGCCCAGCCCAGCCTGAAAGCCGGTTATTAGGCTTGTCTTAGGGAGGCTATAGGCCTGGATATTATCCAGCCTAAGCCTCTCCCTGAGGCTTATCACATCTGCAGCTGCCATCGGCCTGCAAGCCATGGAAGGCCACAGCTTTACTAGTACAAGAGACCCATTTGTATTCAATGTAGAGTGTTCCCACAAATAACTACTCTACTACCACAACATCATCTGCATTGTTATTGCTGCCCCCTTCCTCAACTACTGCTCCCAAGACTGCTTCCCATGTCCAGTCTTCTGCCTCATTAACAGCCTCGCTTGCTGAACCCTCTTGATTGGTGGGTAGATTGTCGGTGTTGTCTAGTATTGTCTCTTCATTGGCCAGGCTCAGAAACACCCTTGACATCAAGTCTTGATGAATGAACAACTTGAGACACTGTAGTGCTGTCACGGACTGCCTCGGAAGTGAACTGACATATCGGTTATGACTACGCCCGTCAGCTTACATTAGTCATGGACAGGGTTCGGAATATTGTTGTAGCACAGACTCACACGCTGTCAAAGGTGTTATTGTTCTCTCTTATCAGGTGCATGTGGACACTATGTCATACTAGGATAGCGATACTAGGGTTCATGACTTGTTACTTAGTTCAGACTCCGCTTCAAAGCGAGTCTTACGTGTATATAAGTCGACTAGTAAAGACCAGGGATCCCTATCCTGGTCTTTTTCAATTTGCTGTTTGCTTTCTCTTCTTTCCAGTCTGCCTTCCCTTTTCCATCTCTTCCTTTGGTGTCTCCCTTTCATCCATCTCTATTTCCAACTATATGCTTGTCTCTATCTGGTAGAAGTGCAATCAGGCCTTTACCAATGTCGAAGACCTATTGTCGTCACACATAGTGTCTATACGCCAAATCACATATTGCTCCGCTGATACCCTAAACCGGCGTTAAACGCTAAAATGCCGGCTAAGAGCAAGCAGGTTCGAGGGGCTTTCGGATTCACAGGCGTTCGACGCGGTCGGAGTGGCGAGTCGCGGGTGCTATCCGGGAACAAACGGTACGAGTCGCGCTGACTTGTCGGGCCGGGAGCGGAGCGGGCGCAGACACACACACGGGCGTGTCCTACGGTCGGTACGGTCGCGGAAGGGTTTGGAGACGTTCGCTACGTCGCCGCAAGGTCGAGAGATGAGAATGGAAGTCGAAGAGAGGAGCGAGGGAATAACTTGAATTGTTCTTTTCTGGTACAGAGTGGTCTACTTAAATATGCGGGCACGCTCCGCCTAAGTGCCGGTAGGGCAGAGCGCGAAATATTCTAAGTCGCGCTCGCATCGTACGAGTCGCGCGCGTGCCTTTCTCGCCGACCGAGGTCGCCGCTGGTCGCGAGGGGTGCCGAAGCGTTTGAATACTCTGTCAACTCGAAACAGGGCCCGCGCGCCCTTGGCGGCGGGCACGTGCTAAAATGCGGCAAGGTATGTCGCACTAGTGTCGGTCGCCTTGTAGCTAGGGGCGGGGCCCGCGCACGCCGGGCCTGACCGGTCGATCGGTCGTTAGTTCTACGCATTTGATAGTACATTTCCTGTGGTCTCCGCTGACCGGTCCCGCAGACTAAGGGGCGCGCGGACATGCTCGTGATGTCCCACGTCCACGTAGTCTTGGACGTCTTCAGGAGTAGGGCGCCGCGCGCTGCGGCGCCCGCGCGGTATTGCTGGGTCGCTGTGTTGAATCGTCTTGATTCCGCTAAGTCGGGCGGCACTACGGGCCGCCGTCCGCTAAATATCCGATAAGGGTTTGTTTCTTTGGTCCTCGGGCGCGACCGGGCCTGTCGCTCGTGGTGCGGGCCGGGCGCGCCTTCGTAAGGTGCCGGCCGCGTGCTCAACTCGTGATTTCCGGGGTCAGCGCGCTAGCGGTCGTATTACCGCCACAATCCCTGTCCAAGTCGGACGAACGCTTAGCAAAGCGTTACAAGTGCCTCAACAATGTTGCCATCAAGGCGATTGCAACGCTTGCTGATCATGATCCCTGCAGAGGAAAAGGTGTGTTTGCTTGCAACTGAAGACGCCATCACAGCAAGATAGTCACAAGCAATCGAATGCCATGTTGGGTAATGGGGCCCACATATCTACAGTATGTCCAAGCATTAGTAGTGACACATGTGAACAAAATAAGCTACATACCCCCCACCAGCAGACTAGGCCCATGCCATCTGGCACATCTTTGACAGTGTTGATGTAGGACTTCCATTTGTCCATCCAGGTGTTGGCTGGACAGCTGGCACTTTCACTGCCATCGGTATCTTCTTTGGTGTTGGTATTTTTGATGTTAGGGTGGGCTGACTTGTGCATTGGGGCAACCTTGCGAATGCATGTGGCCTTGGCAGTCGGATTGCTCTGCAGAGTGTTGAAGCGATCAAGGAACTTAGATACAATGTAAATAAGTTAGTCATTATAAACACAAAGGGTAAAAGAACTCACCCTCTTCTGGATGGCATCCTCAATGTCAGCGACGATGTCTGAGGGCCAGTGCTTGCAAAAGTATGCCAACTTCCTGGAGGGATCAAGTACTATGCACAATGGTCAGTGAATGCAAGGGTACTGTAGCGGATGACTGTCGGCTATGTCAAGCAAGCTGAAAATGAAACGGGCTCGTCAAGGACAACTCAAGCTTGACACAGAGATAAATCATGCGCCGAACTAACCAGTGTGGAGCGTGCTGCACTTGATACCTTTATACAAGGTAATAGAAGCGGTGTCACACAAAAGGTTAGTCTGAGTGAGAACCAAGAGGACAAGTTAGATTGGTACTATGGAAGACAAGAGGAATGCGAACCTGAGTGAGAACCAAGAGGACAAGTTGGCTCTACTCAGGACGCTACAGGGTGTCTTATATACTACTAGGGATGAGTCACTTACTAATCTACTGAGTAAGTATGTATGACTCCAAGCTGACGTGTCGTGTATCTATATTTAGCACTTCTATTGTGATTACTGATCACTGTGTCATAAGTGCTTACTTGTGCTGATGCATCGCCCTAATAATAGAACAATGCTGACTGAAACCTAATACAGCATGTAATCTACATTACCCTATTGTTCTACGATGTTCCATGACATTCCAACCAATCATAACATATGCATGTTTGATATGAGATAAGGCAGGTCCTTCCCAGGATCACGTGCCTTTGATGACGAATACAATGCACATGTTGGCATCATGTGACTAACCATCTTATCATATCTAATGATAAGGACTCTAATGCAGAAAACAGAAAAAGATATACGCATCTGTGACAGGTACGAGAAAAATGAGACCACCTGTCACAGACACATATATCTTTTTCTGTTTTCTGTATTGAAGTCCTTATCATTAGATATGATAAGATGGTTAGTCACATGATGCCAACATGTGCATTTGTATTTGTCATGAAGGCACATGATCCTGGGAAGGACCTGCCTTATCTCACTATTAGACATGTGTATGTTATGATTGGTTGGAACATTATGGAATGTTGTAGAACAATAGGGTAATGTAGATTATATGCTGTATTAGGTTTCAGTCAGCATTGTTCTATTATTAGGGCGATGTGTCAGCACAAGTAAGCACTTATGACACAGTGATCAGTAATCACAATAGAAGTGCTAAATATAGATACACAATGTGTCAGCTTGTAGTCATTTGTACTTACTCAGTAGATTAGTAAGTGATTCATCCCTAGTAGTATATAAGACACCCTGTAGCGTCCTGAGTAGAACCAACTTGTCCTCTTGGTTTCTACTCAGGTGTGTATTCCTCTTGTACTTCCTTACACCAATCTAACTTGGCCTCTTGGTTTCTACTCAGACTATCCTTTAGTGTGACACTGCTATTAGTACCTTGCACAAAGGTATCAAGTTTAGCACACTCCACACTGGTTAGTTTTGGCATGTGATCTATCTCTGTGTTAGGCTTGAGTGGTCCTTGACGAGCCCGTTTCTACTTTTCAGCTTGCTTGACATAGCCGATAGTCATCTGCTACATTAGGACAAGTTCTCCATACTTTGCTCTTGACAACATCTTTGCTCACCAGTGACACATATCCCTTATTTCCTTTAGGTGGCTAGTGCACACATAGTCCTAGTACATACACCTTACCTGTGCGCCTGGGGACCAGAGCAGAACGGCCGATACAGTGAAAGACCTGTATACACGACAGCTACCCTCTGTATCCAGAACACTTGTGAGAGCTCTTTGGAGTGAGAGGCAGCCAACAGGTCGAGGAGACTGCAGCAGACAACCTTGTGTTCCTGTACTATCCATTCATACCCCATTCCTGCTTTTGTCTTTATTGCTGCAGCCTTGCACCCTGTGTCATCGATCAGGGTGTATTGGTCTTGCTTGATAGACATTTGCTCTTCACCTTTCGGTTAGTGTTATGTGCCGATCATACCCTTGCACTACAGTCCACCCCAGTTTCATCAAACTGGTTGTCATCATTTTGCACCTTATTCAGGCATATTGCACATTCTGTCAAAGGAGAAGTCCTCCTTCATCTACACATTCCTACCTGCACACCCTCGCCTGTTCCTCGCACCCCATCACCACCTGTGCCAAGTCGTCTATACACCACACCCCTCTCATCGTCCTCTACACTAGTCAACTCTTGTGAATTGTTGATTAGTACAGTTGGAGGAAATGATTACAAGGAAGCAGTACCACCTCAGCCAGACACACCTCTCCCACCAGGAGATTTCGATTTTGAATCAGAAGATGAGGAGGAAGAACTATCACTGGCTGCAGTACAATTCACTGAGCATATCAACAGTGAAATAAGAGCCAACCGGTTTTTATACCATCTTCTAGAAAGAGATTTTGGTGGACCAGCAGGATTCATAGGAACATCACCATTTCGAGCACATGACTTCTACCTTACGCACTTTCTTGAACATGGGTGGACTGGTGAAGGAAATGTCACCATCAGACCAGCTCTCCATTCAGAAAGAGATCTCCTACATCCCCACAAAACTAGAGAGCATGAGTACGAGCCCTCTACTCATCCCTCTTCATCATCATCCCTTGCTGGTCCAGACAACCCAAATCTTGTCAATTCCCCTTCCAATTCTTCACATTTTACTGCGGTTGTAGCCAAACCCACTCTTTTGTCCACCAAAGTAAATAGTGGTGAAAACACATCGGAAAGCTCAGCTTTGCGGCCAGAATCTCCCAGCCAAATCAAAGAACAATAAAGCAAAAACTCGAGACCTCTCAGCTTATATTGTTGATTGGGTGGATTTATCAGTAGACAACAGAAAGGAATTAGACAACACAACTTGGGGACCACAAGCACCTGATTCAGACGAGGATATCAATGAACCTGACTCAGACAAAAGTATGTCGGGAAACCCACCAGCAGGAGGAAGCGGAGGTGGGGCACCAGGAGGTGGAGGTGGACCACCGGGGGGTGGAGGTGGAGGTGGAGGTGGAGGAGGTGGAGGCAGATTACCACCAATAGTCCCTGCTCCCCTGCCCACTTTAGACAACCTCACAAGATTAGTTGCAGACATTGGCAATGCTATCAGACTCCTAGCACAGCAAGTCATGTTAATGGCTGCATGTGTAACGGTTCGCTAACCGTTTGTCCGACTTGGACTACTTGAGGTGGCTTGCAACACGTGACTGGTGTTCTCGGACACTAGGCTGGCTAACACTAGGTCCCCATAGAGTGAAAAGGGTGTGATAGCACCTCCACTAAGTCGATGATGAGAGAAGAGAGTTGAAAGAGGAAGAGATAAAGGAAGATGACGATGAAGAAAGGCAGACTGGAAAGGAAAGGAAAACAAGACAAGATAGTGAATTGAAGAAGACCAGGATAGGGATCCCTGGTCTTTACTAGTCGACTTATATACACGTGAGACTCGCTTTAAAGCGGAGTCTGAACTAAGTAATGAGTCACGAACCCTAGTACAGCTATCCTAGGAATGAGTCATGTCCATGGCATGTGATATAAAAGAACAATAGAATGCTTGACAGCATGTGAGCCTGAATGAGTAATACTAATACACCTGTCCTAGGAATGGAACATCATGGAAGACCATGGAATCCAATCTGTCACATGCCCTAGAGTCATTCAATACATACGTTGCGCTATGATGGGAAGTGAGGTAAGATAAGAACAAATGCAGTCCCAATGGTAATCTGCTGTGAGTAGTCAGCGCAGTCCAGCCTGTGACAGCACGCCCAGGAGGACGAGGAGGCAATCAGGATGTCATTCCCAAACCAAAAGCATGGGACAGCAAAGGAGGAAGTGTCGAAGCTAGACATTTCCTCGCTGCATTTAACAACTATGCACAAGCACAAGGAGACCCACTTAACACATTCAATCAACCCACAAACACATGGATTATAAACCAGACCAGTTGGATTCAGTCAGTACTGAATCTAATGGAAGGTGATGCATGAACATGGGCTCTCCCACATCTGGAAGAATTGCAGCACGGCTGGGATCCTTTTGGTGGGATTTGGCAGACCTTCATCGACCAATTCTCAAGGAGGTTCGCTCCTCTTGATACAGCAGAAGCAGCACGGGAGGTGCTAAAGAAAATACAACAAGGAAAGGGTTCTGTGCCAGAATATATGGCACAGTTTGATCAACACACAGGTCAAACAGGATGGTCAGATGCTGACCACTGCCAATGTTTCTATGACGGCCTCTCTGAAGGTGTCAAAGATGGATTGGCACTCACGGACCGCTGCATAGGCACCTTTGAGGAGCTATGCACTGCAGTGCAGGTCATAGACCAGCATTATAGGCAGTGCCAGGCAGAAAAGAAGGGCCACACACTCTCCCATACACCCTTTGGGGCATCAACAGATCCTAACACAATGCAGGTAGACGCCACTCGCACTGGCAGCACCAGCAACAACAACAGCAACAACCCTAAGAAAGATAGGGCCTCTTATATGAAACACATGCAAGGGAAGTGTTATGGGTGCGGTTCCACACAACATACAAAAAAGGACAGAGGGCACAAACACGACATATGCAACCATTGTGGCAAAGTTGGCCACAGATCAACAGTTTGCTTTGCCAAGTATGTCAGGAAGCCAGGCAAGTCTGCCTCAGCAAAAGCTACCACTGACAGAATGGTCTCAACCCGTCTACATCATCACAACTAGCGGCCATGGCAGCTACCTCATCATCCTCAAAACCTTCACCAGCCAAAGATAACAAGACACAAGCAGACTTGTTGGCCCAGCTTATGGCAAAAATACAAGAACAAGACAAACAGATCAAAGCTCTGAAGGCATCTTTTTAGTGTCAGGACTATCTTTAGCTGCAGATAGTTCCCTAGTAGTACCATATGACTCAGTTTCGGACTCATGTACTCATAGCTTTTCAGTTTCTGCTTGTAAGATAGATAGTAGTAGTGTTTCTCCTGTTGTGTCAACCCTATCTACATCTGCCTCGGAGATGAACAATGTATATACTGTTCTTATTGCTCCAGTTGAAGCAGTGCAGCAAGTGAAGTCTTCTGATGCCGCACTCAATTCTGTAATTATTCCCAAAACAAAACATGTAAAATCCCATTTTCTTATTTCTTGTATATTAAAAGGACATCATTGTACTATAAATGTAGCAGCCATGGTTGATTCAGGAGCAACAGCACTCTTTATTGACAAGAAGTACTCCGACAGCCAAAAGATGTGGCAGGTTCCTCTAACTCAGCAAATTCGTCTTCATAATATCAATGGAACTCTGAACAAAGCAGGCAGCATAACCCATAAAGTATCACTTGTTCTACAAGTTGGTCAAGATGAAGAAAAGTTTGATTTCTTCATAACTAGCTTAGGACCAGAAAAAGTTATTTTGGGTTTACCTTGGCTTTGTCATCAGAACCCTGCTATAGATTGGCAAGCAGGCACAATGTGCCTCAATTGTAACGGTTTGCTAACCGTTTGTCTGACTTGGACTACTGGGTGTGACTTGCAACACATGATGGGTGTTCTCAGACACTAGGCTGGCTTAACACTAGGTCCCCTCAGAGTAAAAAGGGTGTAGCAGCACCTCCACTAAGTTGATGATGAGAGAGAAGAGATGGAAGAAGAAGAAGAGAAGGAAGATGACAATTAAAAGAGGCAGACTGGAAAGGGAAAGAGGAACTAGATAGCAAATTGAAGAAGACCAGGATAGAGATCCCTGGTCTTTACTAGTTGACTTATATACAGATAAGACTCGCTTTAAAGCGGAGTCTAAACTATATTACGAGTCATGAACCTTAATACAGCTATCCTAGGATGACATAGTGTCCATCAGCACCTGATACTACAAGACAATAAGACACTCCACAGCATGTGAGTCAATGCTACAACGATCAACCGGTACCTGTCCATGACTAATGTAATCTGACAGTGTAGTCATAACTGCTGAGTCAGTTCACTTCTGAGGCAGCAGTCCCAATGATAATCTGCTGGAGAAGTTAGCACAGGTCAGTCCGTGACATTATCCCCTTTTCAGTTCCAGTGCCTACACTGGATGGCCAATGTGAGATTCTTGAGGGTGTCACTTAATACTGCCCACAGTGTATCCAACTCATCTTCCTCCCATCTGTCCCATCAATCCAGTTGCTCCCAGGTTGGTGTCACCTTGTGTTCCATTCCATACCCCCACACAATAGGGTGTTTCTGAGGCCTTTCTTCAATCATCATGGCCGTTGTCCAGGTGGGTTCCGCTGTGCTGTGATCATGGTGATGGAGGGTGTATGCCACATCGAAACAGTACTTGGTACACCCCTTGTAGTTGTGGTCTGGGCTAGATGTGTGGGTGGAGGCTTCTGATGATGATGACATGGGGGACGAGTCTTTTGGTGATGGAGTGGAGGTGAGGTTGTAGTTATATTCAGGCATACCGACTAACGGCAATCCAGGGTTTTCGCCCATCCCTACAATCAGGACTCTATCGATCCCCTTTTCAGGGGTACTGACTGGTCCTCCAGGCCAAAATTGTTATGGTTAGACGGACTGCTCTGCTCGGCTTGAGCTAAGGTACTGTAGCGAAAGTTGTTCTGTTGGATTCGGATCAACTGAGAGCGCAACTTGTGCGTGACCTCAGATGGATGCGGGTATCCAGGACGATGATAAGGTTTGTAGGATCCTATGGTGGCAGCATGGGACTTTATACCCTCGCGGAATCGATGATAACAGAACAAAGTCTGTGATAGGAACGGTTGGGAAAGTCGACTGGACTTTATGCAACTCTTAGCCTAGAAGGTGACATGTGTCTGATTGATATAAGAACTCAGACCTAAGGTCTAAGTTCGCTAATGGTACAGTTTATATACTAACTACATGAGTCACTACTACTGAGTCATAATACTAGGATGAGTCACTTATGACGCCATGACTCCACTAATACTACTAGTCCCTGTAATAGTATGAGTCACTATGACTCGTTGTATGGAAGGTGGTAGAATAGTCCGGAACTAATGAGGTCATAATCACATGATAGTCCCAACTCATGTGATACATCGACACGATGACGTCGAAACATAACAATACTCCCTTTTCAGGTGGAACACCCACGTTCCATATCCTGTAGGAGTTCCGCTACCCTTCCCCTTGCTTGTACAATTTCTCTGCTGTTAGCCTCTGCCATCCTCTCCAATGTATTAGCCTGCTCGAGTCTCCTTACACATTGATCCTTCGCCATCTGTACCTGTCCTAGGCGTTCCTCCAACTGCTGCAGGTCATAGAGTAAGTTGGACAACTTAGCTTCCAACCCCCTATAGCGCTGTACTTCTGCCTTGACAGTTTGGTCTTTGAGGGCATGGAAGCCTAGATCTACCTCATCGCGGTACGGATAGTGATGACTAAGGAACCATAAGTCTGCCTTGGAGTAACGAGGGCGTCGGTAGAGATCGAAATAGGGTTCAGCATAAAGATCATCAGAGTAAGGGGTGGGACTCCCAGTGCAGTAACCACAGACACGAGGATGATCAGTGTATTCCACCTTAGTAAACTTGGCCGGCCATAGACGACCATCCGGCCCTTTGATATGCATAGGCACATAGAAGTCGCCTAGATTGTAGTGGTAACCTTCAGGGGGTGGCGTCCACGCTTCTCGAACCGATGGAACATCTTCCTCGTCAATCTCCGTCCTCCGGTCGGTATCTGTGTCAGCAGATTGATGTCTTCCTCGAATCTCTGCTCCGGGGTCAGCCGATACCAACGCGGCTTCTTGACTTTGCGAGTTGGATCCAGCGATTTGAGGTCCTTTGCATAACCTCCGTGTTTGATCAAGTATGGCCCCCAGATAGTCGAGCTGTGGAGGGATCGGTAATGGGGGAGTGGAACGTCAGGAGGAGGGGATGGAAGTGGGGTTAGTGGTGACGTCATTTGTCGGGGAGGGAGGTTCGGAGACAAGCTCCTCGAGTAGTCGGGTATGGGGAGTACACCCTGCTCGACCGATGAGGGTTTGGGGAATAGAGAATTCTGTGTATCGTGGAACTGTGGGATCAATATTTTCGGGTGTACTGGTTGCGGAGCGAAGAGGTGAGTTAACGGGGGATTCAGTGGGGGTTCTCCAGCTTGACGGCTCAAAGCAGTTGATTGCATGCCAGGCTTCGTACCAGCCTCTGTCCGGATGAGTGTTGGGGGGCGAGTCCTGAGATCCAGCATAGCTAATTGTTGTCGTGGGTAATGGACTCAGGACTCCTGCCTCGGGGACGGGACTCTCACACTGAGCATAAGGTAGGGCGGTGCAGATAGCATCTTGGGACATTGACATATTACTGTAAATCCACGAGTGTAATGTGGGGGTTGGATCTGTTCTGGTGCTTTGGGTCCTCCTTATATGCGTTATAGCTCTGGGATTTTGTTTCTTAAAATCCTCTAGAGCTTCTTCTGCATGCATGTCGTCCCAGTTTACCCACTCATTGTCCAAGTCTGGGTATCCCTTCCACTTGACCAGGTATTGTACTTTGCGCCCCCTTCCATGGCGTCTTGACGATAAGACTTGCTCCACTTCGTATTCTTCTTCGTCATTGATAAGGTCAGGTGGTGGCCTCGTGTAGTTGGGACCGTGGAAGTCCGTCTCGACATATGGGGTTAAAAGGTCCACATGAAATACATCATGGATTTTCCATGTCGAAGGTAAGGTCAGCTGATAGGTAATGGGCGAAAGAACCTTCTTGATGAGGAAAGGTCTGTGATGTTTTGGCGCTAACTTGGCAGTAGGTTGTTCTGTTCTTAAGTTACACCCTTCAAGCCACACCTTCTCCCTGATCTTGAAGGTCCGTCCTAAGTACCTCGAATGCGCCCATCGTTTTTGGGCGATCAAGATAGCGTCACATACTTGCTGTCTTGCCTGAGTCCATTCTTCAATTTGTGTCTCAACTCCTGGCAATGTGTTAGGGAACGGAGTTATATTAGCTCGTGGATGGTATCCCATTAGCACTTGAAAAGGGGATTTCTTTGTTGTTTCATTGTGCCACGAGTTGTGAGCAAACTCCGCAAACGGCAGATATTTGCGCCAGTTGTTTTGAGCAAAGTTGGTCCAGGGTCATAACCATTGTTCAAGCCATTGATTAGACCTTTCTGATTGCCTGTCTGTCCGAGGATGGTAGGCTGTGGATGCGTTGACTTTGATCCCCATTCGTTTGCACAAGGTTTGCATGAATCGGGAAATGAAACAGGGATCTCTATCGCAGATGACTTTAGATGGTAATCCATAATGCACAAAGACGTTCCTGAGATAAAGATCAGCTACTCCATCAGTGTCAATTGTCTCATGGCATGGGATAAAGATCGCTGCTTTGGAACAATCATGGTCTGTTATAGTTAGGATGGAATCATAGCCTTCTGATTGTGGGAGTTTGATGATAAAATCCATAGCTATCGTTTGAAACGGCAAAGCATCAAGTTCCGGTGTAATAGGGTTCAAGGGCGCCTTTCTTGCTTGTGTGTTGACTTTGTGCCTTTGGCATTCCGTGCATCCCTTGACATAGTCATGCATGTCCCTTGCTATTTGTGGCCACCAGTAGTACCTTGTGACCAACCGTGTTGTTCGTGAGATTCCAGGATGTCCATAAGCAGGTAGGTCATGATGATCATGAATGATTTGCCGCTTTGTATCCTTTCCTAGAGTAATTACTTGTCCTGTACCTTTCCACCAGCACCCATTTATCCTTTTGAGGTTATGTGGGTTAACCCAGGGTCTCAGGATGTCTAGATCTTGATCGTGTATTAAGGGTGTTGTAAGGGTGGTCAGGGCACATGCGAAAAGATGATCTGGTAATACTGTGATGTTCTCGTTATCCCATTCCCCTTGATCGTAATCGGGGTGTCTAGATAACATATCTGCACGACTGTTCATATTCCCTGGTATATGGCGGAGTTCGATGTCATATTCAGATAATTCTAAAACTTCTCTAGCAATTCTTCAGCTAATCTTCTGGGGTTGTCGCCAGTATAACAGATTAGCATGATCGGTGTATACAATGACCTTGTGAGGTGATCCCGCCAGATAAGCCTGCCAGTGCCTTAGTCCTTTTACAACTGCCAAGAGTTCTAGATCCCAGATATCATAGTTTTGTTCCGCTTCAGTTAGAGTTGCAGAATAGTAACCTATGGGATGTTTCTTCCCATCGGTTCCTCTTTGTGTTAGTACTGCTCCTAGTGCAAATCCAGATGTGTCTACTTCGAGTTTGAATGGTTTGGTCAGATCTGGTTGAATCAAGACTGGTTCTGATGTTATCCTTTGACAAAGGGTTTCAAAGGCGTTTTGGCATCTCGGAGTCCAATCCCATGGGATATCCTTTCTTGTGAGTTCATTCAAGGGCTTTGCAGTGTGTGAAAATTGACAAATAAAGGGTCTGTAGAAATTGCAAAATCCAAGAAAAGATCAGACCTGTTTTACTGTCGTGGGAATGGGCCAAGATCCGACTCCCACAACCTTGGCAGGGTCCATGCGAGTTACTCCCTTTTCAAGGATTAGCCCCAGATAATCGACCTGTGGTGATTCCCACACGCATTTCTCCAGTTTCAGGTAAAGGTCCAGTTCTTCTAATCGATCGAGAATTGCATGTACAGCTTCCCTATGATCCTGGAGTTTGGCCGTTGTTGCGATTAGAATATTGTCCATATAGATAATGATCTCTGTGCCCTTCGTCCGAAATAGTTCGGTTATTTCTCCGAACTCTTGGTCCATCATTGCTTGGAATGTGGCCAGTGCATTAGTTGGTCCAAAGGGCATAACTGTCAGTTCCCATAACCCATACTTCGTTTAGAACGCTGCTTTATGAGTATCGCCTTCCTTGATACGGATATTATTATACCCCCATCTGATATCAAATTTGCTGAAGATCCAAGCATCTTTGACACGGGCAATGAGTTCTGGGATGAGTGGTAACGGATATTTGTTCTTGACTGTATAATCATTGAGTTTGCGATAGTCTATAACTGGGCAGAGTTTCCTGTCTTTCTTCTTGATGAAGAAAAATGATGACACATAGGGCGATTTTGACTGTCAAATATATCCTTTTGCCTTTTCCTCTTTGATCCATTTGAGGAGTGCTTCGTCTTCAACTTGTGTCATAGGGTATATTTTACAGTCTAGTGCTTTTGGTGCTCCTTCTTTGAGTTTGATTGCATGGTCCCAAGGTCTAGATGGTGGGAATCGATGGGATTCTTCTTCACTAAAGACCTTCTTGTGGTGTTGATATTCTAGTGGAACAGGAACTTCTTTGACATATTGCTGGACATTCTGCGCTAACTGTGTTGAGATATTAGCGCTTCTGTGTCCTTGGTCTGTTAGTTCCTGGACGATTTGATCTTTTTCCATATCGGATAAGGGTTTGGTGGCTATCCTGTTCAGGGATGTGTCCAAAGAGGAAATGATTGGTTTGATCCGCAACGATCGCCAATCTAGGGATCGGATAACAATAGGAAGGTATTTGATATCGATGACAGCATCTTTCCATTTGAAATGGGGTTCGAACACTGCTAGCCAGGGATATCCCAGTATCAGATCTTCAAGGCCTAAGTCCGTAATAAGGAATCACATTTGTTTTTCCTTTTCCCCAGTATGAACTTCTAGATCCACATATTCCTGAATAAGGCCAGCCTTATTGTTAGTCCCATCGATATTCCAGATTTTCTTTGGTCGGTCCAGTTTCTGGGTGCCCAGTCCCAGTCTTTTGATAAGTCTTGGATCGATGAAATTATCAGTGGCTCCAGAGTCCACTAATATGCTTTTGTCGGCCATTGCTTGTGACGTGTGGAATGAAACAGGGATTTTCATACTTCGATACCGAGTAAGATATACAGAGTTACATTGCAGTCTACAGATTGCTCGCCCCCAGGCCGATGGGTTGGAGCTCAGGAAAAATCCTGACGATTCTTCATGAAGACTTCTTGGATAACTATATCCTTGTCTTCGTCATTGAGTTCTTTGATTTGTTTGATCAGCCCTTTGGCATTGAAAGATTTCTTTGTGTTAGCTGCCTGGATTTGGACTTCATCCTCTTGGTTTCCTCGAGCTTGTGATTGGTGAGGTTTGTCAGGGCAGTTTCGACTCATGTGTCCTTGCTTTCTGCAACGAAAGCATCCTCCTGTTGCCATCAGTTTGGCGTGTTTGTCTTCTGTGAGGGTGCCCCTGGCACGGATATGTCCAGGGGTAAGATCCATGGCATTGGAATTCTTCGCAGAACCGGATCCTTGGCGCCAGTTTTGGTTTGGGCCTTGCTTGTTCTGCGGTATTTTGCCCTGAGGTACCTTGCCATTGAAGAAGGTTTGGAGATACAACCATTTTTGCTGTTGTTCAACCGCTCCTTTGGTCCATTCTTGCCACGAGTTTGGGCATCTTCCTCCTTGACTGATCATATTGTAATGGAGCATTTTGGGAAGTCCTTCGGCGAACATAGTCCACGTGCCCTTTGCATTGAGATCATGTCCCGAGATACAAGCAAGTTGTTCAAATTTGGCTATATAGCCATCTAGATCCCCATCTTTCATGCGGATCTCCTTGATTGCTCGTTCGGCTTTCTCCACACTCATGGTGTCTGTAAAGGCGTCTTTGAACCGATTGATAATGGTGCGCCACAAGTATTCATTATGGACTTGCACTCCGCCTGCCAATTGGTCTCCTAGCCATTCGATTTGTGCTGCTACCCATTCTTGGATATTTGGGCCTTTGATAAAGGACAGAAATAACATAGCACGAGTGAAAGGGGTGTTAATGATGTCAGCTCCCCAATTGAGCCCATAGTAGATGTTCCATTCTTGAAGGAACCCTTCAGTTTTGCTCCGAGTTCCATCAAAGACTTCTGGTTCGTGTCCTACAAGCTTTCCTCCTCCGGGATTTCCCCCTCCTCCAGGAGGTCCTGGGGGTCCGGGTGGTCCTGGTGGTCCTCCTCCCATAGGAGGGCCTCGACTTGACCAATGTCCGCCTCCTCCTCCAGGAGGTCCTGATGGAGGTGGTCCGCTTCCGAAGGGGTTAGAGGGTACTGCAAATCTAGCAGTTCTGCCCAGTATAGTTGCTGGAGGAATAGTGGTAGTTGCTGCAATTGAGGCCATTGTGCTAGCCGGTGTCAATGCTTTGTAGACAATGGTTGGTGTGAATTTGGTAGGGGAGACATCAGTGGGAATGTGGCTAGCCAATTGTGCAAGTTGTTCTTCAGCTGTTGCTGCTGCATCGGTGGCAGGGATGTCGATGTTTTTGTCTGGAGTGTCTTCTCTGTCACTTCCAAACTTAAACGTGTCTCGGGGTGTGTCTTCTTCTGTATCTTCCTGTCCGTCCAAAGGTCCCCACCGGCTTCTATTGACCCTTTCTTTGTCGTAGATGCGGAGACCCAGTTTGACTGGTGCTGGTCGTTCGATTGCAAATCCTCCATCGTCAGGAAGTTTTCTAGTAACTCCCCACTGGAGAGATCCGAAGTCAAAGTCCACTGCAATGAAGGTATTGTCGTCAGCGGGGTCGTTGCTGGTCGTATAGTATCCCCAGCTGTATTCCTTGTCAAGCCACTTGGCTTCTTTGATGTATCGTTTGGGTATGTTTTGCTCCCCCCTATGTGAAACATAGGTGGTGATCGTGTTTCCTCGTTGAGTCGCCACAGTGGTACAGAGGTCTGAGTTAATGTTACAGTTAGACAGACCGCTCTGCTCGGCTTGAGCTAAGGTACTGTAGCGAAAGTTGTTCTGTTGGATTCGGATCAACTGAGAGCGCAACTTGTGCATGACCTCAGATGGATGCAGGTATCTGGGATGATGATAAGGTTTGTAGGATCCTATGGTGGCGGCGTGGGACTTTATACCCTCGCAGAATCGATGATAACAGAGCAAAGCCTGTGATAGGAACGGTTGGGAAAGTCGACTGGACTTTATGCAACTCCTAGCCTAGAAGGTGACATGTGTCTGATTGATATAAGAACTCAGACCTAAGGTCTAAGTTCGCTAATGGTACAGTTTATATACTAACTACATGAGTCACTACTACTGAGTCATAATACTAGGATGAGTCACTTATGACGCCATGACTCCACTAATACTACTAGTCCCTGTAATAGTATGAGTCACTATGACTCGTTGTATGGAAGGTGGTAGAATAGTCCGGAACTAATGAGGTCATAATCACATGATAGTCCCAACTCATGTGATACATCGACACAATGACATTGAAACGTAACAAAAATGGAGAGGGGTCTCGACTAAGCTGAGTGACAGGCATCCACAGAGTGCTTCCTGCAGTCCCTAGTGTCCTGGGGGGAGTGTGTGTCTCAATGTTCATGTTGTCAGATGGTGGCCAGGACACAGGGGTTTCCACTCAGTTGCCAAACATCAACAGTACTGGTGGTGTAGGGGAAGGAGGGGTGTGTGGGAGAACCATGCCATGATCATCTACCAAAGGTCTGATAGGAATATCGATGGGTGCTGAAGCAGGTGTGTCATGCACAGAGGTCTGGGTAGGGAGTATCATGGTGATAGGGGTTCTGTATTGAAATGCATGTTGTAGTAGAAGATGAGAGTGGTTAAGAACTGAGGGGTGAGGAGACTTAGCAGATGACAGGCTCCTTATATGCATTGTTTTGGCAGGGTTTGAAGCTTTGAACTCCCGCACCTTATCATCTGCAAATACATCATCCTTATTGACCCACATGTTATCCGAGTCAGGGTATCCTTCCCACTTGACCAAATACTGAAGACACTGTCTTCTGCCAAAATGCTGGGAGTCCAGAATCTTCTCCATGGAGTATTCTTCTTCCCTGTCAACCAGATCTGGTAATGGGCACCGATAATTAGGCCCATGTGTTATTGTTTCGTGATAAGGTGTGAGAAGATCTATGTGGAACATGGGGTGTATACTCCACTGTGTGGGAAGCTCAAGGCAATAGTTGACTGGGGACATCACCTGTACAACCTTAAAAGGTCCATGTCTCCGAGGCACTAACTTGGCAGTTGGCTGACTGATGCAGAGGTTCTTGCCTTCTAACCATACTTGGTCTCCTTCCTTGTACTTGGGTGTATCACAATGTTTGACCCATGACTGTTGTGCCTTTATCATGAGCTGTTGTGCTGTGTCTCGTGCCTGTTTCAGTTGTTCAAGGCATAATGTGACCTGTGGTAATGGAGAAGATGCCAAAGTCCAATCAGCACATGGGTTGTATCCCATTAGAAGGAAGAATGGAGACTTCTGCATGGTGTCACTGGGCCAATTGTTATGTGCAAATTGTGTGATTGGAAGATAAGGAGCCCAATTTGTCTGATGGTAGTCTGATATGAACCGAATTGCAGTCTCAACCCATTGATTAGATTGTTCTGATTGACCATCAGTTCGGGGATGATAGGCTGTGGATGGGTTATGTTCTATCCCTGTGATGCGGCAAACTTCTTGCATAAACTTGGATATGAAACATGGGTCCCTGTCACTGATGACTTTTCTAGGGAGGCCAAAGTGTGTGAACACGTGTTGGATATAAAGTGCTGCCATTCCATCTGCACTAATTTCCTCATTGCATGGGATGAAAACTGATGCCTTTGTGCAGTCGTGATCGGTGACAGTAAGGATGGAATCATATCCCTGTGATACCAGCAGTTTAGTGATAAAGTCTAGCACAATGGTTTCAAACAGCATAGCTTTGGGTTTTGGGTAAATGGGTTGGAGTGGCACCCTTGTGGGATGATTGTTGACCTTGTGTCTCTGACAATCCGCACATCCTCTAACATAATCAGTGATTTCTGGATGCATTTGTGGCCACCAGTAGTTTTGCTCGACGATTTGAATGGTCTTGTTGATTCCCAGATGACTGTGCAGTGGAGGGTCATGATGCACTTGAATGATCCTTTGCTTACCTTCCACTCCTTCAGTAACCACTATACAGTCCCCTTTGTACCATACATCATTGATGTTCTTGAGTTGGTGCAGGTCTATCCATGGTTTAAGGATTTCCTTGTTTTGACTGTGTTGTGGTGTGACTACTGTTACTGCTCTTGCAAATAGGTGTTCCGGCAACACTACCACATTGGTGTTGTCATCTGTGCCTTGGTCATAATCTGGCCTTCTGGACAGTGCATCGGCTCTTCCATTTGACTTTCCTTGTATATGGTGTATTTCAATGTTATACTCAGAAAGGCAAAGTGCTTCCCTTGTGACTCATCTACTTATTTTGTGAGGTTCTTTCCAATATAGCAGATTTTGGTGGTCAGAATGGACAATGACTTTGTGGGGTGATCCTGCTATAAAGGACCTCCAATTATCCAATGACATAACCACTGCCAATAATTCCAGGTCAGCTATGTTGTAATTGCACTGGGCCTTGTTGAGAGTCTTCGAAAAGTATGCAATGGGGTGTTTCTTGCTGTCTTCTTTCTTTTGCAGTAACACTGCCCCAACTGCAAACCCTGATGTGTCAACCTCCAGTTCGAAAGGCTTGTCTAGTTTGGGATGTGCTAATACTGGTTCACTTGTAACACGGTTCCTTAGTTTGTCAAATGCCTTTTGACATCGATCTGTCCATTGCCATTCCACATCTTTTTGCATGAGCTCATTGAGTGGGTGTGCAATGTGGGCAAAACCTTGAATAAATGGTTGGTAAAAATTGCAAAAACCCAAAAAGGATCTGATGTCCTTAACTTTGGTTGGCATTGGCCAATTTTTAATGCCTGCAATTTTGACAGGGTCCATGTGTGTTATCCCCTTTTCAAGGATTACCCCCAGGTAATCCATTTGTGGGGCATGGAAAGTGCATTTCTCTGGTTTGAAATGGAGGTCTAATCGTTCCACAACTTCAAATACCGCCGATACTGCTCGAATATGGTCTTCCAGGTTGGTACTGGTTGCAATAGTGATGTTGTCCATATAGATGCATATTGCTGTTCCTCTGGAATTCCAATAATCAATAATGTCCCTGTACTTGTAGTTCATCATGTTTTGGAACATAGCTGGTGAGTTCTTCAAGCCAAAAAACATGACAAGTGGTTCCCATAATCTGTACTTGGTTTTGAAAGCCACTTTGTGCTCATCTCCTTCTTTGATACAGATGTTGTTGTATCTGTCTTTGACGTCTAATTTGGTGAAGATTTTTGCACTGCTGAGATCTGTAAGTAAATCTGTGATTAGTGGGAGGGGATATTGATTGCTGATTGTTATGTCATTGATCCACCTATAGTCCTGTACTGGTTGTAGTTTGCCATCCTTTTTCTGTATGAAGAAGAAGGGTGTTGCATAGGGTGAGATAGATGGACAAATATATCCCTTGGCTTCCTGCTCTTGTAAAAACTTGAGCAGCGACTTGTCCTCCTCTTGTGTCATAGGATAGATTTTACAAGGGAGTGCATCCGGGGCATTTGGTTTGAAGTCGATTGCATGATCCCATGGTCTCGATGGTGGGAAATGTGACAAAGCTTCACTGCTGAATAGTTTAGCAAATCAATCATAAACCTTCAGGACTTCAGCTGCCACTTGATTCTGTCCAGCTTGGATTGCTAATTCAGTGGATACTCCTCTGATAGTGGATTGTGACTCAAGTGTGCAGACAATATGATGTTTTTCTTCTTCTGTTAGTATGTTTGCTATTACTGGCTGTTTTCAGATGATTTGTGGATTGATGGACAAAATGATTACTGGGAGAGCCCATTCATCAATGACAGTGTGCCTCCAGCTGAATTTTGGTTCAAAAGAGGCCAGCCATGGGTATTCTAATAGCATATCTTTGCTTCCAATGTTGGTGATAAGGAAACACATTTCCTTGTGGATTCCTTTAGTGCATACATCTAAATCCAGGTAATGTGTGATCTTCCCTGATTTATTTGTTGTGTTGTCAATGTTGAATATTTTCCTAGGTGTTGGGAGTTCTTTCATCCCTAATCCCATCTTTGTCACGAATCCAGGGTGCATGAAATTATCAGTGGCCCCTGAATCTACTAGCACTCGTTTATCGGCCATGAAGTAACTGGTACAGATCGACACTGGAATTCGCATAGAATGGTAGTGTGTGATATATACAGAGTTACAATGAAGAGCTCTCACCCAGGCCGTTGGGTTCAGGCATTTTGAAAATCCTCTCGCCTCCATAATTGCTGCATGATGAGGTCTTTGACGTTGTCTGTTTCATTGGCTACTCCCGTGAGCCAATCTTGAGCTTTTTGTTGATCAGTGCAATTATCGATGATGATGCGTGCTATGTGGGTAGTGTTACGTGTCGATGGCACGTTCTGCTCGACTTGAGCGGGTTCTGAACGATGGCTATGTCGTCTGTTCTGGGCTCGAAGCTGTAGCCAATTGGTACAGAGTCTGTGGGTGAGCTCCTTAGGGTGTGGAACAACGTAAGGAGGATCCGTGGTTGCGAAGGCACAGAGGAATACTCTGTGCGGACTCGGTGGTAAGTGAACAAGGAAGCGCGCTGGCTTATGTTGTCACTGAGTGGGTGAGACTGGGAAGTCGAACGACTTATGCAGCTCCTAGGTCTTAGGGTTCCGCGAGGTCTGATGTCAAGAGTCGATGTGATTCAAGATCTCAGAACTGAGGTCTGAGAGTGCTACGAGTACAGTTTATATAGTACAAGTCGCCAAGCAGATACTATCAGTACCAGTACTTGGAAAGCCACCGAGTCAAGTAACTATCGTAGTAGGATGGAGTCATAGTCCGAATACTAATAGTATCGGTAGTAGGAACAAGTCATAATCGGAGTCAAGTGAGTCAGCAGTAATGAGTATAGTCTGTGCATGAGGGATAAGATGACAAAGTAAAGGTGACGGTCCCGATGATAGTCCGTATAGTAAGCACAGTTAGTAAGAAAAACGTAACAGGTAGGTTCTGGTTCTGCCTCCATTTGTCTAGTGCACAATGGACCTTGTCCTTGATTATATGTGTTTTGCTTTATGGGCTGTCGACAATCTCTTTTAAAGTGACCTGGTTTGCTGCAATTAAAGCATGTGAGGACTTTCCTCTGTCCAGCCTGTTGTGCAAATCCTTGCCCTGTTGGTTGATACTGATTTCCCCCTGGTTCATAATCTTCTGCTTGTGCTAGACGAGCCCTTCCTGGTGATAGATCCATAGCATTAGGATCCGGAAGATTCAGGATATTGGGTTGACACCATCGATTGGCATTGTTGTAGTTATTGGCTTTCCAATTGTTGAACCTGGCAGTCGTTGTTTCTTTGGGTTGAATTGTTCTAGTCAACTCTTCATGTGTAAAAACACCTTCTGCTGTTGGATGGACGCTCTGCACCAGCCTTCATAGTCCCGGGGTTGTATGTTTTTGAATATATACTCATACATTGCATGTGGCAATGTGTCTGTGAATATGTGCAGGACCAGTGGCTGGTTAACATTGTAATTGGCGTGGCACACCAATTGTTCAAATCTCGTTATGAGGCCATCTAAGTCTCCATTCTGCATGCAGAGGCCTCTTCCCAACTCTGCTTGAGCTTTTTCTTGCTCCAATACATCGGCATACTGCCTATTGAAGGCGCCGATTACTCCATTCCATAGATGTTTGTCAGTTGTGGCCCATCCTTGTGTCGTGACTTGGGTGCGAAGCCATGCATTGACTCCCTTGACCCACTTGTTAACAAGGTTTCCTTGAATGTAAGTGAGGAAAAACATAGCTCATTGGTATGGGTTGCACATTAGTGCATTAGTGATATTGACTCCTTCATAGAGTTGCCATTGAGTAATGATTTGCTCCACCTTGGACCTGTCTCCTGTGAATATAATGGGTGGGTTCCCCACCAACTTGTCTCCATGGTGCCCTCCTGGTTGTGGTGCTTGGGGCATGGGCATTGGGAGCCCTCCTGGCGGTCCCCCGCCTCCTGGTGGTCCTCTGCCTCCTCCTGGTGGTCCTCCAAATGGTCCTCCGCCTGGTCCTTGTCCTCCCTGAGGCCACCCAAATGGTATTCTTGGGGATGCTCGTTGCTCTCTATTTGTTGGTGGGTCAGGTTGATCTGGTCCTATGACTTGATACAGAGCTACATTGTCTGAATTCATTGGCATTTCCATATGCCCAGTGTGTGGATTGATAGTGCCTGCTGGCATTTCTATGGTCATCATACAACTCATGACTGGTTCTTGTATGTGTAAGGACTCAGCTAACTGCAAGGCGATAATTTGATCGCTTCCTCTCTGTGGTGCTGGTGATCGAATCTGAATAGCACTTGCTTTGCTATTTGTTGATGGGGTACTTATCTGTGTCGTGGGAGTTTTGTCCACTGTATCTCAGGGTCTCCTGGCGTGATCCAACTGATCTTGATCAGCTGCATCTTGTGATGTGATGTCGAGCCCCAAATCTTCTCCAGCAATGTGGAATGCTTGCCAATGTCCCCCGATTTCTAGATTATTGATCCAACAGATTTCCACCCAACAGAGGTGCTCGAAATGGAACTCAACTGTGTACCAACACTCTGAGTCTCCTGATTCTTCTGGTGTGTTTGACTTGGCATGGTATCGTTCGATACTGTTAACTACACGCCACTCAGCTCCTTTGATGAATAATTTGGGTACATCCCTTCATACTGGTCCTTGTAGTTTGTATGCCTCGAAGGGCCCCTCTGATGCCCAGATTTCTCTTGTTGTATGTTGCAACGCCACAATGGTATCCTGGTCTTAATGTAACGGTTTGCTAACCGTTTGTCTGACTTGGACTACTGGGTGTGACTTGCAACACGTGATGGTGTTCTCGGACACTAGGCTGGCTTAACACTAGGTCCCCTCAGAGTGAAAAGGGTGTAGCAGCACCTCCACTAAGTCAATGATGAGAGAGAAGAGAAGGAAGAAGACAATTAAAAGAGGCAGACTGGAAAGGGAAAGAGGAACTAGATAGCAAATTGAAGAAGACCAGGATAGAGATCCCTGGTCTTTACTAGTCGACTTATATACAGATAAGACTCGCTTTAAAGCGGAGTCTAAACTATAGTACAAGTCATGAACCCTAATACAGCTATCCTAGGATGACATAATGTCCATCAGCACCTGATACTACAAGACAATAAGACACTCCACAGTGTGTGGGTCAATGCTACAACGATCAACTGGTACCTGTCCATGACTAATGTAATCTGACAGTGTAGTCATAACTGCTGAGTCAGTTCACTTCTGAGGCAGCAGTCCCAATGATAATCTGCTGGAGAAGTTAGCACAGGTCAGTCTGTGACATCAATGCAGACCAGGGATTGGGCTCTGAACCAATTGAGGTAGAAGTAACATGCATTATGGCAAACTGGATGGAACACCGTCATCTCCTTGCAGAGAAAGTGTTGGATACATCTCAAGACAATGTATTCTGTTTAGCAGGCTTCACTTACTTGCAAGCAATTGCTGAGAAAGCTATAGCAGCTAAAGGAAAGAAGACATTCAATGAGATGGTTCCAGTACACTATTGAGACTTCACAAAAGTATTCTCAGAGGAAGAATCTCATCAACTCCCTAAACACCAGCCGTGGGATCACGCCATAGACTTAGAACCAGACACAGTCATGCACTGGAAAGTCAAGACATATCCCATGTCAGTAATAGAGCAGGAAGCATTGGATAAATTCCTGGAAGAGAACCTCGCAAAAGGGTATTTGAGACCATCAAAGTCACCAATGGCATCACCTGTATTCTTTATCAAGAAAAAAGACAGAAGTTTGTGACTCATTCAGGATTATAGGCATCTTAATAAAATTACTATTAAGAATCACTATCCATTACTTCTTGCCTCAGATATTATCAATAGGCTTACAGGAGCACAATACTTCACAAAGTTTGACATTCATTGGGGGTATCATAACATTTGAATCCATAAGGGAGACAAATGGAAGGCAGCTATAGTAACTAATAGGGGACCTGTCCAACCCACAGTTATGGGTTTTGGATTCCATAATGCCCCAGCTACCTTCCAAGCCCTTATGAACTCAATCTTAGTTGATCTAATTGCACAGGCAGAAATAGCAGTCTATATGGATGACATCCTCATCTATAGCCATAGTCTCGAACACCATCTCAAAGTTGTACGTGAAGTGTTGAAGAGGTTACAAGAGTATGACCTCTACTTAAAGCCTGAGAAGTGCGAATTTGAGAAACAAGAAATGGAGTATTTGGGAATGATTATTCGACCTGGAGAAGTGCGGATGGACCCTGGCAAGGTCGCTGCAGTAAAAGATTGGGCCACACCCACTATGCTTAAAGAAGTTAGAGTGTTTATTGGGTTTGCCAATTTTTATAGGAGGTTCATTAAGGACTTTTGCTACTATAGCACATCCACTCCACGACCTCACAAAGAAAGACATGCCTTGGCAATGGCATGCAGAACAGCAAAAAGCATTCAACTGGCTCAAGGAGAAGTTCTGTTGTGAACCTATTCTCAAGGTTTATGACCCAGAATTGCCCATGTGAGTTGAAGTCAATGCTTCAGGATTTGCTACTGGAGGCATATTGTCTCAGAAACATGAAGATGGTCTTTGGCACCCTGTAGCTTATTGCTCTGACTCTATGAGTAAAGAGGAGCATAACTACGAAATCCACGATCGAGAAATGATAGGCTGCATTAGAGCTTTCGAGGATTGGAGGCATTTCCTCGAAGGAAATCCTTTTGAACTTGTTACTGACCATAAGAATATAGAATGGTGGGCAACAATGTGAGATTTAAATTGACAACAAGCATGGTGGTCACTCTACCTAAGTCATTTCAATTTCAAAGTAATCTATTGCAAAGGGGAATCAATGCAAGCAGATGCATTAAGTCTGTTCTCAAAGGACCATGTTTCTGATAGAGACAACAATCGCCAAGTTCAGGTCTTAGGACCACTGCATTTCCTAAATGCTGTACAAGCTCACTTCTGCCCTGAAGTAGACTCCCTTGGAGATCGCATATGCTGGGCAAGTCTGCAAGAAGCAGAAGTTATTGAGGGTCTTAAAAGTATAGACAAGACTGCTCCTAAAGCTCTCACAGACGGCATTGCAATGTGGGAAGAAGACAATGGATTTGTTTATTACAAGGGTCGACTTTACATGCCAAATGATAGGCAACTTTGTAAAGAAGTGGTACGGTCATGTCATGACTCGTTAACCACTGGTCACCCTGGTAAAAACAGAACAATAGAACTAGTTAGCCACTATTATTGGTGGCCATGCATGGCAGGATTTATTTCTGCATGCATAGAAGGTTGCGACAAGTGTCAGCACTATAGGAAAGATATACACCCTAAGGCACATGTTCAGCCTCAAGAAGTTCCAGAAGGTCCATGGCAAATTATCGGTATAGATATGATTGGACCACTTCCAGTGTCACGAGGGAAGGATGCTATCCTTAACATAGTGGATCATTATACGAAACAGATCCATCTATTCCCTGTGACAACACAACTGACGGCTGATGGTGTTGCATCCATCTACTTTGAGCAAGTCTTCCCGCTGCATGGAATCCCTAAGAAAATCATAAGTGATAGGGGACCCCAATTTGCGGCAAGAAGTATGCGTGCCCTCTACATGCGACTAGGGATAGACTCAGGTCTAACTACAGCCTATCATCCACAAGCTAATGGCCAAGTCGAGCGTAAAAACCAAGAAGTTGAAGGTTATATACGTCTCTTTATTGGCAAACGCCAGGATGATTGGGCAGACCTGTTACCTACGGCGGAATTTGTGATCAACAGCAGACTCAATTCAGCTACAGGGCATACGCCTTTTGAAATGCTGTATGGATACACGCCAGATTTCACAATTCCTATAGGCCATACTACAGGGATCCCAGTTCTAGACAAACGTCTTCAGCACCTACAAACAGTAAGGAGAGATGCAGAGGCAGCCCTATGCTTAAGTAAAAAGCGAATGCAGACGGACGTCGAACAATGTATGAAGCCATACAAGTTCAACATTGGGGATAAAGTTTGGTTGCAAGCAAAGCAAATAAAGGTTCACCAACAGTCGTCCAAGCTTGGACCTAAACAGTTGGGCCTTTTTGAAGTCACTGAAGTCAGAAGTGACGTCGATTATAAGCTTGCACTCCCCCCTGCACTTAGGGTACATGATGTATTTCATGTAGACCGTCTCAGCCCTTACAAAGGGAACGAAGTTAATGGGCAAGAGCCACCCCCACCAGAGCCGATTACAGTAGAAGGCGAAGAAGAATATGAGGTCGACCATATTAGAGATTCAAAACTCTTCGGTCGCACACTCAAATATCTTGTTCGCTGGAAAGGCTATGGGGAGGGCGAGGATACATGGGAACCCGCTAAGAATCTAGCTCATGCACCGGAGAAAGTTACGGAATTCCATTCCAGAAATCCGGGAGCACCTAGAAAAATAGCAGCACTCCTATATGCGTCCTTGCCTTGGCAGTCGCCAAACCAGTTTACAGAAGTTAACGCGGACATTAATCCCTAAGGAGGGGGGTAATGTCATGGACGCATGTATCTTTTTCTGTTTTCTGTATTGAAGTCCTTATCATTAGATATGATAAGATGGTTAGTCACATGATGCCAACATGTGCATTTGTATTTGTCATGAAGGCACATGATCCTGGGAAGGACCTGCCTTATCTCACTATTAGACATGTGTATGTTATGATTGGTTGGAATGTTATGGAATGTCATAGAACAATAGGGTAATGTAGATTACATGCTGTATTAGGTTTCAGTCAGCATTGTTCTATTATTAGGGCGATGTGTCAGCACAAGTAAGCACTTATGACACAGTGATCAGTAATCACAATAGAAGTGCTAAATATAGATACACAATGTGTCAGCTTGTAGTCATTTGTACTTACTCAGTAGATTAGTAAGTGATTCATCCCTAGTAGTATATAAGACACCCTGTAGCGTCCTGAGTAGAACCAACTTGTCCTCTTGGTTTCTACTCAGACTATCCTTTAGTGTGACACTGCTATTAGTACCTTGCACAAAGGTATCAAGTTTAGCACACTCCACACTGGTTAGTTTTGGCATGTGATCTATCTCTGTGTTAGGCTTGAGTGGTCCTTGACAAGCCTGTTTCTACTTTTCAGCTTGCTTGACATAGCTGATAGTCATCTGCTACACCACCCATTGCCATGATGTGTGCATCTTAGTCAGCACTTTGCTGATAATACATATTGAGCTTATCCATCCCAGCAGTGATAGCTGGGACAAAGCTCAAGTAATGAGGCTTTGCAGTAGCCTTCTCCCACAACAAATACAGTCTCTCAAGGGCTGGTGAGGCAGAGGACATCAGGAACCGGCAACCCTATTTGGGTGCTATTTCGGAAATCCTAACTCTTGCAAAGTATCCACTTCAACTTCATATTAGGCAAATGTAACTAGTGCTAATTAAAGTAGGAATACATGGCTATGGACAGCACTAGATAGCTTGAAAAAATATCAAGATTTGAGGGGGATTTGGCACCAACAATTATTTTTGTTGCAAAACTTGTTTTCTCGCCTTTCTCTGTTGAATAGCAAATTTCATTGAAATTCGAAATCTACTTTTGTCATGTTATGTAATGGATCACGTGACCTCCACCGTATCGACATAGGTGATCCCCCCGAGACAAAAACATCACTCATGGGCCAGAAGAATAAAGCTAACAAGGCACATGTGCAAACACTTGCAATTGCACGAGAAAGGAAAGCTATATTGGAGAAAAATAAATGTATGTTATTGAGAGATCGGCACAATCGGCACCATTGTGACCGAGATCGCACACTAGATCCCACCTTCATCGCAGACAGCATCGAGCCCGAACTTCCCCCTGATAACATTCAGAGCGAGGATGCAGATGAGAATATAGAAACTGAAGACTCACCTGAGCAAGTCCTTGAGAATCCCGGCCACATTCACGATGGCCTCTCTGATCCCGACAAATTGCCTGATGATGCTGATATCGTTGACAATTCCGATTTGAGGCGATTCATGTCGGCACTGCAAGAGGTGCAGTGCCGTGCTGTTCAACTGGAGAGTGAGCTCACAAAGACGAAATGTAGGACGCCGAAAACGTACTGAGGCGACTCAAAACAAACCCTTCATCGCTGCAATGTGGCTCGCAAGGCATTGGCTTCGCAAGGATTCCACGATCTGTTCACATTCATGGCTCTGAAGGAGAAGAATGTTAGCCAGCAGAGAGATCCTGGGGACGGCAGACTTACCACTTGCTCATCGCCTGGAAGGAATGAGCCTGAGGACGAGTTGGGAGGGCACAATTGCAATGGCACCACGCCCGGTCCTGTTGATCGTGCGCAATATGGGGGGGGCACAGATGTTGGGGGAGAACACATGACTGCTGAACTGTGCAGCCCTGTCCCTGGGCCCAATCCCTTGCCCAGCCCCATTCCCAGTCCATTCGATCAGCATTGCGCTGCCTGTGACGAAAACGAGCCACGCACCTTGGCCAAAGAAGAGGAAGAAAGCTCGGGGGAAGAAGAATCCCTGAGCTTTCTTTATTGCACGTGCTATCGGGTTATCAACGCCGATGAACCAAGCGATGAACACACTTCCGAGTCCAGGGGCGACAGTGGCAACAAGCCACTGGAGAGACGACTGTTGCACAGCACATGGCACAGCACGCAGGCTACAGAAGACTCACCTTTGGTAGAAGGTGTTGATAGTCTTAAGTGCAGTGTATAGAGCATGAGTGAATACAAGTGATATTCTGCTGGGAGGGTCTCAGGGTTTTCACCCCTCCTTATATAGGGAAAAGTGGTCCCTATAGTCCCACCATGTCCCTGTGCATAACTATGATGAGTAAAGGTGTCCACTATATCGCGTTTTCAGTGACGCCTGATGTGGAACACCCTAGAACATCTCAGGACCATTCACATGACCCTGATATGTGTTATGCCCACTATTGTGCGCTATGTAGCTACCTAATATGGTAATCATACTTGTGTAGTCTACTTATGTCATAACTGCTATAGATAAGATACATACGTACTTATTACGTTTCAACACTCCCCCTTGCTAAGTACACAGTAGTGGTCTAAGCATAATGAACGAAACGAGACAACATTCAATTCAAGAACTTGAACTGAGCACAGGAGATGTTGTTATGAGAAATACTCATTGACAGCCTATGCTAGTTGTTTCATAGCAGTTTAAGAAGTCTCTGATGAGACGTGTTAGAGACTAGACTAGAAATTGAAAACACAGTTTCCATCTTTCTGTCCCAAACGTCTCTGAGGAAATGTTTCCGTGTAACAGTGGTTTAGACTGAACACCACGCTTCTCATCGACTCTTAATGACTAGGATGAGTAAAACTCTAATCCTAATCGTTCTCTGAACTTCTGAAATTTTATGCGACCCAGGTTCTTAGTAAACAAATCTGCGGGATTCTCAGATCCTTCAATAAAGAAGAGTTCAATCTTCTTAGCGTGTATGACTTCACGTATGTAGTGGTAACAGATGTCAATGTGTTTAATGCGCTTTTCTTGCACCGGATTAGATGCAAGGAAGATGGATCCTTGATTATCACCGCATAATGGAATTGGTGCTAGGATAATACCGATCTCCTCAAAGAGTGACCGTATCCAGACCAATTGTCTGCTTGTATCAGCAAGCGACATATATTCTGCTTCAGTGGAAGAGAGCGCGATAGATTTCTGCGCTCTAGAATTCCAACAGAATACACCATTAGCTAGTTTAACTAAATAGCCTGTTGTAGACTTTCTAGTGATCGGGTTGGAAGCCCAATCAGAGTCTGCATATGCAAGTAAACCCCCATCGCTTTTGCCATTATAGACTAAAGCATAATCGGATGTACCTAATAGATAGCGGCAAATATACATCGCTCTATCTAGGTGATCCTTATTAGGGTTTGCTGCAAATTGCGACAATTTAGTCACAGCATAGGCTATGTCTGGTCACATTCCAATCATTATGTATAGGAGCAATCCTATTACTTGTTGGAACTGAGAGCAGAGCTCTGGGTTTGGAGGATCTTTATTAGGCAATGGCTGATACCCTTCCGGTAACGGAGTAGGTACAGTTTTTGCATTAACGAGTTTAAAACGTTGCAGCACTTTGTGTAAGTAATCTACTTGGTCGATTAGAATATGACCTTTTGATTTCACTATGCACATTCGTAAAAACTCTTGCATATTGCCCAGATCTCTACATTCCCAGATCTGCATAAAACACTCTTTCAGAGAACTGATGTCTTTTTTATTTGCTCCAAGAAAAAGCACATCATCAACATAGACGATAATGACAATGGTTTTGCCTTTATTGACAAATATGCCAGAGTCAGAAACAAGACATGTGCAGCCTATTCTAGCCATGGATGCATCAAGCGCTTTCCACCAGGCTAAAGCAGCTTGTTTGAGTCCATAGATGGCTTTCTTAAGGCACATCACTTTGTTTTTATTTTTGTGGCCAGGGACTTTAAACCCTTCAGGTTGTTCCATGTAAAGCTCCTCATCGAGGTCACCATACAGGAAGGCTGTTTTGACGTCCAGACCGGAGATGTGCCAATCTTTTAAAGCGGCAAGTGCTATCATCATCCGGACTGTCTCAAACCGTACCACAGGTGAGAATATTTCGTCATAGTCTATGCCTTCAACCTGGGAGAAGCCTTTGGCTACAAGCCTAGCTTTTTTACGGCCATCCGACTTTAAGTCGAATACCCATCGGTTTTTAATGACCTTTCTGCCTTTCGGCGGGTCAACTAGTTCAAAGACTTTGTGTTTGCGAAGAGAAGCCAACTCCTCACGACACGCTTGTTTCCACTCCTCCTGTAATTTGCTTGGCATTTTAAGAATGTCCCTAAAGGTCCATTCGCGAATATTGGAGGTATCAGGTGACTCAAGATCATACGGTGGAACTGCTTTGGCAAGCAGATAATCTTGGAATTTGACTCCCCCTTCCTGAGCAAGGTGGGTCAGCAATTGCTGATCTACCTCATCCTCTGAATCATGCGAACTTTCACTCAATGTAGTAGGAAGTTTAGATGCAGATTGCTCAGGAGATTCTCCTGATTCCGTCTGATCATGGGATGAATGTTGCCGGGAGCTACCTGGTTGGTTCTCAACCATTTGTTTCCATGTACGAGTTCACTCAATGTCTTGGCTAACCTTTGCAGGGTGCCTTTCACCATAGACATTGTCAGGATCGGTAGGTACTTTCCTCAATCGTGCTGACCGCCTAGGTTCTACAGATAATGTAGGATCAGGTCGGGACCGTGATTTACCCTTAGGCTTAGGTACAGGGTCAGGGCGATGAGGCGGAGCTTGCTGCTCTGGAGGATCATCTGCAACTGCAGGAACCTCTTCATCCCCGTCGGGATGTGGAGCGCTACTCTCTTTTGGTGGCTCAGGGGGTGATAAGTCAAGATCACCAGGAGTGGTGTCTTCAAAATCAAGTGGTGGTTGATTAGATGGCGGTTCATCTAACTGGGTTATTCCATGTGTTTTCCCAGGAGTCTGCTGATTAGAGCAGTGAGGGAATAACATTTCATCAAAGAGTGCTTTGTCTGAATAAAACAAAGTATTTGGAGTACGCATGAACATGTCACCCTTCATTCCGCTAGGTCTACCTAAGTAGATCATGAGTTCGCTTTTAGGAGAAAGTTTATTTTTTCTGCAAGACTCAGGAATATGGACATATGTGCCACAACCAAAAACTCTAAGATGAGAAATGTCAGGGATTTCATTGTTTAATAATTGGTAGGTGGTCTGCCAATTTATACGACTCATAGGAGTCCTATTATAACAATGTGCAGCATGATTTACTGCAAATTCCCACCAGGACTGTGGGAGACAAGCTTCTAACCGCATGGCCTGGGCTTTATCCATGATAGTGCGCATAAAGCGTTCAGCACGCCCATTTTGCTGTGGCGTATGGGGCGTGCTTTGAAGCACTGTAATGCCAGCATCCTTCAATGTTTTAAGGAACACCTCTGATTTATATTCACCGCCGGCATCGGACATCCACTCTTTTATGGTAATATCAAATTGATTTTTGATAAGCGCTAACCATTGTCTCAAAGCTGTAATAGCTGAGGCTTTGTCGCGCAAGAGTGTGATCCAAGCATACGAAGTATAATCGTCTAAAAAGACAATAAAATACTTGTATTTGGCATATGATGGTAAAGGAAAACTTTTTAAATCAGAATGTATCCGTTTAAAGGGTGTGGTAGCCCTTGTAATGGAAGGAGGATGCAAGGCAGAAGGCATTTTGCCTTGCACACATCCTGGACATACATCATTAGATGTATTAGGAATTTTAATCCCATCAGGAAAACCCTTAGTATGATCCTTAGCATGCCTTAAAACCTCTTTAGATGGGTGTCCGAGGTGATGATGCATAAGATCATAATCTACTTTGTAGATATAAGGTGTTTCGATGAACTGCGCTTCTACAGTAGTAGATGCCACATCTAACCAATATAGTGTGTGTCCAGGTATTAAAGGTTTACACTGGACAAACGGCTTTTGGTGTAACAAGGTTATATGCAGTGAATTTCCCAAAACGCGCATTCCTTGTTGTAAAAATTCTCCCATTGAGAGAAGATGAATACTCATAGATGGAATGTAAAGGACTGGATGAACTCTGGTCGTAACAAGAGTCTTATTGACATAATGCCGAAGCAATACTGTCCCAGATCCTTCTACAAAGATCATATGAGCCGCAGTCCTTACAGGTTGCCTGTCAGATTGCAAATAAGGCTGGTAACTTATGAAGTCACTCTTTCTGTTGGTGAAGTGCGCAGAAGCCCCTGAGTCTAATAACCAGAGGGTTTCAAGTCTCTTATTACACCGTGCACACTGAGTAAAGAAATCATCGTGTTCGCATTTTAAAATATCAAGAACACCGAGATTGATACTGTACAGTTTAGATACTACAGACAATAACATATTATTACATTGCCGCTCCTCTTGCTTTCTTTGGGAGCGGGCTGATACTATGTCAAAGTCAGCATCATGTGCAGTGAGTGAAAAAAGAGCATACTCTTCATCATCAGATCCCCAATCAAGTAGCTCATCCTCCAATAAGGAGTTAGCAATATGACCGGGCGTTGCACAACGCGAGGTAGGTGTGATAGGCGAGGCGGGTGTAGATGCCATCGCACCAAACTCCAGATTCTGGAGGTATTGCTGGTGGTTCCTGTAAAGTTCATTAATGAACTCATTAGAACCCCTGCGTTGTACGGCTCTGGAGTGACCAGGATTTGCCCACATTGCTGCAATTTCTTCCTCCGAATGGAGGGTTCCTACAGTCTCTGGATCCACATATTCTGGGGTAGGTGCTCGGGTAATACCTCCAGAGATTTGTGAGTTTAAGTTGACAGACAAAGACTCAAAAGCAGATACAAGAGACATACCCCCATCGTCTTCAAAGTCAGACTCGGTCAGCGTATTATCGTGCCCAGGTACTGGCTGAGACATATCCACGTCCACCTCGGAGTCATACTCCTCGTCATAGTTGTAATTCGACCTCGATCTGACTGTATGATCATAGTCGTCAAACCGCTGCTCAATCGTTTTGACAACTTGAATGCTCAGCAGAGCATCCATGCGTTCAAGTAATGAGAGCACTCTATTGACGGTAGGGTAAGGACCCTCAACCCTTGCCTGTAAGGTAGGGTGGGGAATGGAGACAGTGCGCGTTACAATGGACAATGATGGTCCAATGTGTGCGACAGAGGTAGTGAATGGGGAGGGAAGTGCGGGAGTGAGGGCAGCGACTGAGGCGACATGAGAGTGTCCAGCCTGAGAAGACTTGCCCTTGCCTTTTGCTTTTCCTCTGCATGCTCCTGCCCTAGCACTGCGCTGCTTATGCTGCTCTGGTTGGGAGGTGGGGAGTCGGCAGCCTGCTGCTGACTACCACTCTGCTTTTTAAAGCAAGGGTCGTTGTCGTGCTTCTGCTTAACGTTGGAAAGCTTGTTAGCATGCTGCTCCTTCTTGTTGCCCTTATGAGCGTCACGATTGGTCTCATTTTCGAACTGGGTAACGAGGATGTCCTTGATATCGGCGATCTCTAGATCATCGATCTCGATATTCTGGCAAAGAATGGGAATAAGATATTCCCACTTGTTTGGAATAGCAGCCATCGCAATGAGGGCTTGAATGACATCGGGCACGTGTAACTTCCTAGCAGATGACCCTTTTCCAATTTGGGTACTGGACATGCACCCAAAGGCAGCTTCCATTTTTTCAAATTGGGGTCCAGGGTGATGTGCAGGGTTAATACATATAGTGATCACTTCTCGAAGGTCGCGATATACAGAGGGAAGGGTGGCATAACCAAACTCTCGCATGATCCACTCCCAGGTTTCTTGAGCATTAAAGTTGGGACTGAGACGCTGCTGAATGGCTGGAGATAGGCGAAGGGTGAGGTTGCCCAGAGCCATATCATTTCCTTTCTGCCAGACAGCGAAGAGAGCTGGGTGGAGAGGAGATTCCTTGTCGTACACAGCTTTATCAAGTTTGTACTGTGCCTCGAGGACATCATGTGCATCGGACTCTGCCTGAGTGGCAGTGGAAGGAAGTGGAGGAATGGGAGATGGATCAATGGGGGGATAAGGCTCGGTGTTAGTACCATCGGTAAAACCCCAGAGACCTTGAGCCATAAGGAAGGCATGCATGGCCTTAGACCAGATGCCATAGTTTTGTCCGTCAAAGACTTGGACAAATGTTGTGAGTTGGGACAACATTGTTTTCTGTAGAAGAGCTTTGCAAATCGTCAGCAAAGGCTATTCACAATTACTGAGTGAGATAAAAACAATGGTCTAATAGGAACGTGTCCTTTCGACCGCCAACAACAACTCTCCTTATGGAGAACTGCCTTGAGGAACGCTCTACTCCACCACAAATCAATGAGGTGGTGTCATTCGTGATCCCAAGGTCTTACATGCCCACTAGGGGCGTTGTAGGCTATGCCAACGAAACTAGTCTCAACACCACATCCACTTTTCGGTGGGGAGTGTGCAGGTGCGCTCAGCGCACAGCTAGCCGTTGTGGCAGGGCCCATAACCTGTTGCGCAGCACATGGCGCAGCACGCAGGCTACAGAAGACTCACCTTTGGTAGAAGGTGTTGATAGTCTTAAGCGCAGTGTATAGAGCACAAGTGAATACAAGTGATATTCTGCTGGGAGGGTCTCAGGGTTTTCACCCCTCCTTATATAGGGAAAAGTGGTCCCTATAGTCCCACCATGTCCCTGTGCATAACTATGATGAGTAAAGGTGTCCACTATATCGCGTTTTCAGTGACGCCTGATGTGGAACACCCTAGAACATCTCAGGACCATTCACATGACCCTGATATGTGTTATGCCCACTATTGTGCGCTATGTAGCTACCTAATATGGTAATCATACTTGTGTAGTCTACTTATGTCGTAACTGCTATAGATAAGATACATATGTACTTATTACGTTTCAACAACGACCTGGAAAGGAGCAGAACTGGGCCACTGAAGAGGAGGAGGAGAGCTCTAACGAGAGCTCGAAACTTGCTGGTGGTGTCGTGCGGTATAAAAAGGCCAGCTGCAAGGATGGCACTTCTGACACAGGTGTTGGTTCAATGGAGGGTTGGTGTGGTGGGGCCGATAACGATAGCGACAGCACCAATGAAATGGGAGGACGCTCACCTGGCACCGGTCCTGTTCCGAGTCGGTCCCCCACTGTCTTGTCAGGAGGTTCTAACAAGTTTGACTTGGAGTCTGGGGGTGTCTCTTCTGCCTTGGAGGATGCTGACACTAAACGACTTGAGGGCTGGAAGGATCGGGAGGCACTTGCAAAGGCCCTTCTGAAGCTGAGGGAAAAGTCTCACAACTTGCAGCTTGACCTCATCCTTCATGCTCGTCTCACGGGGATGATCGGGGTCTTGAATCTGTACCTAGACCCCCAGCTGCAATCGAACTGGACAGAGTCGTCAGTGGTGGTGGCGAAGATCAAAGGACATGGTGTGAACCGTGCACACAATCTTCGGGAGTGGATACTCCGCTTTGTCCAATCTGGGGAGCTCCCAGTTCACCATCTTGGCCAGTCGAGATGGACTATCTTTGATGACGAAGATCTTTTGCAGACTCTTCAGACCTTGCTCTTGTCCCACACGAAGGGCTGCTACATCACTGCGAGCGATGTTGTTGAGCTGGTCTTGGGTCCGGTCATGCAGGAGAAGTTCACACGGTCTGGGGTTTCCCGCGCCTCGATTTCGGAGCACACCACATGTCGCTGGTTGCAACGACTCAGCTGGCGTTATGGTGCCATGCATAATGGAATGTATCTTGATGGACATGAACGTGAGGGTGTTGTGGCATACAGAAATGCCTTTGTTGCAAGATGGAAGGTCTATGACAAGCGGTTTCATACCTGGGACAGTGAGGGTGTGGAACAACGGCCTCAAAATGCTTTTCCAGTGGAGGGTGGGAGATTTTGACTGATCCTTGTCACCCATGATGAATCAGTCTTCTATCAAAATGACTTTCGAAAGACCCACTGGATTGCAAGCACCAGTAAAGCTGCACCACTTCCAAAGGGTGATGGGCAATCAATCATGGTGTCTGATTTTCTAACATCTGAGTGGGGTCGCTTGCTTGATATGACACCTGATGGTGTTCTTGAGTCTGTTTTTAATTCTTTTAAGGCCCACATGATATTAACTATTCCCTTGCAGGGAAGCAAGGGTTATCTTCAAACCAGGCATCAATAGGGATGGTTATTTCACTTCAGAAAACCTGCTTCAGCAGGTTGACTATGCAATTGATATTTTTGAGGGCAAGACCAATGGCAATGCACAGGGTCTTTTTCTCTTTGATAATGCCCCTTCACACCAGAAGAGAGCTACTGATGCCTTATCAGCAAGAAGCATGCCCAAAGGTATTTTCACTCTTGATTTCTTTTCTGTAGGGCTGATTATTTGCCATGCAGGACCAAGGGAGAAATGGGCACACTCCAAGGGTGCACCAAGGATGTGTGAGGGCATAAACCCTCTGACAGGGGGGGGACAGTCACTTTATTTTGCCCAGGAGCACCCCACCATGCCAGGGTGGTTTAAAGGAATGGAGGAGATCATTTGGGAGTGTGGTCTTTGGCCAGTAGCTGGTTTGCTTGCAGACTGCCCAGGGCAAGGCTCAGGGCCCAGATGCCCCCCTGACAGGAATGACTGCTGCTGCAGGAAACTCCTTTATAACCAGCCTGACTTTGTTTCTCAGAAGTCAGAACTTCAAGAGTTTGTTGAGAAGTGCAGCCACCTCTGTGACTTTTACCCCAAATACCACTGTGAACTGAACTTTATTGAACAGTACTGGGGTGCTGCCAAACTTCACTTTCGTACAGCAGGGAGAGGTGCCACTATTGAGGACATGAAGAAGAAGGTACTGACTTCTCTGGATGGCATTCCCATTGAGAAAATCTGTCGGTGTGCAAAGACTTTTCTTACTCTAACTATGCTTTCTTACTGCATCTATTATGACAGATATGCTAATCGCTCAGCACGGTTCATCCATGCCTATGGTGAGGGCTTGACAGGAGCACAGGCAGCATGGGCAAACAGAAAGTATCATAGTCATCGCACCCTTCCCCCAGATATGATTAGAGACATAAAGGATTCTGTACTCCCATGAGAAATTTTACTCTAGCATCTCCAACCTTTCCCTTTATCTTTCCTACCAACTCTGTAGCTAGACCCTAGGATGAAACAGGATTTTGTCAACTTATGTAATCAGGCACAGAACCTAACCCTAGGGTTTGTGGTTTAAGTTAGGGTTGCTGGTTCCTGATGTCCTCTGCCTTAGTGCATGTTGGATTGTCAGCATTGAGCTTGCAGAGAATGCCTGTTGGGCATTATCAGTGTGCTGTTCCCAGTAGTGTTTTGGCAGCTCGAGCCGATGTTTTTTCTGATTTTTCAAATAAATAGCTAAGAATATGAAAATATTTATGTGGGTAGATCACCTTCCCAGCTTGTCGGCTCTCAGCCAACATTTTTAAATCCGATCAGCCATTCCTGAGTTATTCAATGATCTTTGACCAGCTTGAACCAGTTTGGAGCCGAGCCGGTTTGAGCCGGTCAAAAAACATCAAATAACTCATGAATGGCTGATCGGATTTAAAAATGTTGGCTGAGAGCTGACAAGCTGGGAAGGTGATCTACCCACATAAATATTTTCATATTCTTAGCTATTTATTTGAAAAATCAGAAAAAACATCGGCTCGAGCTGCTGCAACACTAGTTCCCAGTCAGTATTATTAGTTGTGTTAATGCCAATATACTACACACAGACACACCTGAAGAACATTACAAAAAAGTCAAACATGTGTCCACTCTTCCTCACTTAAGTCGAGAGCAGAAATCTTGCAGCACTTGTCTGCATTCACTTCCTTGAGTCCCAGCCTGAGGATGAACTCGTTGACTGACTGGTGTGCCATAAGAATCAGTGTGTGAAACATGGTAATCAAAGTACTCACCTGCTGCTGTGACTGGGCATGATAAAGCATAATGTATGTTGAACTCCATCAAACTTTCATATGGAGGAGAAGATTGACTGGGGGGGTTTCATTGCAGAGTTGTATAGTTTTAAACAGCTCCTTATGCTGAGATGATGAGCGTGCCTGTCACACTTGTTAGCATACCAAAGGCATGTAAGAATAGAATATACATACCTTTATGCAGATGGCACGGACAATGCCTATCTCATCGTGATTGTTAGTCTCTAGATCCTCAGGGATGTGATCATCTGTGGGGTCTCTGTTGTAGTGCTTTGACTTGCTGCATGCAGCGATTACAGCTTGTGTGGCCAAATTGATTATATGGGCGAGACACCTGGATGAATCAGCGATCAAGAAGTCAGACTACAGTGCCAAAAGAAATTAGCCTGTGTACCTGATTTGCTGATGTTTGATGTCGAAGTGTTGATTGGTCTTGAGCTTGTAGCATTTCGCAAATTCTTGAAGCATTGTGGTGTTGTTCTTCACATTGTTGCATGTAACATGTCTGACCTATGTTTGATAAGTAAGTGAGCAAAAGAACGAGAACAATTTTTACCTTGTGAACAATTTGAAGGCAGTTGAGGATTTTGTATAGCATTTGCCCGAGGTGAGCTCCACTGTGAGAGCAGTTCATCTGTGCAAACCCGAGCAAAGTGTGCTCCAGGGTCCACTTGCCAGGTGTGTGCTCCTTGATCCAGTGCCCTGTAATGGTGAAGTATCCATCGGTGTTGTCGGCTTGCCATGCGTCACAAGTGAGGCTTATTTCGCCTCTCACAGTGGTGCCCTAATGTGCAGAGGTTAGCAAGAATAGGCAAAGCAGTAAGGCATTAAGACTTATGTTGAGATGAGTCTGCAGAAGGTACATTTGTTGCTTGAATGTGTGGATGATGCTTGCACATGTTTTTTTGGGAGATGGCAGTACCATGCCACGGGTCACTCGGGATGCAATATCCAGCATCTTCTTGAAGAAGGGATCCTTGAACAATTGGATTGGCTGATGCAGCAACAATCAGAAAGGTGACAGAAAATGCTAAAAATACATACCTGATTGGTGTGAACAAGCCACTCAATTGCAGCTGCCTCAAATACTCTGTTGCTATATGGGACAACCACTTTGTCCAGGGGGCTAAAGTGGTTGCCAAGGATGGTTTGCTGTGTCTTGAAGGCGCTGTCCAAAGAAGCTTCCTTGCACTGCTTGGTGTCTTCCGGTAGCATCGAATCGAACCGATTTTCTTTGCACCACTTCTATACTGGTGCTAGAGATATCATGATCAAAAAGATGCGAGATTAAGAAGAGGATGAAAAACTCACCAAGTACAGTGATACAGTGTGACGGCAAAGCATTGAGTGCTCGCCGATCAATATTTTGTCCTGCTTGGCACAACCAAGCCCTTGCCTGTAATGAACAGTAAGAAGGCAATTAAGAAAAGAGAGAGAGAACTCATGTGCAGAGGTTACACTTCATACCTACTTTGGCTTGACCTGCCACACGAGGGACCACTGTAAAAAAATATTTGAGGTCAGCAGTTGCATCGGACTTGTTCAGCCATTCATCTTGAGGGTCATCAATGTTGTCAATATCAATAATGGAGGTCAGTGCATCCTCTCGATTGCCAGAAGTCAGTACATTTTTGGGTTTCTTGGACTGTGGCACAGTATCGGGGGCACCATCCGAGGTGGTGGGTGAGAGAACAATGACACTGTCGAGTGAGAGCGAGTTCTGGATAGAATGAGAGGGGTGCTTCAATGAATGCTGAGCTTGCAAAGGGTCAGCAAGTGACGAGGCATCCTCTGCGTCCATCTGTGGTGGGGGCAAGGACTCACATAAGGGGGATGAAGTCAGCTCAGGGGCAGTTGACACTGCAGACACAGACATGATGGCCCCACAATGTGAGGTCTGCTCGAGCTCACCCACATTCTCTTTGTATCTGGCAGGGGGGACAATTTTGTGTGAGGGACAATTCATTGTGTGGTGTCACCAGTGAGGGCCATTGGAGGGGGAAAGGGTGTATTTATCAGTACGAAAACAAGACCAGCGTGTAAATGTGTATTTCATATCAAGTGAAGAATACAGAAGAGTCAACAAGCTGCAGATCTTAATGTGTATCAAGTGGGGAAGGGAGGGTGTTGCAGATACTGTGAATCTTGACGATCGAGTGCAGATTCAAGCGAAACCTCGAGGTCTTGAGGGCGAATGCAAGGCGAATCTCGAAGCCTAGAACATTGCTAGGGTCCAACCACAGCCGAGGACACATGCCCATGGGAGCCGCCTGCCAAATTCAAAGACTGAGCCTTGAGCCTTGCTTGGACGTGCTCTCGGCCCAGTCCCGGACCGGCTTCCGACGTCTGTTTTAGTCTGGCTACCGGCTTGGTGGCCGAGCCGGCATCAGCAAAAAACTTTGGGTTTTGTAATTAATTATAAGCACTTGTGAACACCAAAATCAGTAAATAGAGATCACTGGTTCATAAGTGCTTGTGTTAGTCCGATGAATTTCATAAGATCAGGCCAAATCTGTAAGATTGCTAGCTGATTACAATTCTTCTTGAAATGGTAATCAATTATATGACTGTGGGTTTAATATAGGTAATTATAATTGCTTGCAATTCCTGAGCATTTTGTATACACTTCCAAAATGTTAAATAACTTTTTTAATGATAACTATATCTTATCAACTTATATTATTACATATGCTTACAAGTAACTATGTGATACAAGATGTAATAGTAACTGATTCTGTGTTTAGAGAGGAATTACATATCAATTTACAATTACAACTACCTCTCATCCAAACTCAAGTACAGAAAAGTAACCTCACAGGGGTTTGAACTCAGGATATAGAATGTACACCTTGTGCTCTACCAACTGAGTTACCTAATCCTAGGTTCTCTAAGGTGGGTTCTACTATTAATAGGTTGGAATCTTAGTGTTGTGGCTACAAGCCAGCATTTTTTAACTTTTGAAATAAAATAGATAAAATTCTAAAAATATTTATGGAGGTAGACCTTCCCATTAGTCGGGGGGTTCTCTGCCAGCTTTAAGCGATCTGAGCAGCTGTTGCAAAGTTATTTGACTGTGGCTGGCAGGTGTAGCCACTGATTTCATAGCTGGTCAAATAAATCTGAAATGGCTGCTCAGATCACTTAGAGTTGGTGGAGGACCCTCAGTAAAAAAAGGAAAAGTCCGATTTAGTCAGATTACAGTCAGTTGGAGGTCAGATCAGGTCATCTGGAGTCAAAATGACACTGAAATGAATATTTGCAAGATTTCAGACTGAGATTGACAGGGTTTAGGATTTGTAGTCAAATTTAGTCAGGTTCAGTGTCATGCAGAAGTCAATGCCAGTCATTTTCCCCATCTTTCGGAATACAGAAAAAAACAGTTTATTCAAAAGAATCAAAAATACAATATCTACAGCCAAAGCTCATGTATAGAAAGGGTGTTGCAAGGGCACTTCTACTACAGTGTCAGCAAAGGGTGGCTACCAGCACAATGCAGCATTGTCTGCATTGTTGAGGTGCATGCTGCTCTGAGTTGGATCCCCAGTGGCAATAGCTATAGTTGAAGCTACTGCTAATACATGTGGGGACAGTGGCATTGGTGGTGGTGCCAATGGAGGGGCCAGGAATCCTAGGATAGGGTAAGTCCATGAAAGTGTGTGAGCTTGCAATCTGTGTGGGCACAATAGAAAACCAACTCAGCTTGTTTTATTGTTGTTGTGCTTGTGCAGATGGCAAGGGGGGTGTTGACAGTGTCTTGATTGAGTCTGTGATAGGGACAGATAGTGGAGAACTTGAGATTGATGTGCAGAATAGAATTGTGTGCAGCATGCCAGTGGACTTCAACATGAGAAAAGCAACTTGGACAAATATGGCGTGGCTGTGGTTTTCCAGCCATGGGAGACTTAGTCATTTCTCATTCCATCCATCTGACAGCCACCTTAACAATTATTTTTCCTCATGCCCACTTCCACTAGTCTTCCACTGGAGTCCCAAACAGCAAAGTCAGCATCTATCCTTGCATCTACCAGAAGCAAACAAAAATACTAGATGAGTGTTAGTTTCTTTCACTGTAATAATGTCATATTGATTGCAAGTTCCTGTAGCTCACCCTCACCCACTACCACTCCCCTTTCATCAACACTGCCAATTCACCACTGCCCCATGAGTGCCCCGACCACCCACTACCACCACAGTGCTATTGGGGGTGCTCTGCCTACCTGACCAAGCACCCTGGCACGCCCTGAGAGTGTGACAATGGTGGGGCTCTGCTGCCTCTGCGTGACAAAGTAGGACCCCCTTTGCAGGCCCCTGTATTAGAGGTGCTCCTGAAACACCCTTTCTATACATGAGCTTTGGCTGTAGATATTGTATTTTTGATTCTTTTGAATAAACTGTTTTTTTCTGTATTCTGAAAGATGGGGAAAATGACTGGCATTGACTTCTGCATGACACTGAACCTGACTAAATTTGACTACAAATCCTAAACCCTGTCAATCTCAGTCTGAAATCTTGCAAATATTCATTTCAGTGTCATTTTGACTCCAGATGACCTGATCTGACCTCCAACTGACTGTAATCTGACTAAATCAGACTTTTCCTTTTTTACTGAGGAGGACCCCCCAGCTAATGGGGAGATCTACCTCCATTAATAATTTTAGATTTTTAGCTATTTTATTTCAAAAGATAGAAAAACACCAGCTCAAGCTGTGATTGGCTGTAATGTTTTGTGTGTATTAGCATGGGGGATAGGAAATAAGAAAATGTACACACCTGATTTGTTTTGATAAGTGTTACATGTCAATGGCATGTGTCACTCAACTTGAGCAGTGATATGCCCCACACCACACTGGCGGTGTATACAGTGTTTTTCACATTTCTAATGCTTATGGGACAGTGACATCATCTGCATGCCCTTGGCCCTTGGAGCTTGTATAACACTGGCATCAGTGTGTATCAGGATCTAGGCTTTATGTGTAGAAGACTACAGCAAAGAGCAAGCCAAGTCATGTGGCATTGAGGCGAGACCAAGAGTGACCAGGCTTCTTGTGAAGGCAAGGCACTATAGTGACAGTGCCTGTGCATTCCCTGAGTTGGTGCTCTTGGCTGGTGGTAAGCCATGTGGTGACCATGCACATGGGTGCACATGGCCCAGCAGCTGGGATAGTGGTCACATTTGACTGGTGCAAGCACAAAGTGCATTGTAACAGTAGCTCAGCCATTGATTCTGAAACATGTGACTTTAACCCATTCTGGACCGATCAGAGACTCCCGACTTATCATACTTTCTTTGTCTTGTGTTTGCCTCATGTCTCCCTCTTTCCTTCCCCTCATCCCCTTGCACTTGCTGTTCTTTGTCCTAGCTCAATCCTTTCCACCTTCACCAAACAATCCCTGATCTGTATATCCTTGCCCTTGAAAGATGACTCTCCCATAAAACTCTGAACTGTGACATTGCTGACCTTGCATGTCTTGTTCTTCATCAACCACCATTTCTTTTATTATCCTTTCAACACTGCTTGTACCAGCACCCTCAGTCAACTCGACATTGTGCCTGCATCATTAGTTGGGATGGATCAGTTGTTGTCACACTCTCTGTCTCGGGCACAGGTGTGCCCTATTTTTCATCCACTCTTTTGATTATTTCTGATCATTCTATTGTACTCTTAGTGCACAACATTGTGACATCCAGCACGACAGCTTGGTGCTCGGCATCGTCTCCCTGATTCCCTTTATACTTACACCTTGTGTTCTGCGCCTTGTGTGTGCTGCGTGTTTTTATCCACCAACTCTCCCTGCCTCCAAACTTTTTGTTTACTTTTTCCCCACCTCACCGTCTGCCCCTCACAGATTTTGACTTAGAACATTTTCAAACCCTCACCTTAGGTACAGGCCCTGCATGTATAAAAGGCTCGTGTTTGTGATTCAATAGAGTTGTGGAATTTCCCCCTTTCTCTCATCCTTCAGTTTGTCCAGTGTGAACCACTTGATAGCTTGGGTTCAGTCTTAACATCAAAGACACCCACACACATTAAGTATTCACATGCTCTCTGTTACTTCAAGAACAATACTCATCTCCCTCTGCAAATTTACTAACTCTTTCTTTTACTTTAGAATCCCTTTTAGCACTGGTCTTCTCACCCCATGCGATGCTGAATCCACCCTCAGCCACTTCTTTGACTCTTGTGTTCCAACTCTCGTCTCCTCCATCTCTGCTTCTGGACTCATGTTCTTGCACTCGTTCCGTGGCTGCTGGCAACCCCCTCCACCTCTCACCTACACAATCCCACTCTCTGCCACATGAACACATGCATGCACTTATGAGTGCATACAGCATCAAACTTTCTAGAGTAAGGCTGACTGCTACTGAAGCTTCGAGGCACAACTGTGATGTTTGACTAGAGGATAGTGATTTGAGTGCAGCTACAGGCAATGTGCAGCCTCACTAGTGTAGGATGCTGATTGGCTGCAGCAGGGCAAACACAAACCTTCAAGAGGTTTCTACTCGCCCTCAGTCACACATATATAAGGACTGCTGTTGCTTGTAGTTCAGCAGTTCAGCAGCAACCTTTAGCAGCTCTACTTCACATTTGTACCTTCCTTATTCCATCTAAAGCCCAGAGTTTACCTTTCATCTCTGCATTCCATCATGATACTAGTTTGCTCTTTGTCATTGTCATGCTTGCACTTGTTACAAAGCTTTGCCCTTGTGTGCAAAGTCATCATACTTGTCCTCACATCTTGCATGCAGTGTGCAGTGCATAGGCCATTGTTGGTCATACTCACTCTCACTATTAGTTTAGGTTCTTGCCATCATGTCTAGCATTGGACTTGCCTTAGCTTGCAGTTTCTCATAGTCTTGTGTCTTCACCAACAAACTAGCATGTCAGCTTGTGCCTATACTCCTCATCCTTCCTGAACTCAAGCACTCTTGGCCTTCTTACACAGCTTGTAGGGGGTTTAGGGTATCAGCAGGTTCTAGACAATGGCTACTTCATCTGTTCTGGGCTCTGAGATGCAACCAGTTGGTGCATAGTCAATGAGTAAGCTCCTTAGGGTGTGGGACAGTGTATGGTGGTTCCATTGTGGCGAAGGCACAGAGGAATACTTTGTGCAGACTCGGTGATGAGTGAACAGGGAAGTGTGCTGGCTTATGCTGTCACTGAGAGGAGTGAGACTGGGAAGTCAATTGACTTATGCAGCTCCTGAGGTTCTGGTACTGAGGTCCAATGTCAAGAGTTGATATGATTCAAGAACTAAGACTTAAAGTCCAAGTGTCCTAATGGTACAGGTTATATACTACAAACTGCCAAGCAAATACCATGAAGACTGGTACTAGTAAAGCCACCAAAGACGACTACTAGTAGGATTGAGTCATAGTCTGAATACTACTAGTATCAGTAGTAGTATGAGTCACATATGGAGTCAAACAAGTAAGCAAGAATGAGTAAAGTCTGTGCATGAAGGGGATGATGATGAAGTAAAGATGACAGTCCCAATGATAGTCTGTGTAGTAAGCACAGTATAGTAAGAAAAAAACATAACATATAACAATTGAAGGTTGAAACCCATTGCAATTAAAATCAAATTGTATGTGCTTACAATTACTTGTAAAGACTGAACAGTATTGTAAGTGCTTGTAATGGAATTATGTAGGAATCATAACCACTTACAAGAGAGCCATCAGAATTGCATTGGAATTGTAATTACTTACAAGAGGGCCATCAGAATTGTAAGTACCTATGACACAGCCATAAGAGTTGTGCAATGATTTTAAGTGCTTATGATTTGACCTAGGAAATCATAGCCGATTTTGTGGAACTGACAAGTGATTACATTTCCATCACAAGTGTGACACGTGCTCATAATCTATGTAATCGATTTTGAATTCCGTAAGCTAATAAAAAACCCACGTGTTTCTGCTGATGGGCAAACCACTAAGTATGGCGTCAAGTCCTGTGCTAGCGTCGACACAGAAGGCTTTAGAGCTAGGGGCCTCGGCTCTGACTTTAGAGGACGGCCAGTCGGCTAATATTGGGAATTGGAAGAGTAAAGGGGAGGAGTTGGGGGAGGAGTTGATGCGGGAAACTCAACAGACGATGAATGGGGGGCGCGATGAATCCAAGGGAGCATTGGGACATGCGATACACGCGTGCCAGTATGCGCCAACCATGTTTCGTCTGGTACTGTAGCTTACTAAGTTAGCGCAAAAGCCTCGAGGTCACCCTCCCGTTCACCCTCGATAAGATGGTCGTTGCCCCGGCATTTCAATTTTGGTGGTAAATAAAAGTGTGACGTAGCTTGGATCGTAAGTCATTTTTTATCCCTCCGTTTTAATACCCATGAAAGTGGCGGAAGACGGCACAAACGTATGCGAGTTACGCAACGCTTCGTAATTAAGCTCCCGCTATTGGGGATCACAGAATTCTCTTCATCCTCGATTTCTGAGCCCTCTACTATCGTGGTAATTGCCTGGCGAGCCCCCCACTTGTCATCCTCGATCCCAATCCCTCGCTGCACGGCGTCGGCCTCGCTAGCCTCGGTGGTATCATACTTGGCTCTCGCCGCAACGCTGAGAGACTCTCTGCCATCATTGGATAAGTTCGTATGGGCCACTTGATGGCCCTTTCTCTGCAGCCTCAGGACTAGCTGTGCCCGCGCAAGCTTTCGATCCAGCGATTTGCGATATTGACCCATCGTGAGGTCTTTTACTACGGAGAACCCTAGTGAGACCTGGTCATGATGCTCTTGAACAGCTTCGTCACTGACAGCCGAGGGGTCGGTCACGTTCAGAGCCGCCTGGGACACATTTATATTAAACGGTTGCCACGACAAATGACCAAGTGCCTAGCGTACCTCAAAAGCATCCGTTACAGAACAAAGTGCACGGAGCACGCCAGTGATTCGCTCGCGTCCCTGTGTTGCTCCACTTGGCGCTCGAATACCGCCTTCGTTCCGGTTTGAGTTTGTCTGCGTATCGCCGAATGCCCCAGGCTTAAAAAGGATATCGTTAAAAGTTCTGTTCAGTCGCCATTTGCGAGATAAGTAGGTATCTAGGACGCTTCTAGTTAATTCTTTACTTACACGTGTAGGAGCTTGCAAGGCCCTTCCAGTTCCTCGACGCCGACAACATCTTTGAGGAGAATTTCACGAGTCAACAAGATGAAGAGCTCGGAACAGTGACGAGTTTCTTCGTTCTTGCTTTGCGCACTGAGATCGCTTTCTCTCCCCCAATGAACGAAGAAGCACTATTCCTGCCGGTAATAGACGGGTCTCCGAGTGTGGTAACAAAGTCGCACAAAGATATCGAACTTCCCAAGTCAACATCTGTACGAGTCACGGGAGCAACTGTGCTTGAGTGGCAGAAATGAGGCCGGCTAGATATAAAACGTACGTCTGGGGAACCCACGCATTCAGGCAACACAGTGGCTGGCGGCGGATGCACACGGCGCGGATACAAGACATTCTTGCGACTCTTGCGTGAGTTTATTGAGGTCACGGAGTATGGGAATGACGCATTCGAGGACAAGATAGAGCTTGACGTTTCTGCCATTGTTTGGCGCAGTCGTCAGATTTGACCGGTAGAGTAATCTTTTGATTCGTGTTGCGGCTGCGAATCGCTCTACTTGGGACGCGGGACGTCTGATGGGGCTGGAACCTGGAGGGGTGCAGGTCGGAATTATTAGGGATACAGACCATCTCAAGTCGGCCGCTAGCGTCTACACGAACCGGTTTGGAACCAGGGGATAGTGGGGATAGAAAAAGGGAGTGACTAATGCAAGAGATCACATGGGATGAAAAATCAAACATTTCATCGAATAAGGAACGCTTGAAGGCGGTGTGCGCTAATTTTGGCGCTCACCTTTTCGGTAATTGCTTCGTAATTGTCCAATTGAAGACTTGACCTCCATATTGTATTGCTCGTTGCCTTGTAAAATGCCCTACTATAGTTCAACCTCAGAGTAGCACAACACATCAGCGCTTCAGCCTGAGAAAGATGAGGCTCGGACCCGATGTATCTTCCTACTATGATTGGTCGCTGATTCACATAGTATATCGTACATGTAACATACAGCACAGGACGCTAGTAGACCATTTTATTATCCTTTTTTCTTCACTAATACTCGTGAAGGTGGTGGAAAACGATTCAAAAATCGGCGAGAGAAACCCCCGCGCTCAGGCTTTCCATCCTGCTTTCCATACATCAACTGAGGCATTAAGATGCTGGAACGCTGGCCGTCGAAGTCAACCAGATCCCATCCATCATCGTCTTCTGGACCCTCTTCTATCGTGGAGATTGCCTGGGGAACCCCCCACTTGTCTTCCTCGGACCCTTTCTGTACGGCATCAGCCTCACGAGCATCACTGATAGCAAACTCGGCTCTAACCTGCCGGAGTGGAACAGTGACGGATTCTCGAACATCCCTAGACGAGATCCTGAAGGCCACTTGTTTCTTCTTGGCTTCCAATGTTGGTTGAATCCGGAGGCTGTGGGCATCCGAAAGCTTCTGAGCTAGTAGCTTACGGTATTGATCCATCGTGAGGTCTTTTACTACTGAGAAGTTTTGTGAGACCCAGCGACGACGCTCTCGAAGTGCTTTGTCACTGGCGGCCGGGGGATCGATCAAGTTCAGCGCTGCCTGCAACGCACATATAATAAGTGATTGGCCACCACACAACAATCAAATACCTAAAGTACCTCAAAAGCGTCCATTACAGAAAAAATCACGCGGATCACGCCGGCGAACCGCTCCTCGGGTCCCGGTGTGTCTGCACGGGACACGCGAGGATCTGTTCCGTTCAGGTTTGTCGCCGGCGCCGCATCGAAAGCTCCTGACTTGACCAGGATATCTCTAAACGTTCTGTTCAGTTGATGAATTTGCAACAATATAATTAGTAGGAATCTTGCACGGTTCAAATCGATTCTTACAAACGCAGGATCCTACAGGGCCCCTCCAACTCCTCGACACCGACTACATCTTTGAGGATAATTTCACGAGCCAACATGATGAATAGTTCGGAGCAGTAACGGGTTTCGTCATTCTTGCGTTGCGAACTGATATCACTTTCTTGCCCCAAAGACCCGAGAAGTACTCTTCCAGCCGGTAATAGACGGGTCTCCGAGTGTGGCAACAAATCCGCGCAAAGATACCGGACCTCCCTAGCCAGCATCTGTGCAGGGTATAGGAGCAACGATGCTTGTGAAGAGTAAGGAATAACACTCGAAAGAAAACGTACGTCTGGGTCCGGGGAAACGACGCCAGGGCATTCCGGCACTGGTGGCATCGTGGCTGGCGGCAGTGTGGCTGGCGGCGGATGTATGCGGCGTGGGTACAAGACATTCTTGCGGCTCTTATACGAGTTTACCGAGTTTACCGAGTAATGATATGAGTTATTCGAGAGCATTGTGGAGTCTGTGTTCACCGCTCTGCCTGCGGAAGAACACGATGGCGATGAATTCGCAGTGCAGACCGTCTCGAAGGATATCGACGACATCGTTTGGCGTGTCGATGAATACGATGGCATAGCAACGTCTTGCGGTTGGAGTGACCGGCGTAATAGATGTCCACTCAAGGAAAGACTTCCAAGCGCTGGTACAGGATCCTAGGACGTTTGACTCGTATCCGGGACTAGGGATAGACGACTTTGAGTCCTTTGCAAGCTCCACACAAATGCCCTTAGAGCTAGGGGTATTGAGGAGGGACGTCAAAAGGGAATGGCAAACGCAGGAGACCCATGGACAGGAGAAGCTTGATGGATGAGAAGATCGATCACCAGGGAGGGGTATGATGATAAGCTACGATAGTCATAGGCGCTAACCTTGTTCCATACTTAATTGTTCAATCGAGGCTAATGTCGCTTCTCGTCACTGCCAATCTGTCAAACAGACGCCGAATTTGACCTACAAAGGCTGGGAGTACGTAACACGTTACAAAAAATAGGGCGGCGCTGTGCAAAAAAAGGAAGGGATTCAACATACAACTACCTTACATATATTTTTCAGGTGGTAGGAACGATGCCAAAACTGGCGAGGCCAGCCACGTGGGTACTACCACTGAGACTTGGGTGTAGTGGAGCGGAGGGATGCCATTGTCTGGACGATCGCCTATCGTCGTATTAGTCACAGAACAGAGCACGGAGCGCACAGGCGGAATACTGGACTGCTGGGGACTCCACATGGGATACTTATTGACCCACCACATTGATGCCGTCACTTGAAGTCTCGAGAAGATATCTATAAACAATCTGCGTAGACGGCGCATTGCAAGGATCAGAAGCCGTGTGCAGTGGTACACTACGAGTCGATACTTACTCGTGTAAGCGAATGCAAGGTCCTTCTAGCGCTTTGACACGAGCACTATCTTTGAGAAGAATTTTACGAGCTAGCACAATAAATCATTGGAACATTAGTGGAATCCTTCCTCGGTCCTTATCAAAGTTGGTCGCGAAGAACCCATAAAGCATGGAAAACCATCTCTGCCGGCATCAGACGAGACAGCGCACCAGGCAACAGGGCAGCACACGAAAACTCGACATCTCAGATCGGGTGATTTATGCGCAGAAATGTTTGAGATTGAAAAGAGGAAAGAGGAAAGGAAAGGTGACTAGAAAGACAACGGATGTCGAGTGCAACGATGCTATCCGGTAATGCCGCTGTGACCGGTGACAAATGTGCACGGTATGGATACACGACATTCGTGCGACTCTTCAATTAGAGTTTTTCGAGGTCGCGAAGTAATGGCATGCGCTCTTTGAAGACACCATGGAGGTCGTGTTCGCTGGCTGGCGTGCGGACAAATCAGCGGCGACGAATTCATAGAGTGGAAATTCTGGATCCATCGAAAAGGGCGGCGCCCTTCCCAGTGATTGATACTGGGACGGCTGACGGGGATGCTGAGCTTGGCGTCCGGATCAATGACAGGGAACTTGGAAGAGCTCTTTCAGCCCAACATAACTGGAGTAGCAAACTTGAGGTGAGTAGTGTGAAAATTCCTGGACTGCAGTCGATGCGAGGGGTTCATGGGTCAGGTACAAGATGGGGGTAGGGTGATTGGGTTGATAACACAACAGTACAAACAAAGTCAAGGCAAACGGTGTGATTTTCGGTTTGTTTGTTCGAGTTTGACGGTTTGTTTTCACAGATAATCGATAACCCTTATCGTAAATTGAAAACATTGTCGTTTCTTCAGTTGGAAGCAACGAGAACTTGAACTTCGTTACACATATTCTAGTAATACGCATGGGCTACCATTTCCTAGACATCGTGGACTGAGGGGTGGCAACTAGTTTGGTCTCGTGTCCATATCTTTTGGCCTTTCTCAACGCTTTGAGCCTTGGCACTTTCGCGTCGTCAATCTTGCGTCGGTTGCCATGATGCATGATGGCTTCCGTGTTTGTGATTTCTTGCGTGCTATTGTATTCGTTGCGCTGAGCTGTCTCACGATTTATTTTGCCATATCTAGCAGCAATGCCGCCTTTTATATCGTACAAAAGTAACAAAACACTAGTAGATCATTTACTTATCCCTTCTTTTTCACTAATACTCGTGACAGTGGTGAAAAACGATTCAAAAATCGGCGACGGAAGCCACGGCGCTCAGGCTTTCTGACTTGCTCTCCATATATCAAGTCGAGCATCAAGATGCTGCAACTCTGGCTGTCGAAGTCGACAAAGTCCCATCCGTCCTCAACGTCTGAACCCTCTTCTATTATTGAGATTGCCTGGGAAAACTCCCACTTGTCTTCCTCGAATACTTGCTGTACAGCATTGGCCTCACCGGCCTCGCTAATATCATACTCGGTGTTAACCTTCTGGGGTGCAATAGTGATGGATTCTTGACCATCCCTGGACGAGATCTTGAAGGTCGCTTGGTTCTTCTCTTCCAATGTCGCTTGACGCTGGAGGGAGTGCGCCTGCGCAAGCTTCTGAGTTAGTAGCTTACGGTATCGATCCATTGTGAGGTCTTTTACTACTGAGAATTTCTGTGAGACCAGGTGATGACGCTCGCGAAGAGCTTCGTCGCTGGTGGCCAGCGGATCGATCACGTTCAGCGCTGCCTGCGTCACGTCGCATGTAATAAGCGGTTTGTCACCACGCAAGAAACAAGTATCTACAGTACCTCAAAAGCATCTAATACAGAAAAGATCATGCGGAGCACACTGGTGGGTCCCTGTGTCTCAGCCCAGGACACACGAAGATCGGTTTCGTTCAGGTTCGATGTCGCCGGCATATCGAAAGCTCCTGACTCGAAAAGAATATCTCTAAAAGTTCTGTTCATTTGGCGCATTTGCGATGATTAGTAGGCCTTTTGAATATTTCAAGTCGATGCGTACAAATGCAGGATCCTGCAGGGCCCCTCCAACTCCTCGACACCGACTGCATCTTTGAGGATAATTTCACGAGCCAACATGATGAATAGTTCGGAGCAGTAACGGGTTTCATCATTCTTGTGTTGCGAACTGAGATCCGTTTCTTTCCCCAAAGACCTGAGGAGTACTATTCCCGCTGGCAATAGACGGGTCTCCGAGTGTGGCAACAAGTCCGCGCAAAGATGCCGGACCTCCCTAGCCAGCATCTGTGCAGGGTATAGAAGCAACTGTACTTGAGAAGAGTGACGAATAAAGCCAGAAAGAAAATGTACCTCTGGGTCCGGGGAAGCTATGCAAGCACATTCTGGCAGCGGATGAACGCGGCAGGGGTACAAGACATTCTTGCGACTCTTATAAGAGTTTACCGAGTTCACAGAGTAATGATATGAGTTATTCGAGAGCGCTGCGGAGTCTGTGTTCACGGTTTGGCCCGCAGACGAACACGACGGTGATGAATTCGCAGTGTAGAACGTCTGGCTGGACGTTGTCGACATCGTCTGGCGTGTCAATGAATATGATGGCAACGTGCGGTTAGGGAAACTGGCGCAATAGATACTCCCACTTAGGGAAAGGCGCACAATTCCGAGACTGGTACTGAGGATCAGGCGTAGGAACTGCGTCCGGGACTAAGGAAGGACGAAGCGAGTCCTTCGTTGACGTCCACACAGAGACCTTTGGAGATGGGGGTATTAAAGAAGGACGACAAAGGGGAGTGGTTAACGCAGGAAACCCATGGGACGACAAAAGCCTGAGGGATGAGAAAGATCGATAACTTGGGGTGATCATGATGAGCTGCGATAGTCAGTGAGGCGCTAACCTGTTTCGGAAGGTTCAATCAAGCTTCATGACGCCTCTTCTCCTCACCGCCACTGGTGAAATAGACGCCGAATCTGCTGGGAGTAGCACAGCACGTCCAAGAAAAAGAGGGGTTGTGCAATATGAGCAAAGTATTCAATGTTACCATCTACCTTGCACATATCTTTCGACGAAAGGTGGTAGGAGAATAAATATTCTCCAAAAAAAAAAAAAGAAAAAAAGGTGGTGGGAGACGATGCCGGAACCTGAGACTGGCCACGTGTCCACTGCCACTGAGACTTGGGGTGTAACGGCTGAGGGAATTCCATTCGTCTAGGCGATCTTCTATCGTTGTGAGAACTAACTGAAAAAGCTGCGTGAATTTGACAGATCACAGACGTAATGTTCGTTGGAGGGGAAAACACTTCGGGTTGCTGCCTGAGAGTATTTGACCGTTCTTTGGTCTGCATGAGTTTCTGAACCAGCTCCTTGAGACATTGTCCCATTGATAGACCATTAGACCAGGGCTTGGGGATACTGATGATCTCCATATATCCCTGCGCTAACGGCCTCAAAGAGCTTCGCCGCTGGCTGCTGGAGGACCATCCACGTCCAGTGCTTCCAGGGTCGTATATTATAAACGATTTCGCACCACGCAAGGATGGGAAAACAAGATTTACCTAGAAAGTGTTTGTCACCAAACTGCATTGTAACGGTCCACAAGTATCCCGTATTGAGGCCCAAGAATTCAGGTAGTTCACCAAAGTGCTCCGTGCGCTATGTTTTAAGTTGTCGAGATAAATAATGCCAGTGTGTGTAGTCGGCCCATTGTAGTTGGTGCGCTGCAACGATTCGAAGGCACCTGTAGTATTCGAGTACACTACAAGTCGAAGCTTACTCAGGGAAGAGATGGAAAGGTCCTTCTAGCATTTTGACACGAGCAGCATCAGTGAGAAGAATTTCACGACCTAGCACAATAAATAATTGGGAACTGTAGTGTCCATATCAAAGCTGGTCACGAAGCACCTCTTTCGAGCCCTAAATCACGGAAAACCATCTCTGCTAGCATTAGTCGAGACACCATACCAGGAAACAAGACCGCACATAGATACTCGCCGTCCACGATAGGGATCTTTACGGGGGGTTGAAGTGTTTTATTATTGGAAAGAGGATAGAGTGAAGAGTGAAGAGTGAAGAGGAAGGGAAAAGTGACCAGAAGGAAAGACAACGTAACGTACATCGAGTGAAACATTGCTACCCAGTAACACCGTGACTAGTACCTTTCGGGGTCACGGAGTAATGGCGCTATGTGTTATTTGAGGTCATATGGAGGTCGGTTCGCTGGCTGGCGTGCAGACGAATTCGACGGTGGCGAATCCACAGTGTAAAGTCTGGAGTGATGGGCCGATATAATGGCAACGCCCTTCCTGGTGGCTGATACCGGGACGTGCTGGCAGGTGTGCCGAGCTTAGCCTCGGGACCAAGGGCAGGGAACTTGGAAAAGTTCCTTCAGCCAAAGATAATATGAAGCCTAAGGTGACTAGCGTTCGCATTCTTCGACTTTAGTCGATGCGAAGGATTCATGGGTCAGATACAAGATGAAAAGGGGGCGATTGGATTGATAAGACGATACAACGGTACACAACAGAGTCCGAGTCATAGCAAAGGTCAGCCCAAACGCGGTTGTCCGCACGCGGTCGCGTGAGAAGGTTTGTTTGTTTGTTTCAAAGTGGGATAGATAACCCTTAACGGAAAATAATTTCGAAGAAAGGTAAGGAGAATCTTACTAGAATGGCGACCCCTTGCTCTAGGTAATTAGTTGTACTTACTGGATGCGCTGGAAACGCAACCCTTCATCCTTATTTGGAGCAGCTTGTTGCTACGAGTATAGGCAAGAGACCTGAACATCATTTTCAGGTCATTTCTGGCTTGCATTTATTCCGCAAATCTCGAATCGGAATCAGTTCTTCCTACAAATAGTTGGAGTTTATTACAGCCTGAGTAACGTTTATTACCGAGACCCACCCATCACTCGCAGCCGCCGTTCCACCTTCTGTCTGACTCAGCTTCATGTGTTGCCAGTCCAGCCAGACCGATGCTTACACGTGTGACTCCGCCTTCAAGAAGCCCTAGCTATGTGGGCTTGGAAATGTAGCATGGAAGCAAGGCAAGAGTCGGGAGCGTAGTATTAAAACAAGGTCCACTGAGACTGATCTCGAGGGGTGATAGATGATGCTAGTAAAGGGAAGTGTCTCTGCGAGGGGAGTGTTAACTTGAAATCAGAGACGCGCGTGGGCGGCGGTTACGTCCCCATAAGGATTGAAAGAGAGTTCAATTATAAGATTGAAGCAGGCAAGGCAGGGTGAGCGAGGGTGAGCGAAGGGCAGCAAGTTGGTTGGATATCAGGCTCCAGAGCACCGCAACCTGCTTTCCAGCCTTTCCATACAGTGATACATGGTTTGAGGGTTGCAAAGCCTTGGGGTTACTCTTATAATTCCCGGAAAACAAATGGTATAAAATATATTGTCCTTCATCATGCATCAGGTCCCAGTCAGACTCGAAGTCATGGAACGTGGGTCGTGCTGCGGCCATCCTAATATGTAACGTCAGCGCTTCCGAGTCAACGCTTCAGCTACAACACTCGTAGTATGTCAATTATACCGAGCAGTACACTATGTATATATATATATATATACGAAACGCCTTACCCCTCTTTTCTACCCATGGAAGATGGTACAAGGCGACGCAAAATTCTGCGAGGTAAGCTACGCTTCCGAGTCCCACTTTCGCTGCTACTCCGGGAGCTCCCAGCGTGACTCTGGGAGCTGTGTGTCAGAGTGTGGCCGTTTGCGGAGCTCCCTTCAACTTCGGCTTCTGAACTTTCTTCGATCGTAGAAATCGCCTCGGGTGTTCCCTTGAAATGAAGAATCGTCGAAGGAGAAAGCAGTCCTTCGGATTGCCTCAAACTGTCCAATTGCGCCTGCGTTCGCGCAAGATTCTGCTCTAGCTTCTTGCGATATAGCTCCATTGTTAGGCCGGAGGAAACTGATAACTGCAGCAAAGCCATGCGGTAATGGTCTTCAAGAGCTCCATCCTTAGCAGCGATGGGTTTGACCGGAACCAGTGCCCCCTTTATAACATGTATGGTTAGCAGTTTCCTAACACGTACGACCGTGCTGCTAGCGTACCTCGAAGGCATCCATTATAGAACAAAGCGCCCGGAGAACACTGGAAAACCGTTCAAGTGCCAAGGCTCCAGCGGAGGGCACTTTCAGATCCTCTTCATCTAACTTTCGGGTCGCCGGCAGGGAAAAAGCCCCTAACTTGAATAAGATATCTTTAAAAGTCCTGTTCAATTAGCGCATTACACTTATCAGCGATGATCTACAGTATGAAACGAGGAATCATTTGCTTACGTATGCAGAAGTTTGCAGGGACGTTCAAGCTGCCCAGCACTCACGGCATCTTTGAGGAGAACTTCATGGGTCAACGTGATAAATAACTCGGAACAGCAGAGGGTTCCTTCGTCAATATGAACAGGCATGCGTTGCGCAAAATCTCCATGAGGCCCCAATGACTGGAGGAGCACTTTTCCCGCAGCCATTAGGCGGGTCTCAGTGCACGGTAATAAGGTTGCACAAAGGAACCGGACCTGCCAGATTAGGGCCTATGTAGAGAGAGAAGTATTCTTATTTGGTAAAAGTGGCAAAAGGGGGGGGAAAGGCGCACATCGGGTGAAGCAGATTGTTGCGAAGCTACTGGGACCGGTGCTGGATGCACACGGCGCGGGTATAAGACATTCTTGCGACTCTTGTATGAATTGATTGAGGTAACAGTGAAAGGAACCGACAGTGTTGAAGATCGCGTAGAAGATGAGTTTGTTGATAAATATGACAATGGCGACGTGCTAGCGGAGTAGTATGACTGGTACGAGGCGTTAGTTGGCCAGCCATGGGGCGGAGTGGGGGCGCTGGGTGGACTGGGGGCGCTGGGCGGACTGGGAGCGTGAGGTGGACTGGAATCGTTGGGCGGAGTGACAGCGTAGTATGGCACAGTGTAGTAAGACTGAAGTGATGACGATCTGGATGGCTGAGCGTAGGGCTTTGCAGAGCCGGTGACAGGGAACCACGAGTACTGCTCTGATCGCGATGTGCCATCAGTGCGGCTGCTGTGGGCACTAATACGCTGTGATCGACGCGGGTGGTCCATAGGTTAGACAAAGGGAAGGAGAGTCGATATGATGATACAGGATCTTGTTGGGTCTTGATAAGTGCACATTCAAGTTATATCGATGTGACGTGAGTATTTACCATGATCACGAGCAGCACAGCTTCCGCTATTGCGATGTCTCAGTTCAGTGGCGCACATACGCACAGCTTCGGTGCCTTGCGCTGCCCGGAAATATCACAACCTGCCGAGTTGGGATTACAGAGTAAGATAGAAGACGAGTCGGATTATGTAAATGATAACGACCTGTCGCGCGGTCTGCGATGCCGAATGGCTCCCATAATTAACCGCCAAGAAACTCCCTTGAGCGGGAACACCGATCTTTATATTGATATGACGCGGGGTTCGGGTCAGAAGGTGAGATGGCTAAATTTCTTGGAGGAGATGAGACATAAATTTTCTGGTCGCGAGTGCCAGTGAGTAGAAAAAACCGCTCGGATGCAGCGTAGCAGTAGCTCTAACAGAGTGTAGACCCACGGACCAAGGGAAGAGCCGGATGTCACTAGTTTAGTGCTGTCGGGGCCCAATAAGGAAACATTATGCACAGCGATACACAGCATGTGTCAGTGCTGTAGTTGATACGTTGATATGTCAAGACCGGAAGCACTGTTTTGACCCACAGTACAGGCGCTGAGCTGACTGGACCACACTTTGAGCCTTTGCTTGTCTTTCTCAAGTTCAGGGGCAAGGAGGCTTCCCATCGATTGCAGGGAATGGCAGGGAACGCGACTTGCTTCAGCGAGGAATTGCTGCAAAATAAAAAGGCTTTGCTGCCAAGATAGCTTGTAAGTCACGGTATGAGTCCGCTCCTTTTTGTGCTGCGTGTAATCGTACCTGGGTATGGTAATGTCAATTTGTTCGACTAAAAAATTGGCTGGAAGCACGACTGATAGCTTCGGGCGTTGACAATTGGACGAGGCGTGGTCTTGGGCGCGGTGGGGCGCCGCAGTAAATGTGGCGCAATACTGTACTGGCGCAATCGATGTCCGTCAATCCGAATTACGTCATTTCTTGCGCTGCGCCAGTTCGCCGTCGCGTCTGTCCATTTCTGCCATTTCTGCCAGTCTCTTACATTTTTCGAATCTTACTTCAGTGCAAAAATATAATATTCTTGCTTCCTGTGTACACACCGTCCTTTGCGACGCCAGCTTGCCGTTCAAATTCATTGTCTGACCTGGTAATGCAGGTCAGGCCCTGCCACGTCCATGATATCCGCGGCCCTAGTCCCAACGGTTGTGCTTATGACCGCTGCTTCCGACTACGAAGCGTCCTTACTGATCTGGCCCGTCTTAAAAGAAATCATGAATATTGGAACGACTTCTTCCACCCTCGGCTTTCGCCGGTGGTCCGTCGGTCGTTTGAATGCTGGCACCAATTGTACTGTTCGTATGTCCCGTTCACTCACTCTGCAATTTTTGGCGGTGGTACCTCACCAGATCGATTGTCCAAACTTCGGATAGCATATTTACGAACAGCTGGTGAACTGCCTGACCCTGGCCCTTCAAGCTTCAAGTCATATCGGGCCTTCGAGACCAGGGCTGTCTCTCGGACCTTGCACAAGACCTTGCAGCGTTGACCCATCGATCATTTTTGTATCTCCGAGTCGTCTTCGCAACGTCTTCGTCTTGCGTCTGTTCCGATGTGTCGCTGAACCTCATCTCTAATTCGTCGTGGAGTTCTTCCCTAGCTTTCTTTGACAGAACGTGAGCGCGAACCCACAACTTGCCGGCTAATATTCGATCTTCGGATGAGGCACTATAACACGACTCGAATACTTTCGTTCTTTCGTCTTCGCGCGGCGCGCGCGACCTGTCGAATACTCGTTACGACGGAGTTTGGATTCTTCTCGATGCAGTTCCTCCTACTGCTCCTCTCGCATGTGATCCTCTTGAAGCTCGTCCTTTGGTAGTCCGCTGGGATCACTGCTTGGCCGTTCTGTTGTTTCTTAACCGATCTGTGTCGCTGGTACCTGAGTTAAGGTCTCTATCTCCGCGTCTGTTAGTCTACGTCCCCACCACATGCATCATGATTCTCTTTCAGTGCTGGCTTTGATCTTTCTATGGTTCCAAAAGTTGCCTCTACCATATCGTGCACTATATCTCTAGGACGTCTGTCGTCAGCAGGTAGTGGTGGGGTGCGAAGATAATGGTGTTTTGCGTTCTCAGCTTGAGGGGGAACCTGACATCGTTACCTGGTCAACTTGTGTTTACAAAGTCTACTGCCCTCGGCGCCGGCACAGAGTCTTCTGAGTTCGCAATCTGTTCTATCCCTTGTTAGTGCATGAATCTCCCCTTAGCGTCGACGGGAAGCTTTCTGTGAGAGCGATTCTAGGAACGGAGTAGACATTCGATCACAGCCTGATTTCAAATCTTATCTTCCGATGCTTCTCCTTCCCACGTTAGTTAGATGAGCTTGGCACAGCTTCCCTACAGTAACGTTACATTTACTAACTTGGTGGGCGTAAGATCTCATTAGTTACTTTTCCCCGTCACCCGCATCTCCCGGCCATATTGGTCTTGCTGCGCACTGGAAGGGCGTATTACTGTGCGGACCATCTCGTGCTTCTTTTCCTAAAAGGAGGGAGGCAGTGACGCAAAGTTTTCCAGGCACGCTGCGCATCCTGCTTCGCTGAGAGTCCGAGCGTAGCGATTCACAGGTCTCCCATCCTAAGTTGAAGTAGATACGATGCCCCGCTGAAAATTGAGAGAGTAAAAGGCGCCTTGTGCGTTACTGCTAATCCGATAGACCAAATTGTTTCGGGAAACTTTCTAGCTGCGCCTGAGTCTGCGAAAGCTTCTGGCTGAGCTCCTTGCGATATTGGTCCATTGTTAAGCCAGCGGATATCGATATCTTGTGAAGGACCTGGCGTCCATGCCCCCGAATATCCCCACCATCGACACTCGGAGGTCTGATCGCATCCAGTACAGCCTGCATCACGTCTGGATAAGAGCTTCTTATAAAGCCGAACGTGGAATAGAGTACCTCGAAAGCGTCCATTACATCGCAAAGCGCGCGGAGCACACTAGTGAAACGGATAAGTTCCACGGCCACCGAAAGTGATTGCAGACCCATTGCATTCAAGTTTGAGGAGAATAAACTCTTCGACTTGGATAGGATGTCTCCGAAAGCTCTGTGGACAATCAGTAGCCATCGAGTAGGATACCAGTCAATGCTTACTCTAACAAGAGCTTGCATGGACCTTTCAACTCCCGCACGCCGACAGCGTCTTTGAGAATGACCTCACGAGTTAACACGATGAAAACTTCCGAACAGTACCGGAATTCGTCTTTCGCCCGAGAAGATGTAGGATCGGTAACATCTTGGAGGTCCAAAGACTCGAGAAGTAGCATTCCCGCCGGTTCTAGACGGGTTTCCATGTCCGGCAATAAGGACGTGCAAAGGAATCGAACTTCCCAAGTCAGGACCTGTGCGGAGAGCAGGACTGCCTGAATTTACCCAGGCTAGTGGAAATAAACTAGAATGAAGACGTACTTCGAGCGAAACAACGTATTCCGGAGTCGCAGGCCGCGACACAAGGGCCGGTATCGGATGAGCGCGGCGTCGGTACAAGACGGTCTTGCGACTCTTGTACGAGTTGACCGAGGTAACGGAGTAGGGGGATGACACCCTTGAGGACATCGAAGTAGGTGAGGTCGCTGCTTGGCGTGCCGACAAAAATGACATCGATGTATTCGCTGTCATGAATGACAGAGGCGATGAACTTGTCGAGAAGGGCGACGTCCTTATTAATCCCTCCTGGTGAGATGTGCTGCCGAAAGACCAAGCGTATAGCTCTGGTTTGACCGAATGCCACAAGAGTGCTGGTGAACATGATGGCGACGTGTTGGCAGTATAAAATGACAGAGGTGAGGAAGAGATTGATTCGGAGTAAGGTGATACGCTCCCAAATCTCTCGTACTGGGAAGCCCGAGAGCTGGATAGGAGAGCGCGAGACTCTGTATCTGAACCAATGATAGAGGGCAACAAGGAGCTATTCGGCTGCAATAGTATCGAACTGGATGGGCCAACGACTGTAACACGATCGGTGTGGGCGTTGTAGTGCTGCAGCTGGTAGGGGGAATCCATGAGTCGGGCAAAGAAGACTTAGACTGCTGAAACCTAATAATTGCACTTTATATGATCGTAGCCACATGAACGTTCACCATAGCCTCCATCATCGCCACTTCTCGTAGTAACAGCTGTATTCACGCACAGGCGCTCTCCCCTGTGCCACTTACAGGTTACCGGTTACCGGTGACCGGCGGCCTATCACCGATACAAAACCGAGAAATGCTCTTCGCAGGAGTAGCACAACGTGTGCTAGCGAGTGGTTCGAATGCTTCCGCGAGAGGTCCGCCAAGCCATGATGCATAATATGATCGAATTGAATACAGTCGCCCGTCGATCCCGAGCACCGGCGGCCGGACCAGGATCACCCGGGTGACTCCCGGGTGGTGCCGACGAGCGTCAGTCGAGCGGCTGGCCCCGGGACTCGAACGATGTTGGTTGGATTTCATCTCATTTCGTGCTCATACAACCGGGCCCATGCGGTCCTAGAAAACGTATACGATATCCCCCCCTTATTTGATATGAGTTCTTAGTTCTGTGCAAGGAGCCCTAGCTCCAACGCTCGTTACTCAAGCTGAATTCCTTCTTCTTAGTAGTAGTTCTCATGCCAATGTCAGGCGGCTGAGTGAGAATCTGGAGTCTGTCAACATCTTCTTTCCAAGCCTCAACAATCTCTAGCTTTTCTGCCGTTAAAAACAGCAGCCACCAGCCACCGTCTCTCTTTTTGCTCGATACTGCGGTTTGAAAGGTAAAATTAGCACACTACGACAACAGAGGCCTGCTGCTACCACATCCTATGACGCTCTCGTCGACTTCTCGCCAGCATCGCAAATCAATGCTCCCCACGCCTCGTCTATCTTCTCGCCTCAGCTCCAGGCGTATAACAACGGGCGAAACTTCCAGGATCGCCCGGCGTGTTCCATCCCCTATGTTGGCGCCGCCAGCATTAGTCACAAACGGGCTCGTTATGCACTCGCGCGTCCCACGCCCCGCTGCAAGCCGCAGCCTCCCACCACCAGAGTTCGGCACACGGCGTGCGTGTTCGCCCTCGCGGATCCCGTCGCCATCCGTGCAGCCGTCTTTCCTCACGCCAGAGCAAAGCGAAACATCCTCATCCGCAAGCACGCCTCACACAGAGACTCCCTATCCTACTCCTCCCGCATCGGTGGAGACCAAGCCCGAGCGATTCGAGTCCTTTGCGCATCCCCAAACACGGCATCCGTCCCGGCATCGGGAGTCGACCGCTCTGTCTAGCTTCTCCCGCACCGAAAACAGCACTCCGGTCATTGCTTCCTCGCATGCTGTCGTACATAAGAAGCAATTGGCGATAACCCACAGCGTCAGTGGAAAGGAGAACCGCCGCCCCCCTGCACGGACACGCGTCCTCGTACCCGCCGCACCGGCAGTAGTCGTCCCACCGCGTCCCATACAGCGGACTACTGTTACACATATCCCATCTAGCGAAATCGAAATATCGCCTCGTCCTCTGGTGATTAAGAAGAAAGGTCCGCAATCACTCGTGACGGGCCCCGGGCAAGGCGTACAGGTCAAATCGACTGCTGAGTCCGGCGCTGTTGCTCCAGCGGGGATGAAGGCGCTGATAGGGGATCTCGATCGCTTCGCGAAGGAATGGACGGGGATGTTTGACGAGCTGTATACCGCCGGCCGTCATGGGGACGTACTCGCTAACGCATCCACGCGCATCCATCCTATCGTAGAAGCAGAGAACCCAAGAACTTCTCAAGGGATCGATCTCAGAGATCAGACAAGCAATTCTGAGAGTGTCGGCGGAACCGGACCATCGTCCGACGGTGGTGGCCAGGTTGGAGAAATAACGGGTGTCCCGCTAACGCCTTCGTCGTCGGCCGACTCCATGAGCACCATACACGCCGCATCCAGCACCGATGGGGAAACAGTCCACTTTGACGTATCTGCTGCGAGCCTGGTGCGCTGGCAGCACAGGGACAACACTATGCTCAAGAATGCGCCTACAGTGGTTGATATAGTAAGTGCCCGGACATCTATATTTATCAAGCACTGATGTTATTCCGGCTGTCAGGCGCCAGAGCCTTGTGCAATAATCTCTGCATCGAAGTCAAATTCGGTCACAGATACTCGCCAGTCACAGAAAGGAATTCTTGGGAGTGCGCCGCAGCCTATCACGCCCACCCGACCACCCCGATTCATTCCACCTCTCCCGGAGGTAAGTGCCCTATAGTATTTTTTGCCGAGGCGGATCTAATGACGAAGAATGTCGCAGACCAATCAGTCGCCGATCATGTCTGGCCCTCACCTAGTTGAAATGGCGTCCGCCGTACTTTCGAACCGCAAAGACGGAATCACCAAGTTTCTAGAGCAACCGCCGACGCCCACACACGGCACAGAGACGACCACTAAGTCGCAACGCAACGCCAGCTCGAGACAGTACTTACCCAGCATGACACCTCTCTCTTCCTCTCCGTCCCCCATCGCCATGTCCCTCGTCTCCGTATCGATCCCCCACACGTCATCGCCGCTAGCACACCAGCGGCTGCATGATTCTCCCCCGCAGCGCACTTCACACACAGTGAGCGACACAGCGCCGACGCGCTCGGCCTCGCTTCGTGGCCTGCGTGCCATATTCAAGCGCACCTCGGCGGGACTGACGAGTGGGCAGCGGCAGCGCGCGGAGTCGCTGAAGGAGCTCATCGGAGAGCCGCGCGTCCTTAGTCTTGGTAGCATCAGTATAAGCAATCTGCGGGACGCTGGTATTCCTAGTGCGGGCGGGGTTCCGGTTGGGCTGATGGACGACACGGAGATTTCCGGTGAGCTGACTCCCAAGATGGTAAAGCGGTGAGATGGGCCTCCATAGATTGCAACACGACTCAATCGGTTGTAAGTTAGTTCGCACTATATATCAGCACACTAGACTACTGCGTGAGAACACAGTGAACGACCTGTGACTGTAAATTGTTGCCATCCTCTAGAAACTATCATAACTCGAACGACCTAGGAATATGCCATTTGGTCGCATACGAACTAAGAGGCTAAATCCTCCCAATGCAGCTCCCTCACTCCCACTTAGATATATGACTAGCTAGTATCGGCCTCAGACATCAAATATCTGCGTCTGCGAGTTGATGATCCGAAAGCTCCCGGTCCGCGCGCTGCTCATTGAGCTTGTGTGAAATCTGCTCGAACGATGGCCGATTCAACGGATCGCGATCCCAGCTTGCGTAGATGATGCTCGTGAGCTGACTATTGACGAGAGTGGACTGCGGAAGCGAGGGTCTCATGTTCTTATCTGCGATGTCACCGAGAAGGGTGTTATTGTCTCTACCAGGAAAACGCAAGAGAGAGTATACCCACTCAACACGAAATGCCGGACGTTGTCGTCGGACGCGAACGCCCACGGTACCGCTCCCATGGTGAGGATCTCCCCGCAGCAAATAGCAAACGCGTACACGTCCATCTCTGGCGTCAGCATTTCGGCGCCTTCCATTAGCTCAGGCGCCTGCCAACGTAACGTTCCACCTGAGTTAGAAATAGAGTCATAGAGTCAGATCGAGCCAAGTGTTAGTAGACGACGATTAGAAGTAAATGAGAATGTACACGACTGCGGTGGGCGGGTCATGCGGTAGACCTCGGACTTCATCTCGCTTTGTCCAAAGTCGGAGATGACGCAACAGGTATCATCGTCGACAAGTATGTTAGCGGCCTGTACGGGGATCACCTACTTCGTGAGATGGTCAACTTTTCCGGCTGGGATCTTACCTTGAGATCACCATGTCGTACACCCTGCTTGTGAAGGTATGCCATACCCTCCGAGATCTCGTGTATCATTTTCAATGCGTCGACTCTTACGGCGTCAGCGTCGCTGAGGCCGTTCAAGTACTTAACGAGGCTTCCCCGCATATAATACTTGCTGACCTGTTAAACGAAGACCATATCAGACAAAAAAAAGGTAAAATTAGAAAACCAGGAAAGATAAGCCCTCTCACCAGGAACCACGGTGGCTCACCACTCGTGCCGGATGCGCCGAGAAGCTCGAGCACATTTGGGTGGCGGAGCAACTTCCATATCTCAACTTCGCGTACGAAGATCTTGCTCGGAGTCATCTCAGCGAGCAACTTGACCGCGACCGTGTGGTTGCGCCACGTCCCGCGGTACACATCGCTGAAAGACCCAACGCCGACTTTCCCCTCAAGCTTGATCTCGAACCGCTTGATCGTCCAGCTTGGGAGGCCAAGGACCGAACACTTTGACAGCCGCCGCAGCGCAACGATCCCAGTCTCGATGAATTCGCGGTCGAGAGTATCTGCGCTGAACTGGCTCGTGCCGTTACCTGTTCCTGCCTCCTCTTGCTGGGGAGGAGGTAACGCCATGGTACTCTCCTCGGTGTCGAGCTGCCCGTCTTCGACGACGCGCTCTCGGGCACGCTCGAGTGCCTCAATGGCCTCCGGCATCTCACTGCGTGCGACCTGTAAAACTTCAAACATGGCAAGGTCATCCTTCGCGTCGAGCGCGGTGCGCATTAGCTGGCGCAGGTCCGCCGCGTCCCGGGCGCGGTCCTGTGAGTTCTGTGCGGCACGCAGGGCTTGGAGCATTTTTTGTACGCTCTCAGGGTCTGCGGGGGACGGCTGGAGCACGGCGGGCGGCAATGGGGGATGCACTGGCGGTAGTACAGAAGAAAGATGAGAGAGTGATGCGAGGAGATTGTGAGTTTCCCTCTGTCGCCGCAGCTCGTTGGCTTGGATGGTATTTAGTGTACGGATCTGGATAGAGAGCTGTCAAAGCAGGGCATGTCATCGTCGAGCGCGAAGAATGGCTTGCCAAGTGGAAGACGATACTTACGCGGAACATCCCGAGGGCGTCGCTGAGATCGGTGTCGCAAGCTGAAATACTGGATTCTATTTCATCGCGTCCCAGGAAGCGCTTAAGGAAAGGGCCCTGTCCTAGCTTATTGAGGATATCTTGGACTCCTGTGAAAGCCCTGCGTGGAGTGACAAATCGTATGGAAGTATCAGGGTGCATGAGGGCGACTAGAACGCACCTGAGGAGTTTCGCAATGGGCGCACGGAGCTCCTCAGCTACATGGCCGCTCGTGTCGTCGATTTCAGCGCGAATAGAAATCAAAATTTCCTCGCATCGTTCGGTCAGGCGTAGAGACGCGACACGATTCGTCTGGAAAGATCTGCTGTGAGCACCAGCAGGGCCGCGAACAAGCGTTCATCATGCTCACCTTGACCATTCCGACGGCGTCCCAGATTTTCAGCAGAATATTGCCAGCAAGTTGCAATCCCGGCAACGGCGCAAGTTGCAAGAGGTCGACTCCGGTAGAGAGCGCCTCGTGGCCGATGCTTGCCACCGTACCAAAAGCGCCACCGATGGCCTTGATCGCACGCTACAGAGTACGCGTCTCAGAAAACTGGCAGGGAAATGGTGAAAAGGGGACGAACAGAGCGTGTGTTGATGTATCCCTCCGTCTGCTCTATGGGGATCGAGCGCTTGGGCTTTGATTGGTTCCACAAAGTCGACACAGGAGTAATAGCGTCTACGCCGTCCGACTCGTAACCGCTACCGCGTTCGGAGAACGTAACTGGAGAGCGCGAGCGCGATGGGGTGCGGGAGTCGAACGGGAATAGAGCCGGCGCACTTGTTGTGGGAGCGAGGGAGTCGTCATGGTAGATGGCGGGTGGGAGCGCGCTCCGCCCAGCCGGTGATTGTGGAAAGTCGTGCAGTATGGGGATGAAGGGCTGAGTAGCCTCGGCGGCCTTGCGCACGGGTGACGGCTCGCGCACGCTGGGTGGACGTAGGCTTCCACGCGTGGCTGTTGGAGTCGGAGGGGAATTGTGTTCAAATAGGTCAGGAAATCCGCAGAGAGGTGCTGGAAATAGCAGATCACGAACACGTTAATTCGTTTGTGGAGGTCAAGTTAGCCCTCTCGTGGGGTTTCTCTTGGGCCATCTCCAAAGCTCTCTGTCGGTAGGTGTCCTCCAAGTCTCTCTGTCGGTGGGCTTCCTCCAAGTCTCTCTGTCGGCGGGCTTCCTCCAAGTCTCTCTGTTGGTGGGCTTCCTCCACGGCTCTCTGTCGGTCGTATTCTTCCAAGGCTCTCTCTTGGGCTCTCCGGGATTCTAGACAGACAACGGTTCAGCGTAAAGTAGACGACTGATCGGAGGTGATGCACACCTTCTTTCTGCTCAATGCCGGCCTTCATAGTATAAGCCATGACCATCCGGGTCTCCTCCTGTACCAGGAAATCTAACCTCCTTAATGCGTTTTGAATATCCGTTCTTCCCATCAGTTTCCTGAAAAATATACCTGATCAAATACGGGAGTGGTTAGATGTGAATGAAGTATATTTTGCAGAAATAACTCACTTGCTCGCTTTCGAGTCACCTCCTTCGTTGCTATAGAGAGTACGGACAATATTTCAGTAAATATCTTCACAATGACCTCTATCATTTCGGCAGTCGGAGAAACCTGTGAATAAACCCCGAGACGGTTGAAGAAACCCCCGATGCGCTCAAAGAGTTCGACGAGCGCATCGTAACTTGCGCTCACATTTGTTGCCGCCTAATACAATGTCATAGATAAAGAGAGGACCACAAATAGCGGTGGAGAAGATACAGACATTAAGCAGGGTAGAGATACCAGTGATGATGGCCGTGGAAGGTGGGAACGCCTGCAAAATGATGTTATGAGGCACTTCAGGTCATCACGGACTAGATTTCAGGTACTCACGATGCCAGGACTTCCGCCAAAAGTGCCATGAAACGCGGAGAGGGCACCTACGATCGGCTTGATCAACTCGATCAATCTCTGATCACTATCCTTAAACTGCTTAAACTCCTTGGCTTGAGCTTGCAAGACGGCTAAGGTCTCGGCAGAGTCGTAATGTTGCAGCTCATTCGCAAGAGGATTGGCAAGAATATCTTTCCCAGTTTTCTTCTTGTAGTCATCCAAGGCGCGATCGAAGATTGATAGGAAGTTCGAGGACTGGGTAGATGAGTGGCTCAGCATGGATGAGGACATGGGGACTGGAACAGTAGATCCGTTGGCGATAACAGCAGAATGGCAAGGAGTCGAGCGGGCAACACGAAATCTTGCATGCGTTGGCTCCGAGTTGGAGGCTTTGGACTTCCTCGTGTCCTCCGAGTCATCCTCGTGCATGAGGCAGGTGACCAGTGGGCGCTAGTGAGCGCTTCTCGTCATCCTGTGTGCACGCATGACCCCTGTATGTAGCTTCGTCTCTATTTCGTTCTCATTGACCAAACCAGCCTTCGAGAATATATAATATACGAAACACCTCTTTAAATGCCTGTCTGAATACGAGTTCTTAGTTCTGCGTAAGAAGCCTCAGCTCCCTCTATTGATATCCGAGTCCATAGAGTCAAGACTTGAGTCAAGAAGAAACCTAGGAAGATATTTGAAGCAGAGGAAGAAGAATGTGCGAGTGAGTGGGCATCTGTCGGGAGATATAGTCCAAACCTGTAGAAGCGTGGAAAAGCGGGCGAAGAGTAGTACACAATCAGGACGGTACGCCATCGACGATAGCCTACTTATCATGCTGTCGGTTGCCTCGTATGAGGAAGACTCAGACGACAAGTTATTGCAACGCAACTCAGATGACAAAGCACTGACAAAGCGATTCATCGACCGGCCGGTCTGAGCACCCGTGACGCGTGACGCCTGTCTTATGTTCTGCAGTGTTCCGCCAAGGTCTCTGCTAAACTCACGTCATTCCTGGTCTTCGGAAAAGACATACTGGCAATCATATCCTACTCATAGAGCATACCAGGGGGGCATGCAGTCCCACATACTACATTAGGGCGTTAAGTATGTCAATTATACGAAGCAGTACGCTATAATATATTGTACAACGCTTTACTCTTGCACCTCTCACTTACGCAATGGTATAAGGCGACGCAAAATTCTGCGAGGTAAGTTACGCTTGCTATCACTGCGACTCTGAATGCTGTGAGTTGGGGTGCTGTTACTTCGGGTGTGGCCATTCGCAGAGCTTCCTTCCCCGTCGGCTTCTGAACGCTCTTCTATCGTAGATATCCGGTGGGCGGCTCTCTTGCTGGGCTGAACCACGGGCGTTATGCTTTTTGGACGGGGAGGGAGTCCTTCGGGTTGCCCCCACAAACTGCCCAACTGACTCTGGGTCTGTGCAAGGTTCTGATCCAGCCTCTTGCGATATTGCTCCATTGTGAGACCTGTAGATACCGATAACCCCATTAGGGCCACACGAAAGTGATCGCCAAGAGCTTCGTCCCTGGCAGCCGCAGCTTTCGGCGAGTTCAGTGCTCCCTTTGTGACATGTATGGTCAGCAGGTTCCCACCACACGATCGGCTTTCTAGAGTACCTCGAAAGCATCCATCACAGAAGAAAGCGCGCAAAGCACACCAGAAAACTGTTCAAGTGCCAGAGCTCCAGCAGAGGGCGCGTTTAAACCTGCTTCGTTTAACTTTTGGGTAGCTGGAAGGGAGAAAGCCTCTAGCTTGAATAAGATATCTTTAAAAGCCCTATTAAATTGGGGTTTGATGGTTATCAGCAACCATCTAGTAGTACATTGCAGGTCAATGCTCACGTATGAAGGAGCTTGCAGGGACCTTCCAGCTCACCAGCACCAACGGCATCTTTGAGGAGAACGTCATGAGTCAACGCGATGAATAATTCGGCACAGCAGTGGGTTTCTTCGTCGGTCCGAGCAGGCACGCGTTGCGAAAAATCCCCGTGGAGCCCCAATGACTGGAGCAGCACTTCTCCCGCAGGCACAAGACGAGTCTCCGAGCACGGCAGTAAGGTTGTACAAAGGAATCGTACTTGCCAGGCTAGGGGCTATGTAGAGAACAGGAGCGTCTGTATTCAGCGAAGAGGAATAAGAGAAAACTGAGAAAACGGACGTCAGATGAAGCATGAGGTTCCGACGCTACTGGGACTGGTAGTGGAGGTAGTGGGTGCACACGGCGCGGGTACAATACGTTCTTGCGGCTCTTGCGCGAGTTTATCGAGGTGACGGAAAATGGGAACGACATGTTTGAGGACAGCGTGGAGGTTGAGTTCGTTGTTAAATGCGACAATGGCGACGTATTGGCGGTGTGGTATGAATGATGTGATGAATCTGTAGAGTGGGACGGCTCAGGCTCAGAGAGATGGAGAGGGTATCGCAAGGGCTGTTCCGGCCATAGGCCGCTAGCATCAGCATGGTCGGTGTGGGGATTTGTCGGCTGCAGCCCGTACGCATCCTTGAGTTCAAGCATGAGTTGGATAAAGGGAGGGGAAACCTGACATCACAGTTGGGATATAATGACGGCACGTTATATAGTGATACAACACGCACCTGGCATAGGCAACACCGCATCCATCATCGAATTGTCTTGATGGAAGGCTTTGCAATTGAGTTGCAGAGCACAGCCTACGGGGTTAAATAAGTTACGCGTGTGGCTAGCGCAGAATTTTTTCGACACAAGCGCCGTGATGCCTTTTCGAGACTTGCCACTGGGCCCCAGTACTGTCATGGACTTTAACTCATCCACGCAGGATTTGGCGCTACTTTGGCGTTTTAGATATTTAGCTTGAAAGCATCGCGTTTCACCTGCAAAAGACAAACGCAGCTGTCAACCAGGCAACTACACGAGCGTTGCATATGAAACGCTGTGTCTCGTGTGGAAGACAGTGCGCGTTCAACTTCAACGTTCAGCGATCCCCGCGCTCTACGAAGACTTCGAGGCGGAAACCATTCTGGAAGGGAAGCGATAGCGACAGAGAAAACTCACTCACGGACCTCGACGACTCGTTGTAAGTGCACGCCAATCCGCTCCGAAGTTCGAAGAGTACTACCGCTACTTCCTTATCGTGTCGCATTTTCTCATGATTTCTGGCTCGAGAAGCTCCAATTTTCAGCAATCTCGCTACCACCGTTATCTCTGGGGCGGTGATCGCAGCCCCAAACCCATCGGGCACATTAGCCGAATCGTCCCCACTGATCTGACACCGCAGGAGTCGATCCCCCGCAGCCACCAGCTTTCCGACCACGCTCCGAGCCTCCTGCTCAGTTCCCCTCGTGCACGCGGTAAGATACCGCAACGACACGATCGTCCGGTCCTCGGGGTGCCTGATCTTCCCTTACAATATGCACGCCCCACAACTAGCATTCACTTTTTTCTAAGATCAATCTGTTGCACGAAAACGGTTCCCGCTCTGAGTCAGAACGGCATCTTCAGTCCTCCGTCTTCCCCTATCGGGCAACTTTTTCACTACGGAGGTGTGCGCATACACTGTGCGCCCCCCTTTCGCTATCGTTCGTCGTCGTCTCATGACCCAGCCTCACTCGGATACGGCTCGCTCCGCCGCTTCAAATTGACGACGTACACCACCGGCTCGACCAACCCACCGCCCTCACTCGTGATGACCGAGGCGAATCTGATGCGCCAGCGCTGAAGGTTGGTCAGTTTCTCATCATCTAAGGCCCGCGCATTGCCCGTTCGCACACCGCCTTTGAACGTGAACTGACTTGAGCTTCGTAGGCACTGCACCACGTGTTCTGTCCATAACTAGACTGCGACTTTCGAGAATAGACACCGAGAAAGTCATCCCATGACATCCAAAACCCGGAAGTGATTATGTCTGCTCCAGCACTCACTACAACAGGTCGCAAAGATCGTCTGTGAATCATAGACAAGGGTATTTCTACTGATTTTATAGTATATGAAAAGCTTTTCTCGATGGCCCAAGGCCTCTTCCAAAAACGTTATTATGGCAAAAGGGAAAAGGTTTTATAATTTTCCCGTTGAATGCGCACAAGGTCCCTATCTAATCGATCTTCCCATTGTTTGCTGCAGCAGTGTGATCACGCATGTCATAGCATGGCCTGTGAGTAGGCGACACAAAGGCATCGGGTTGATGAAAGAACTAACAAAATTGCTATTCGAATTACAGTTAATCATCGAAAACTCCCCCTGTGATCGCGGAAGTGTTGAACTTACAGCCGAATGAATGACTGCGTTCTAGCCTGTCAGTGCTACTCTGCCTCCTACGACGTAATATGATGGTCCCTATAGGTTCCACCTTTTCAAGACTAGGGAGATCGCGATCAGTCCTCGTTGAGTTGGACTGGGCCCACGATTCACCCATCAAATATTTTCGGGCCCCTGTGCCCGTGCATTCCGCGGTCAATCTTATGCAGTGGAGCATTGCATAGTATTGCGTCAAAAGGAGGTACAGATGAAATCTCATCTCAGCGACTTTAGGACCTATATAAGCCATTGTTTAGATATGTGAATCCCTAGCTCCTGCTTACTTTTGTTTTCTTGCTACAGCACTGGTTGGTGAATGCATTATATGCCAACCACTCGTGCTAACGCGTGTACAGCCAGAATCTTCTCCGTTCAGCCTCCCGCCAATCCATTCGCTCAAACCCACACTGATTCTGTCACGCAATGCTCGCGTCCTCTGTTGCCGTGCGTGTCCTCACCGCCTCCATTATTGTCCCTGCCCTCTCTACCCCCATCCCGTACGTCGTTGTTCTTAATTCCCGCCATATCAGCTGATTTTTTTGTAGTATTCACGGAATCTCTGACGTTGTTGCCCACCGCGATGCCTCCCTGCTTGCTGCACGCATCCTTGGGCCTATTGAGGATTTTCCGATCAACGAGAATTTCAACCCTAGTGGAGGAAAGCGATAAATACCCCAAAGACTAGGTCTACCACTTCCCCGACAATCAGTTGTTCTGCGTAAGTCACTAGCACCGCGTGCGGGCCCCGGTTTTTTCTTCTCTGTTCATATGACTTCGTTAACTGTAAAGTTTCAAATCGCAAAAAAAAAAAAACTTGAAAGTAATCTACATATGTATACAATTTTGTTAGTATCCTCCACCTCTCCTTAACGTCAAGCACACTGTGCGTGATATCGAGGGAATAATGCGCCGTGAGGTATCAGAGAGTAAGAGAGGAGTTCGCAAAGAATTGGTGCAAGTAGGAGCCGACGCGTGGGGCAGCAGGGGGACACTCCCCACGTGGACTTGCACGTGGATCTTGATGCTGCCCGAAGATGACGCGATGACGTAGCATCAACTTGAAGGCCAACAGCTGACCAGCGCTGACCCCTCCTGCACTGACTCTCTTAGTAGGCGAATGTCTTCTAGGAGAACCTCTCGGTCTTGGCTCCGCCTTGTTGATAAGAATCGCTCTGAGCAAATTTGGGAAGTGCATTATAATCGATAAGGGTCATAATAGGATTATAATGTCAATATAATAATAATGTCTGATTATATCAAATTATATCAAATTATATCAAGATTACACTCGTTATAATGATTATAATGTCGTTCCCAAATTTGAGACAAGTTCCTGCCGCAAACCATTGAGAAACGACGAAGGAATTCGAAGTTGTTCGTAAACTGAGTACCAGTTTCTATGCAATCATCTATTTTTTGCCGTCGTCAATCCTGCCCACTCCGAGTCTATCTTGTCCATTTGGCTTTTTCCTTTTCCCCTGAGGCATGTTCCGAGAAGTCTATCCCAAGATCTATCCCGGAGGTCGCTTCAAATTGGATGATGCCCCCGCACCTAGCTCTCCTCCGACTGAGTATTTCCGCAAATCCGCTAACAAGCTCTCATCCTGGGCAGACCTTGAAGAAGAAGAACTTGGTGTATGTCCACAGAGGGACGTTGTCGCTAATCTTAGCCCAGTTTACGGTAGGTTCTCAGAATGAAGAAAAATCATCTGACAACATTTAGAAGACGATTCATTAGTCAATTTCCTGCACACCCCAACATTGCTAACTTACCTGGCATCGCATTTGGGAAACTTCAGCGTTTAACGTTTACCCCCCAGGAAAAGGCCCGACATCATGAGGTTGTCGATCCTGCCTCTGATCCGGCCCTGGGCTTCTATCGTCACCTTTCCCGTCTCAGTTAATGTCTCACACCAATCTCCGTGTGATCGCGACTAAGCCTTCTATGTCCGCCTGAATGTGTGAGACGGTGGCCAGCGGCCACCTGCCGCGACGCTTCTGTCCTCCACCGCGATATCGGGCCGGAGCATGTCATCGTCATTGACGAGTGGCACGCTCAATCAGGATGGCCTCCGGCACGAGCGCGGAGTTCTCGTCAAGCTTTCTAATTTTAGTCTCTCCATTCGCGACGCCGTCTCGTCTGGCGTGGATTATGTGGCGGAAGCGCCCCGTACAGGACCCTCGGGCCCGAGGATCCCATTATCCACTCCCTTTGCCTTCATTGTTTTAGCTCTCTCACGACACTTGATGTCCCACCTCTCCTTCATCGAATACAGAAAAAAAACGGGAACCTGTGCACTAGCCCCGTGCCGCAGATGTCTGAGCTCTCGAAATAGTCCTCATCAACACGTCTGCGTATGTCACGCATCATCATCGCTCATTTTTTTTCTTATCACTTACAGGGTTGTCACTGACTCATGCAGACTTATCACTAAAATCCTTGGATGGATATGATAATGGGTGGGTGCTCTTCTTTCCACCTGTATCTTTCATATCCGCCCAAGTTTTTCATGCGGCGGTTCGTTGATATGACTTAACCTGTGGCTAACTTTCATGTCGTGTTGAGAAACATATTCTGCATCCTCGGCGATGATTCAGGGCGCATTGGTGCCCGTGTCTGGACCTGTGATTTGGACACGATAATGGGAGTATCGCAGCCAGTAACTGATACACATACAGCACGGACACTGTCCGAGTCGTCTTGGAAGAAATATTTTCCTCGTGAAAGTAGGTGTAATAGGTCCTCGCCGTAGCTACCCTTCGCACCGGGTTTTGCATCGTGACTCGTGGTCGAGCAGCACCTGAGCGAATACAGGCCTTCCGATTCGGCGGCGTGACATTCACCCAAACGTTGTTGAGCGAATTGAAAGTGGAACGCATAGTATCGGACAAGGATACTAGATGTCTATATTCGAGTTGTGGGCAATTAGGATGGGCTTGACGGTGGCAGTTTCATTGGTGGCTTTGAGCATTGAGTGGACTTGGAAGCCGAGACACTGTCGACCAAATCCAAGTTCCCTCACCACTCGGACTGTCAGAGATTCAAAGAAAGCGCTTCAAGCTTTACTTCCCGTCTTCAATTTTTTTTTGTGGTCAGTATTCCGGGGTGCGAGTCAACGCTCCTGCGTTCAAATTTCTCCCACGAAGATAGCAGCTCGTTCGCACTTTGATTGCCAGCGATGATGGGCCCCGAACCTTTTGAAGGGTGGACACGTTGACAACCTCTGCGAGCATCACCACCACGCGACAAGCCTAGTAAGAGAACGTCATGTGTACGTCGCAGAACTCCAACACCGAGGGCAAACATGACAGCCTCACAAGCGACGCCGTTATTCAGACGAAAAACTCTGTCAATATTGGTATTAGTAGCCCTACTGTGCCCCAGGGCCATGAAGTCCAAACATCGAAGTCTACTAGCATATGACGATGTTTCCAAGAAATGCTGCTATTCTCCATCAGAAAACAGGACTACGCATCTTCCGTTCCAAACGCGATTCCACCTAACCGCAACTACTTTGAATGCCTACAACTCAGGAGAGAGATTGGTAATGAATTCCATCTGCTTAACGCGATACGTGTCTAGCGTTATAGTCCTGTTGTTGTTGGTGACTTGATCGCCAAGGAGTGTCATCAATTGCGGCGACGAGGTGGTGTACTGTGGCCATTCAGGGCCTAATATGCCATTGGGGTCCAGATTCGTGACGAACTGGATTAGGAAGTCCGTCAGGTCTCCCCCACCGTAGATATTCGGAATATCAGACTCGTGGAACGAGCCAAGTATGGGCACGGACTTCAGGCGCTTGCTTACTATGAAAAAATTGACGGGAGGGTGGGTGAGGGATGAGACCTAAGGCGGGAAAGGCATATGCAACGTACAATACGCCCAAGTCTTCTGCTTGTCTGATACGGTTTGCAGGAAATAACGACGAGGCGCTTGGAATATAAGATCACCCGTGATAGAAGCAATGCGTTTGAATTCAGGGGTCAGCGCATTTTGTGTACCCGTGTCGTATGGCGAACCCTGAGTGACATCCTGGGGATACAGCGTAAGCAGATCGTCCATCTGGCTATCCGTGGCATTGGGAAAGTAGTATGCTTTTAAGTAAGTGCGCAGATCCGCCTCAGTCCTGCAAGCACTCCATGATCAGCGAAATGACTAACAAGCTAAAAACTCGAGTGTTTACGTGACGTTGGTCTGAGTAAGAGAAAACAAAGTTCCTTCATCGTCGCAGTCCCCCGAGACGAACGGGATGCGCGCAACTTCTCCTCGCTTGAGAAGCTTCTGTGGGTCATCGACCAGAAAAATGCCATCTACACGAGGACGCCAGACAAGTGCCACCGACTGTGGCTTGGTTCAATTGCCGTCGCGAAACTCTGACGAGGGCAGGGAAGTGGACCACGCACCTGATATGAGAAGACTGACGGAGTGTTGTTAACAGCGGCCTTTAACGTGTCGTAGGGAGTTTCTCTGAGACACTCTAAGGTGTCGGATGACCCCGAGCAACCAGTACTTTCAACGAGGAAGTCATAATATGGTTGACCCTACAAGTTCGCTAGCTTAGAAATGCAGTGACGTCGTAGGATACATCCCTACCGCAGTGATGTCACTAGTTGGCGTGGGTGACCCGGACTGCATGAAAGCTGCGCGGAACAGTCCTTCGGTGTTCCCACCGTTTGTTACCATCTGGAGTGATACCGAAATTGAGCCAGCGCTCTGACCCCAGCTGAAAAATGTCAACAGACTCTGAGTAAAGGAACCGCTTCGCTCACATTGTCACTTTCTCCGGATCGCCACCGAAGTCGCAAATATACTTTTGTACCCATTGAAGTGCCAAGCGCTCTGTGACGCCAGATGTCTTAAACATCGATCATGCGGACTGCCGAAACACTCACGATCCCACAGCCCGAGATTGCCCACGCCAGCCTCTTTGACTTCTTGACTAGCCAGGAATCCGAAGGCTGGCAGAGCGTTAATTCGTGATAAATAGAACCGATGTGGGGGCAGACACACCGGAAAGGCTGAGATGAGGATAAGGATCACGCAGAGCCATGAAGGACGATTCCGGTTCAAGTTGAGCTCACCGATAGTTCATACTGACATAGATCACAGGCTGCTGAAGCGCGATTGAGCGGTTCACTATGGGAGTGCCATCGTAGCTGCGGGTTACTTTAAGTCCCTAGGACACGAAAGTTGGAAAAATAACGTGTTCCGTACAGAAATGTCGATCCGTCTTCGAAACCACCTGTGGAGCATTAAATTAGTAGGTAAGCGAGAGCAACAGGTTGAGGGAATTGCGCTGGTATCACCTCCATATATCCACTGTCACCGCGGCGTGGTTCAAGGCGTGGTTATTATTCTAAATGACGGCATTTCATTCACATAATACGCACCACCACAACCGGGAGTTTTGAACCCGGTCCGACGTTGTCAGGCGCAATGACATTGAGTGTCAGACCTACACCAATCGTCAGAATTGCTCTCCGTATGGCGCAAAGTACCTCACAATCTTCGCCGTCTGCAAGCGTGACTCCTGCTTCAAAGATGGTCGACAAGGCCTCAAGTGTCCCTTGGGGCAACCCACTCAGAAACGAAAGCTCAGTTGCTTGCTGGGGGCACGAAAGACCGTACGCGGTAGCATTGTGTCTGCCAGTGTAGGGGCCCAGCGGCTCGGGCCGACGGAAACGCAGATTTCCAACTCTGTCAGTTTGGCGGGTCAGTCAAAGGAGGGACGGTGAGCTGAACCGAAGCCAACTACGGACGGTGGGTGCGCGAAGGGGATGCCGAGGAACTTGTTTGTACCGTTGGCCGTTGTTCCGGTGAATGTGCCCTTGTCAAGCGTGACGGTAGGATATGTAGTCTGTGTTGAAGGAGAGGCCAAGACTGTGGCAGTTGCGATCCAGACTGCGACAAGCAATGAACAAAGAAAGGCCATGACGCTCAGATAGAAGGTTCTGCGTGCAAGGGGGACCCCTGGACAGCAACATGAGAAGGAAACCAGTCTTTAACTGGGGAGCACGAATCAATCCGACCATCGCTCTGGGTCCGGTGCAAATGGAGAAATATTCTCATAACAGTCTCAGAAGTCTCCTTAGTTGGAAGGCGCCTCTCTTATTCAAGCATTTAGCCGTACGTGAGAAAAGCGGTATCAATTCGCGTGACTCACAGACGTATTGACAGCACCCACATCCGAAAAAGAAGTGTTGTAGAAGTGTATGGTATTCAGGGACCTCGGCATTGATCAAAACAAAGTCCAGCAGAGTAATATGGTGGCGTTACAAGGAACGACAAAATATGGCTTCTCTTCACTAGAGAACCAATAAAATTTACGGAAGTAATAAGTCCGGTTCACGTAATCGCTGCCACCTTTAATTGCCTACAGCGGATTCTCCGATAAAAGCTCCGTGATGAATTGCATCCCTTCTTCTCGGAACTTGTCCAGCGTTATGTTCGTGGGGACTGGGCTATCGTAGAGTGTCAATAATTGCGGCGACGAGGTATCATACTGAGGCCAATGCGGGACCGATGGGCCATTGGGATCCAAGTTTGTGACGAAGTTGATTAGGTAGTCCGCCAGATCTTTCCCACCGTAGATGTATGGGATATCCGAAGAGTGTGCCGAACCCAGGATAGGCAGCGACTTGTCGCGCTTGCTATGTGGGAATTGACGTGAGTCCGGAGGGATGACAGCACAAATAAGGACGGAAAGACGCAACGTACAGTATGACCAAGCGTTCTCCTTTCCCGATAGGTGACGAAGGAAGAAGCGCCGTTCGCTTTGGAACGTGAAATCACCCAGGAAGGAAGCCATGCGTTTGAACTCAGGGGTCAAAGTATTATTGGTACCCGTGTTGTATGGCGAACCCAGGGTGACATCCGAGGGGTACAGCTTAAGCACCTTGTCCATTTCGGCATCTGTTGCATTGGGCAGGAAGAACTCCTGCAAGTAAGCGCGAAACTCCGCATCGTTCCTTCAGGCACTTAGCGATCAGCGAAACTTTCGACGTGGCAAGAATGGAGTATTCACGTGACGTTTGTCTGAGCAAGAGAAAACAAAGTTCCTTCATCATCGCAGTCACCTGAGACGATGGGGATCTTGGTAACTTGCCCTTGTCCGACAAGTTTCTGCGGATCGTCCGTTAGAAAATCGTCATCTACACGGGGTGGCCAGGCGAGGTCAAGAGACTGTGGGATGGTTAGTTGGCAATCACGAAGCTGAATAGCAATAGGGAGTAGCCCACGCACTTGATATGTGAAAAATGATGGAGTAAGATTTATAGCCTCTGTCAAAGACTCATAAGAAACTGTCCGCAGACACTCTAAGGTGTCCGACGAGCTTGAACAATTTGTGCGTTCAACAAGGAAGTCATAATATCCTTGACCCTACAAGATCGTTTAGAAATTGAACGAATTCGTAGCAGAAAACCCTACCAAAGTAATATCACCAGCAGCCTGAGGCGACCCGGACTGCATGAAAGCTGCTTGGAATAGTCCTTCATTGTTACCACCGTTTACCAACATGTGAATAGATACAGAGATTGCTCCAGCGCTTTGACCCCAACTGAAAGATGTCAGCAGACTCTGAGCTGAGGAATCACTTCACTTACATCGTCACTTGCCCCGGATCACCACCGAATTCGCAAATATACTTTTGTATCCATTGAAGTGCCAAGCGCTCTGTGACGCCAGATATTTCAACATCGATCCTGTGGACTGCCATAACACTCACGATCCCGCAGCCCGAGGTTGCCTACTTTGGCGTCTTTGACTTCTTGACCACCCAAGAACCCAAGTCCTAGCAGGACATGAATTTGTCAAGGACGTGATAAATTGAACCGACGTGACGCGCGAACGTACCTGAAAGGCTGAAAACAAAATGGGAATCACGCAAGGTTACGAAGATCGATTGGGGTTATGCTCACCGATAGTTCAAACTGACATAAATCATAGGCTGCTGAAGCGCAATTGAGCGATCCACTAGGATAGTGCCATCATAGCTGCGGATTTCATTATTTTCTAGGACATGAAAAATGGAACAAATGAGCTTACCTTGCTGATGTTCCAGTTTCGAAAGCGCCTTCAGATTATTGCATTGGGTGTTGCATTAGGTTGGTGATGTCAACAAGCCAAAGGCATTGCGTGCGTCTCACCTCCATATATCCACTGCCATTAGGTAATTATTAGCAAAGTGATAGCATGCTATTCACAAAGTACACACTGCTACAACCGGGAGTTTTGAATTACGTGTGGTGTTGGCAGGCGCAATAACATTGATCGTCAAACCTACAACTGTCATTAGCATTGCACTCCGTGTGTGAACGAAGAGTCTCCTCACAATCTTCGCCCACTGAAAGTTTGGATGAGGTTGCAAGGGTCTCGAGGTACCCAAGCGTCTGGTTAGGCAATCCGTTTGGAAGGGACAGGTTAAGTGCTTGTTGAAAACACGAAGCACCGAACGCGGTGGCGTTGTATTGGCCAACGTAGGGCGAATTCGGCTCGGGCGGACGGAAACGCAGATCACCGACTCTGTTTGGCTCGGCGAGTCAGTCAGAGAGCAGAGCAGAACCACAGTCAACTACGGACGGTGGTTGCGCGAAGGGGATACCGCGGAACTGGTTCGTGCCGTTGGTCGTCGTTCCAATAAACGTGCCCTGATCAAGCGTAACGGTGGGACCGCTGGGGAGAGGGGAGATAGCTAAGACCGTGGAAGCCGCGGCGCAGAATGCAAGCAATGATACCCAAAGAGAGGCCATAGTAGCCAAGGAGATGGTTTGCCAGTTCCGTGGGGGACCTCTGAGCTTTTAAGCCTATGTAGAAACACCGGATTACTTCACTTGTAACCTCAGGTCTCACGGGAAGTGGAGCAATGCCCATGGCAAAGTCAGCTAGATGGGAATATTGTTAGCTATCTTTGGAAATCATCATCAAACCCGGTCGGGTATAGATCTCGGGTAGTAAGCCTCGGGTACCTTGGGGTAGGTCTTATCAACCACCAACCGGAACTATCAAGCCTCTGTAAACATGTCTGCACGCTGTAAGTCGTCCCAAGCACGGGCTACAGTAACAATACCACTGGCGGCCAGTGGCTCTGTGCGGTACAAATGGCTTACATCGATCGATCTTTGCTTTGAGATATTTCTCATTCCCAGGCCGATAATCTTAAAGGATCGACCCTTATCGGTGCTGTTGGCTAGTACAGTACAGTAAGCGATCGGATCACCCTAGCCCCAATAGACGGATCAACAAACCAATGTTAGGGTCTTTCTTGCTTGCCAGTCTATTTGCCGGTGTACACTGCAAGTCTGCAAGTCTGCGCCGCAAGTGCTAGTGGGTGACGTCCGGTTCAATCCTTAGGCCTTAGAGGTCCGATCGTACAGTAGTGTGTCACAGTGCTGCCTAGCACAGTGTATGTGCCACCTACACAGGCATGCACTCAGGCTTGGGCATACAGGTCAGGAGCGAATGAATCAAGGAATGAATACCAACCAACAAAATGATCAGTGCCGACTCGATGCCAAGCCCGGTGCACAATACAGTAAAACCAGCATCCGGTTATTTCCCAGCCCAGATTTAAAGCCGAAAGCCGGAGTCCAAACGCTAAAATGACAGCTGAGTGAGCCGGTGAAACAGTCTGCTTTCACCAGCCATGGGAACCGCAGCGTGGCAGCGTGCTGACATTAAAGTGTGGACTGTGTCCAAATATTCGATTACCAGTACAGTAATGTAATCACAGTCACTGTAAACAGAGCTGTAAACAGAGCGGTTGAGACAGCCTATTCACCTATCACCGTCCTTCCATTTGGTCTTTAATCACATTCCGATCGTAGAAAGTGCGAGCGAAGCCTTCCCAGGTGTTGCTTCAGGTCTCGACATAATAAAAATTCATAGCATACTTCACCCCCCCTTTTTCCCCCAAAGACGTACAACACAAAATTCTGCTAGGCAAGCTATACTGCCCGCTGCCGCTATGACCCTGGGTGCTATAACTCCAAGTTTGGTTGTTCGCAGACCGTTCACCCTCAGCTTCTGAACCCTTTTCCATTGTAGATTTCCATTGTAGATACCGACTCGGCGGCTCCCCCACAAGGATGAATCACGAGTGTTCTGTTTTCCAGCCGAAGAAGTAGTCCTCCTGGTTTCCATTGCGTCCTTGTCTGTGCGAGGTTCTATTTCTGACCTCTTGCGATATTGCTCCGAGTCCCTCCGTTAGACCTGTGATATCGTGCAAGTCAGGCATCATCGCATTACGGCACCACCAGCAATGGCCACACCCACGGCGATCTACGGATCGATGGGTGGCAGGTGACAAGATAAGGAGAGTGCGTGACCCCACTTTCCGAACACAGACGACGCTTGGTTTTAGTGCGTGGGGAAATAGACATACCAGCCACCATGAGCCTATATTCCTAGATATTCTCAGGAAATGCGGAAAGCCTCGCTGCTCCAAATCTGATTCGCTTGTATGAATGAGCCTGTCGGCATAAAGAAGAACATATTTTGGAAATTTCCCGTGGCCGCGGACAGGCACTGGCAAGCCGAGCAGAAGAACAGAAGGAAACATTCTGGCGAGTCCTGGTGAGAATGCAAATGGATGCTCGGCCGCCGAGGGATGCAAGAGGGAACGCATAAGCGATACGGTAGACGATTTCGAGGGAAGACGTTGAAGCGCGGGGGTTAGATGTTGGACGTTAGAACTTAGAAAAAGTGTTAGAGAGTTGACGATGGATTGTGTTGTTTTCGCTGATAATTATGTAATTTATCAGTACATTTACAAAAGAAACCAATTACTGTAGAGGCGGGCATCAGGACGAGCATACAACTTGAACTGGCTGACCGTCACACACTCTGCGCTACGGAATACCTGGCAGCACAAGTGCGCCGTTCTCAGAACGACCACGGTAACAACAAATCAGCGCCGCATTCTCCTCCCGAGGCTTCAAGTTCCTTACAAGAGAGCACCCTTATTGAGGCAAATGCGACCTGGCTCAGGCAGCTCCGAGTTGCAGCGATCCCGCTCCTACCACGATCTGGGACGGTTCTGAAGCACCAAGTTCACCAGGTGCAACAATCTCCTCGTCAATGACCGGTCTTCCACTGCAAGAATCAAATCCCGCAGCCAGTGAGCCCAGCCACCGCTGTTTCGACCATTGATGTTCCGTGTCTCGTCGTACTCGGGGCTGATGCTAAGATACTTCATCGACGCGATCCCCTGCCTCATGTGGTACCTGAAGGAGCTCCTCGACAAGACGTACGTCCTACAAACTCTCGTACATTCTTCTAAGATTGATCCACTCCAGGTATTTTCTTCCCATACGAAGTCAGAAAGGCGCCTTCAATCCTCCAAAGTCCTGTCTTCCGGTATTGGGCAACTGTTTCACTATGGAGCTACGCATATACATGCAGCGCGTTCCCCTTTCTCAGGTTCACGTTCGCCGTCGTCCCAGGCCTCGCAGCATCACTCAGCTACGGCGCCGCTTCTAAATGCATCCGCCACTCGACGGTGTCCACCACCGACCCTACCGATCCCCCGACCTCGCTTATGAAGACCGAAGCAAACCTGACGCACCCGGGGTGGAAGCTCAAGCCAATGCATAGCACAATACTGAAGGTTCATCTGTAAACCGGGAAGTATCCGGAGCATTCCCGGACCATCCCGAACGCCCCGAACACCTCCCAGCTGTTACAGATGTTGGGCAGTTCCTCAGCATCCAAGGTCCGCGTGTTTCCCGTTCTCACACCACCTTTGAATGTGAACTTACTTGAGCTATGTGAACACCGCAACACGTGTTCCCCCGTAACTAGACTGCGTCTTTCGAGAATAGACGTCGAAAAAGACATCTCATGACATCCCAAACCCAGAATTGATGATGTATGCACAAAAACTCACTACAACAGGTTGTAAGGACCGCCTGTGGACCATGGACAGGGGTTTTTCTGCTGGTGGTAAAAGGCTTTTCTTGAAGGCTCATGGCCTCTTCAAAAACGTTATGACGACAAAAAGGAAAAGAGGTTATATTTTTCCCGTTAAATCTGCGCGGGGTCCCTATCTAATCGATCTTCCCATCCATCGCTGCAGGCTGCAGCAGATTGCGGCCACGCATGCCATAGCATGACCTGGGAGTACATGTGAGTGAGCTACACAGAGCATCGGGTTGACGAGCGAACTAACAAATTGCTATTATAATTACAGCTCGTCATCGAAAACTTCCCCCTCGGATCCGATCGCGGAAGGGTTGAACTTACAGCCAAATGGGTGATTGCTTTCTAATCTGTCAGTGATACTCCACCTCCTGCGACGTAATATGATGGTCCCTATGGGTTCCACCCTCTCAATACTAGGGAGATCACGATCAGTCCTCGTTGAGTTGGACTGGGCTTCCGATTCAGCCAATAAATATTTTCGGGCTCCTGTGCCCGTGCGTTTGGTGGCCTTTTTTTTTATTTTTTTAAATCCATTTTTGTGCGCCTCGAGGCATGTAGCCCCACGTAGCACTTCACTTCTAATACAAAGCTCTGAGTCAACATTTATGAACCTTGGTGGCCTTATGTAGCTGGCGCATTGCATAGAATTGCATTAAAAGGAGGAAAAGCTGAAATCTCATCTCGGCGACTTTAGGACCTATCGAAGCCGTTATTTTCGATATGCGAATCCCGAGCTCCTTACTTTTTTTTCTTGCCATAGCACTGGTTGGTGAACGTATTATAGTCCAACCACTTGTGCTAACGTGTGCACAGCCTGAATCCTCTCCCTTCAACCACCCGCCAATCCATTCGCTCAAACCAACACACCGATTCTGTCACGCAATGCTCGCGTCCTATGTTGCCGTGCTTGTCCTCATCGCCTCCACCGTTGTCCCTGCCCTCTCTATTCCCTTCACTTAACTTGAAATTGTTGTTCTTAGTTCCCGCAATTACCTGCTGGTTTTTTTGTAGTATTCGCGGAATCTCTGACGTGAATTGTCCGCGGAGATGCCTTCCTGCACGCGTCCCCGGACCTATTGAGGATTACCCGATCGACGGCCATTTCACGGCTACTGGAGGGAGGCGATGAATGTCCCAAAGACTGCCACTGGGTCTACGACTTTCCCGACAATCAATTGTTATGCGTAAGTCACTAGCACTGCGGGCGGGACCCAGTTTTACTTCTCTGTTTACTTGACTTTCGTTATCTTCAATGTTAAAATCGCAAAAAAGGATTGAAAGTAATCTACGTATGTATCCAATGTTTTTCTCCTCCACCTCTCGTTAATGTTGAGCGTGCTGTGCGTAATGCCATATCGAGGCGACAATGCGCTGAGAGGTATCAGAGAGAGGAGTTTGCAAAGAATTGGTACAAGTGGGATTCAATGCGTGGGGCAGCAGGGGTACACTCCCCACATGGATCTTGATGCGGCTGCCCGAAGCTGAAGTGATGGCAAGACCAGCAGCGGTTCAACTTAGTGGAGGATAACCAATGGCGGCGCCGACCCTTCCTACAGTGACATTCCTCGTAGACGACGCTCTCCTAGGAGAACCTCTTGGTCTTGGCTCCACCACGTTGATAAGAATCGCTCTGGAGCACGTTCCTGCTGCAAACCGTTGAGAAACGACGAAGGAACTCGAAGTTGTTTGTAAACTGAGCACCATTTTCTACGCCGTCATCTAAATTTTTTTTGATCGCCGTTGTTGATCCTGTCCACTCTGAGTTTATCTTGTCCACTCGCTCTTTCCTTTTCCCCTGAGGCACGTTCCGAGGACGATCAAGCCTATCCCAAGATCTATCCTGAAGGTCGCTTCAAATTGGATGATCCCCCGCATCTAGCTCTCCTCCGACTGAGTATGTCTGCAAATCCACTATCAAGCTCTTATCCAAGGCAGGCCTTGAAGAAGAAGAACTTGGTGCACGCCCACAGTGAGACAGTCTCACTAATCTTAGCCCAGTTTAAAATAGATTCTCACAATGAAGAAAACCATCTGACAACATTCAGAAGACGACCCATCAGTCAATTTCCTGCATGCCCCAACATTGCTACCTGGAATCGCACTTGGGAAACTTCGGCGCTTACTCCCAAGGCAAAGGCCCGACACCATTAGGTTGTCGATCCTACCTCTGATCCGGCCCTGGGCTTCTGTCGTCACTTAACCCGCCTCAGTTACTGACATACTGTCCTACGCCAATCTCCGTGTGATCGCGACAAAGCCCTCTACAGTATGTTCGTCACCTGCTGCGACGCTTGTCTTCCATCGCGATATTGGCCGGAGCATGTCATCATCATTGACGGGTGGTACGCTCAATCAGGATGGCCTCTGGCGCGAGCGCAGACTTCTCGTCAAGCCTTATAATTTTCCATGTCGTGTTGAGAAGAAACCTATTCCGCATCCTCGATGATCCTACCGACGATTCACAGCACATTGGCACCCGCATCTGAATCTATGATTTGTACACGCTCATGGGGGCATCATAGCCAGCAGCTGATGCGTATACAACACGGATGCTGTCGTCTTGGAAGTAATGTTTGCCTCGTGAAAGTAGGTGCGGTGGGACCTTGCCGTAGCCCGGTGATCCTTCGCACCAGGTTTTGTATCGTGGTCGTGCATCTGAGCAATTGCGGGTCTCCCATTAGGCGGCATGATAATATTTCGCACGAGTCTCAGTAGTCTCCTCAGCCAGGGCACCTCTGGTATATTCAAAGCAATTGGCCGCAAGTGAGAAAAGCGGTATCAGCTCGCGTGTGACTCACAGACGTATTGACAGTGCCCACGTCCAAAAAAGAAATGCTATGGTGACAGTGTATCGTAATCAGGGACCTCGGCATTGATTAAAATATCAAAGTCCAGCAGAAGAATATGGTGGCGTTAAAAAGAATGTCAAACTAAAAAGAATGTCAAACATGGCTTCTCTTCTCCTTTAAAAGCCAATAAAATTTACGAAGTCTAAAGTCCGGTTCACATAACAGCTGCACCTTTAATTGCCTAAAGCGGATACTTCAACAAAAGGTCCTTGAGGTATTCCACCTCTTTGACGCGGAACTTGTCCAGCGTTACGTTCGAGGGAACTGGGCTATCATAGAGTGTCAATAATTGCGGCGACTTTGTGTTATACTGTGGCCAATGCGGGAGCGAGGGGCCATTGGGATCTAAGTTTGTAACGAAGTTGATAAGGTAGTCCGCCAGATCTTGCCCACCGTAGATGTATGGAAGATCCGAAGAGTGCGGCGAACCCAAGATAGGCAGCGACTTGTCGCGTTTGCTTACTATGTAGGAATTGACGTGAGTTCGGGAGGGGATGTCCTGCACAAATAAAGACGGAGAGGTGCAACGTACAGTATGACCAAGCCTTCTGCTTTTCCGATACGTACTGAAGGAGGAAGCGCCGTTCCTCCTGGAACTTGAAATCACCGAGGAAGGAAGCCATGCGTTTGAATTCAGGGGTCAGCGCATTTTGGGTACCCGTGTCGTATGGCGAACCCTTGGTGACATCTGAGGGATACAGGTCAAGCACCTTGTCCATTTCGGCATCTGTTGCATTGGGCAGGAAGAACTCCTGCAAGTAAGCGCGAAACTCCGCATCGGTTCTACATGCAGCCAGTGATCAGTGAAACCTTCGACGGGGCATGGATAGAGTATTCACGTGACGTTGGTCTGAGCAAGAGAAAACAATGTTCCTTCATCATCGCAGTCACTTGAGACGATCGGGATCTTGGCAACTTGTCCTTGTTGGACAAGTTTCTGCGGATCGTCCGTTATAAACTCGCCATCTACACGGGGCGGCCAGGCGGTGGCAATAGACTGTGGGATGGTTAGTTGGCAGTCACGAAACTGAGTAGCAATGGGGAGTAGCCCACACACTTGATATGACAAATATGATGGAGTAAGATTTAGAGCCTCCGTCAAAGACTCATAGGAAACTGTCCGCAGACACTCTAAGGTGTCCGAAGAGCTTGAACAATTTGTGCGTTCAACAAGGAAGTCATAATATCCTTGACCCTACAAGATCTTTTAGAAATTGAACGAATTCGTAGCAGAAATCCCTACCAGAGTGATATCACCAGCAGACGGAGGCGCCCCGGACTGCATAAAAGCTGCTTGGAATAGTCCTTCATTGTTCCCACCATTTACCAACATATGAATCGATACAGAGATTGCTCCAGCGCTTTGACCCCAGCTGAAAGACGTCAGCAAGACTCTGAATTAAGGAACTACTTTACTCACATCGTCACCTGCCCAGGATCGCCACCGAATTCGCAAATATACTTTTGAATCCAACGGAGTGCCGTGCGCTCTGTGACGCCAGATGTTTCAACATCGATCGTGCGGACTACCATAACACTCACGATCCTGCAGCCCAAGATTGCCCACTTTGGCGTCTTTGACTTCTTGACCACCCAAGAACCCAAGTCCTAGCAGGACATGAATTTCTCAAGGACGTGATAAATGGAATCGATGTGACGCGCGAACGTACCTGAAAGGCTGAAAACAAAATGGGAATCACGCAAGGCCATGAAGATCGATTCGGGTTATGCTCACCGATAGTTCAAACTGACATAAATCATAGGCTTCTGAAGCGCAATTGAGCGATCCACTAAGACAGTGGGATCATAGCTACGGATTTCATTATTTACTAGGACACGAAAATTGGTAGAAATGAACATACCTAGCTGACGTTCCGGTTTCGAAACCGCCTTCAGATCAATACATCCGGTTAGTGATACCAACAAGCCAAAGACATTGCATGCGTCTCACCTCCATATATCCACTGCCGAGTAGGTACTTGTTAGCGAAAGTAATAGCATGCTATTCATAAAGTACTCACCACTACAACCGGGAGGTTTGAATTACTTGTGGCGTTGGCAGGCGCAAAAACATTGATCGTCAAACCTACAAATGTCATCAGCATTGCACTCCGTGTGTGCACGAAGCCGCTCCTCACAATCCTCTCCCACCGAAATATTGGATGAGGTTGCAAGCGTCTTGAGGTACTCGATCGTCTGGTTAGGTAGTCCGGTTGGAAGGGACAGGTTAAGGGCTTGTTGAAAGCACGAATTACCGAACGCGGTTGCGTTGTATTGGCCAACGTAGGGGTCATTCGGCTGTGGAAGACGGTAACGCAGATCGCCGATTCTGTTGGCTTGGCGGGTCAGTCAGAGGACAGAGCAAAACCATGGTCAACTACGGACGGTTGTTTCGCGAAGGGAATACCGCGGAACTGGTTCGTGCCGTTGGCCGTCGTTCCTAAAAACGTGCCCTGATCAAGTGTAACGGTGGGACCATTAGACGATGTGGGGAGAGGGGAGGTAGCTAAGACCGTGGAAGCCGCGGCGCAGAATGCAAGCAGCGATACCCAAAGAGAGGCCATCGTAGCCAAGGAGATGATTCGCCAGTTTCGAGTGGGTCCTCTGAGCTTTTAAGTGTAATCAGCAACACCGGATTAAGGTTACTTTACTTGTAACCTCAGGTCTCACGAGAAGTGGGGCAATGCTCAAGGCCAAGTCTGGCAACTATACGGGAATACAGTTAGACCATCAATGAAACCCTGTTGGGTATCTTGCAGTAGATCTCGGGTACTGTAGTGTGGAGTATCAGTGATTCAGTGGAGTACTGTATATCTGGTACCTTGTGGTGGGTTTTATCGACCACCAATCGGAAGTTTCTTGGGAAGTTTTCGGAACTGTGGAACCTCTGAATAATCACGCAGTCATCCTAGGCAAAGGTTACAAAACGGATCTGTACGGCACAAATGGCTTACTACGATCAGTGTTGCTTTGAGGAATGTCTCACGCCTGGAATATCAAAGGATGGACCCTTGTTTGCGGGCGTTATTGGGTGGTGACTTTTGGGTTGCTAAGCGATCGGATTACTCTAAGACGGATCAATGCTCGGGTTCAATTCTCTCTGCACGCTCATGTGCATAAGTGCATGTCTTTGTGGGTAGCTCTGCAGTGTGCTATGTAGCACCGCACTGCTGTAAGATTGAACCCAAGGATTTAGCCCGCCCGCCCGCCGATTTTCTTGCTGCAATGCGTTGCAGTGTACACAGGCAATTAAAGAAAACAACAAAGTCAGTACTGAACCCGACGATGGCAGTGCATCAGCCGGTTGTTTCCCAGCCCAGATTTAAAGCCGGAAGCCGGAGCTCTAACACCGCCGGCTCTGAAGATCTGAATCCGCGCTTTCCACAGCTCGCCAATGCATCAAAGTTTGGACGGAGCCCAAACATTGATTTTTATGCATGCTCCTAGAGTCTCTGGAAAAGCGGTGAAGCAGTTCTGCAACTCAAGACGCACAGGTAGGGATGTCCACCTGTACCAGGAGGGTTTCAGAGATGCGAGAGCTCACTCAGGCTCGCGTGATGGAAACCTCATGGGAAAACTGCTCATTCACTGTTCAGCGCTCAGCGCTCATCGCTAGCCGTTTCCTTCTCATATCGTGGTGCTGATGCGCCGATGGTTGGTGACTGGTTTGAGGTCCCTAATTCCTGCGTGGCGATTTTGCTTCCATTCCAACTCCAACAAAGCCCTCGACATGCCTATCCATCCCATCCTTGTCTTTCGATTTTGTCGTTAATTACGTCACGCTCGTAGAAAGTGTCAGCGGAGCCTTCAAGTTCCTAGGTGTTGCATCAGGACCCGAAGAGTATGACCCACTTCACGCCTTTTCCCCATAGAAGACGGACGACACACAATCCTGCCAGTCAAGCTACGCTTCCTGCTGTCGCTGTGACTCCGGGTTCTGTGACCCCGAGTGTGGTCGTTCGCAGAGCTTCTGAACCCTTCTCCAATGTAAATTTCCATTGTCAATATCGACTCGGCGGCACGATGATGAATCACGAGCGTTCTGTTTTCCAGCCGAAGAAGCAGTCCTCCTGGTTTCCCCGAGAAGCTGTTCCATTGCGTCGTTGTCTGTGCGAGGTTCTATTTCTGACCTCTTGCGATATTGCTCCGAGTCCCTTCGTTAGACCTGTGATGTCGTGCAACTCCGGCATCACCGCATTACAGTGCCACCAGCAATTGCCACACCCACGGTAATCTACGGATCGTTGGGTGGCAGATGACAAGATAAGAAGAGTGCGTGACCTCGTTTTCCGAGCACAGTCGACCCTTGGTTTTAGCGTTTGGGGAAAATAGACACTTTAGTGGTCAGCGTGAGCTTATGATCTGTGGGGACCTCCCGGAGGGATGGGCAGTCCGCAGCATGGAGGGATTCTGTGCGATTCTATACTCATACAGTATCCTTCAAGAGTTCCGAGTCGTCAAGTCTTGCTTAGCTAGACTATACCGTAGCTTTGAAGCAGCATCGAGTTGAAAGGGCGAAAGTTGGTGGCTTCCTATTCGTCGGTGTTCCCAGAAGGGGCAGAAAGCCTCGCTACACCCAATCAGATTCGCTTGTCTGATGAGCCTAAAGAAGAAAATATTCCCGCGGCCGCGGCAAAGAAGAAGAACAGCAACTTGACCATAAGGTAACTTGACATTCTGGCGAGTCCTGGCTAGGGTGCAAACGGATGCTCGGCCGCCGAGGCACGCAAGCAGGAATGCGTAAGCATGACAGCAGCCTGACAATTATAAAGCAAGGCGTTGAGCGCGGGGTGTCACAACCAAGAGCGCAAGAGATGATCGATGATCATCGAAGCATTGAAGCATTGAATTTTGGGGAGATGATTATGTAATTATCAACGACATATTTACAAAAATAGCAACTAGAGGCGGGCATGCCTCCGGGACGAGCATACAACTGGCTGACCGTCGCACACTCTGCGCTACAAGTCCTTGACCATGCCCTCGCATACAGGGCAGCACAGGTTCAGTTGATTCGCGTCTCACAGAACCAGCGCCGTTCTCAGAACAACCAATGTGTCGACGAACCAGCGCCCCATTCTCCCGAGGCTCTCGTACAGCAGAGTACCCTTCTTGAGGCAAATGAGGCCTGGCTCAGGCAGCTCCAAGTTAGGGCAACCCCACTACCACCGCTTTCCTGGACCGTGCTCGAAGCCTCAGGCTCCCTGGACGCAACAGCCGCATCATCAGCGAATGGATTGTCACCGCAAGCGCCGAACCTCGCCGCCACCGTCTCTTCCACTGTTGAAGCTCCGGATCCAGTCGTACTCGAAGTTGAGCCCAAGATACTGCAACGACGCGATTCCCTACCCCAGGTGATGCCTGAAGCAGCCCCTCCACAAGATGTACGCCCCTCAATTATCGTAGCATTATTCTAAAATCAATCCGCTCCAGGTGCTTTCCTCCCATACCGAGTCAGAAAGGCATCTTCAGTCTTCCAAAGTCCCATCATCCCGTATTGGGCGACTATTTCACTACGGAGGTACGCATATACGCGCTGCGTCTCCCATTCTCAGGTTCACGTTCGCCGTTGTCCCAGGCCTCGCAGCCTCGCTCGGCTACGGCGCCGCTTCGGAGTACCTCCGCCGCTCGACGGCGTCCAGCACCGGCTCTACCGACCCCCCGTCCTCACTCATGATGACCGAGGCGAACCTGACGCGCCTCGTATCGAAGCTCACACGTATGTGCGGTGTGCAGCACTAAAGGTCGGGCGGTTCCTCAGCATCTAAGGTCCGCGCGTTCATGCCCCATTCGTACCCCGCGCGAGCTGACCTGACCTGGGCGCTCTACAGACACACATGTGCTCCCGCCAAAACCAAACCGCGTCTTCCGCCGCGTACAGGACAGCGCGCGCTACATGCCCAACTCGCAGTTAGAGGTCTGCGCCGCGCTCTTTCATCTTCTTCATGCATTGACGTCGCGGGATGCAGGGCATGAGTCATCACTTGGACACGCGTGGCGTTCCTCCTTTGTTAATTTTAACCCTATACCCCGGCTTCACCAACAGGCGAGCCGGAACGCGTCGCGGTTGAAGATCCAATTCCCGAACGTCGCCGAGAACGTCGCAAGCAACTTGGGCTACATCCGCCTACTGCCGACGGCAGGGCGCCACGAAGCTAGCTGCGCCAGTCGAAAAGCTCTGTCTCAAAGAGTTCTTCGTCTTCTGTAATAGATTCCTAACTGGTCCAACCTTGGGTCCAACTTCTTGTGGAACCCGTAATCGCGCCAGGTTGACTATTCCCACAGGAAGACAGCTATGTTTTGACATGGCCACTGATGTGAATTTTATTTTGTCTTGCTTCGCTTTGCATGTGTGGTTATATATATATATCATGACTGTGATATCTGTATTGGTATGTCTTACTACAGTGAGTGCCTGAAGTTGCATACTGTAAGTTATAAGTCGCTGAAGCACATACTGAAGCATTGTTCCCTTCTCACTTACTCCATTGTGTGCTTAAACTTTGCTCATTTTTCCTTTTTATGCACTAGCCCTAGGATTGTGTTGATAAAAGATAGTAAATGGATCATATATTTGGCTCAAGGTAGCTGAAAGGTGTATACAATATCAGTACCAAGTTATTGTACTGCATGTACTGTACATTGAAATCTGAACCTAGCTTGGTATACTACTTATAATTGCTAATTCTAGCACCATGTTCCAACTTCTTTATCACCTTTTTCCTGGGAACTTGGTCCTGCTCCTCACTCTTTGTTATCCCAGATACCCTATGCATCTCCATGGCCTTTTCAAACATCTCTTTTGCATCTTTTAGCTTGTATAGCTTTTCATACACAATCCCAAGGCCTTTGTAGTCATTCCCTTGACCCACTTTATCATTGGCCTTTTCATGGGCCTGCAATGCCTGCTTATATAGCCCCTCTGCTTTACTAAGGCCTCCCAGTCTACTCTCTACATCTCCCATGTTATTCAGGGAATTTCCCTGACCAATGGTGTCATTTGCTTTTTTATAGTTCTCCAATGCACATTGAAACATGGACAATGCATTATCAAACTCTTCTTGGGAGTAAAAAATCTTCCCAAGGAATCTCTGACAGTTGGCCTTGCCAAGGAAATTGCCTGTGCCTTCATATAGCTTTAAGGCAACATCATATAGTTCAATGGCACCCTTTGCATTTCCCTGTCTGTGAAATATGCCCCCTAAGCCTTTGAGGTCATTGGCCTGACCTAGCTGATCAGATGCATTTTTATGTGAATGGAGAGCCTTTTTGTAGTAAGACTCTGCCTCTAACAGCCTCTCCTGCTTTCTGTAGAGATCTCCAAGGTGGCTGAGAGCATTCCCCATCCCTAGATCATCTTCAGCCTGTTTGCACAAATCCAGGGCTTGCTTGTATGCTGCTTTAGCCATTGTAAGGTTCTCTAATCTCTGATAAACCTCTGCAAGGCTGGAGACATCATTTGCCTGGCCAACAAGATCATTAACAGCTTTGTGGAGCTCCAAGGCTTTCTCAAAGGAGACTTTTGCAAGCTTGATTTCATCCATCCTAAGATAGACATGCCCAAGACCCTTCAAGCTAGTAGCTTGACCATACAGGCTGTTGGACTGCACATTGAGGTCAAAGGCACTCTGGTAGCAAGTCTTTGCCTCCTCTGTCTTGTCACATCTGTACAGCACATCTCCAAGGTGACACTGGTCATTGGCCTGACCAATGATATCCTGAGCACTCTTGTGCAGAACTAAGGCCCTTCTGAAATGCATTTCGGCAAGAGCTACCTTTCCATCACCAAGACAGATGGAGCCCAGAGACATCAGGCAATCACCTAAGGTCTCGTCAGGAAGCCCTTGCACCTCTGTTGCACAGGTGATGGCCACATCCGAGAAGTTGCCAATGGACAAGCAGAATTGCGTGTAGGCGATGATGGCCTCAATCACGGGCGTGACCTCCGGCAGTGGAGTCCAGGTAAGAGACTTGCGCAGCACGGATTCCATGTTGTTCATCTCCATACTCATCCTCTTGAACAGCTCGTTGCTGAGACTGTCATAACCGTGCGAGGCGAGCGTCACGTAGTAGTCCCTCAACGCCCGTTTGTCCTCTGGAGAAGCGAGATCGTGTCTTTCGCAATAGAGCTGTACTGGTGAGTTCACCTGGATCCTCTTATCCGCCGTGCGGACCGCCAGGCTGCACTTGAGAAGCGTGTCTAGGCTCCGTGAAATGTCGGGAATTTCGGGAAACAAACGCCGGAACTCGGGCAAAGGAAATGCGGGTATCCCGTCTGGCAGCATGCTGAGGATTCCCAGAAGTCGCTTCGAGGAGCCATCGGCGGCCATCCTGCTGCTCTTGAGGGAAAGCTCAATGGAGAACTCCAGACTTCCCAACTTATCGCCCTGCTCTTTCTCCACAAGCGCTATTTTCTCCTTCTGCCAGCGATCCCAGAGGGCCTCTGCAGTCGACACCTCCGCGAGATTGCCCAGGAGGGTGACTGCGAGTGGTAGACAGTCGACAGTATCAATGAGTTTTTCTGCCCATTCATCGCAGGTGCCAGCAAGACTCTCCCAAGTGCGCTTCGCGGCTTCGCGCGGGAAGTTGTTAAGTGGGGGTAACATGGGTAGCGTCCATGCGGTCTCCTTCGGCCTTTCCCCGCCACGCATAGTGATGAGCACTGTAACAGAAGACAACGCAGTAATATCCGCAAGCAGCATCTCGACAGCCTTCTTGCTCGGGCCGGGTTGGTCCCAAGGAGATTCAAAGTTGTCCAGACACAGAATACATTCCTGTGATCCTAGGGCCGAAAGCACGCGGGGCTCGAGCCCCACAGAGTAGCTATCGACTGTCGTCCCGGGTTGGAGGAGGGAGAGCGAGTTGGCAAGCGCGACGAGCAGCGCGTCCCGCGACGTGAGCGACTCGCACGGGACGAGGTAGCGCGAGTCACCAAAGTGGGACATGACCCTCTCGTGAGTGAGAACGGCGTGGGCGAGGGCGGTCTTCCCGACGCCACCAGAACCTAGGATGGCGATGCGTGCCGTGGAGGTGGACGAGAAGATCAAATTGATGATCGTCTTCAGCTCGTTATCGCGCCCGAAAAAGACCTGGGGTCGAATGGGGCGAGGGAAAGGGCTGAGCGGTGTCAGAGCAGAGACAAAATAGTGATGTAGGGGGCACGAACAGGACTGGGCTAGAGCTGGCTGACATTGAACGGGCGTGCAGACCGGGTACTTGTGCACCCGACTCGTTCATTTGATCTTGGAGAATGGATACAGAGCACGGAAGGATTGGTTTGGGTTCCTCGATGGTCACGGACGGTGGGGGGATTGTCATATGCCCCGGGGCCAGTGCTACCGGCTCGTGTATTTCAGGCTTAGGAAACTGGGGTCCCTCGATCGTCACTGATGGGACGGGTATGGGGACATGCATTGGTGCGGGCTCAGCTTTCTCAGAAACGAGCTGTTGGAATCGAATGTCTAGCACCATGGCGGCCTATTGAAATCTAAATGAGAATGTGCTTAGATCCAAAGAGAATACTTACCAAAAAACGGTCAAACATCCTGTTCATCTGACGTTCGCATTTCCGAATCGCTTTGATCATATCGTTTCGTGCAAGGCCCTTCTTAAATAACTCAAACCTTGTCTTCCCACAACAATGCGACATAACCCCGACTATTTGAACCAACTCACTGCGAAGAAGTAAAAATTAGCAATGCGACGGAAGCCGAAGATATGTCCCCGTTACGTTTCGAGTGACTTTATGGTGCCGACGAAGTTCGGGGGGAAAGTCGCCTCGTCGCACAGCCCGTGGCGCTGGCAGGCCGCAGCAAAGTGCTTCACGAGATCGGCGACCTTGATGACGCTGTACATGACCTCCTCCCAAGATTCGCGATAAAGGTCAACTTCCTGTGCACAGCGCACGATTCAGTCTCAGTTAGGATAGGATAGAAGAGACGAAGTCGTACACCCTTGATCCTGGCTAGCTCCAGGAAAACGCCTGCAATTACTCCTAGGTACGGCACGTTCTTGATCAGTGAAGAAGTCTCCTTCAATGAGCTAACAGCTTCCATCCTCGCATCCACCTCCGGGGACAGAAGGACATCCCGTGGGACGGGGAGGTCGAGACCCTTTACTGTCGCTGAAATCAACAGCAGTAGTCAGCTTCGTGACTATGATTAAGGAAAGACTGGGAGAAATCTCAATGTGCTCTAACCTTGCGAAGTCCTGCTCGAAGTTGGGGTGATCCCAGACGGGCGTGGAGACCTGCGTAGCATGCCTAAAATCTTGGATGGGATAGAAGCCACGGCACTGGTCGTGGTTGTTGTTGTTGTTGTTGTTGTTGTTGTTGATATGGGAGCCAGAGATGGTAACTTGGGAGTGAGCCCGGGAGGATGCTCTGCGATTGTTTCTTCCTGGATAAGTAATACCACCGAAAAATGGACCAAAACCCACCAAAACCTTTGAGCTGCTCGGAAGGCATCGCTACCTTAATGGGGTTTGTAGCTATTCTCAAACTTGAACTTTCGTCGTTGGAGGGCAGTGGACCTTTCGCATGGGCGCGTTCACAATGAAAATCGAAGATCATAACACTGACGGTGGCATACCTAGCATGACTGCGACCCCAATCTCAAGCTTCGACCTCTGGAGGTAATTCATTACCTCAGCTGGTTGAAGGGTTTCAAGGGACTGCGGACACGAAGGTAACGATACTATTAGCATTCATGTACGATTTATATATGACAACTGCTCACAGTTCCACTGCCGACCCTCAGAATCCGTTCCAGGTCGTCGTCGTGAACGAGGACCAAATCGCAATTTGGTTCCCGCTGCAGAGCCCACGTTAGAATTAATTCATTGCGCATAGTGAAACATTCACGTCGGCGATATAATCTAATAGCACGTGCAGAGGGTCCCGGTACTTGGAAAGCTTGAGCGAGAACAAAGAAGTAAAGAGGTGTGGTCTTACCTCGGGAACACTAGCTATCGATACCGCTTCTATATCTTGCTCATCGTCTTTCCCGCTTGGGTCTGGTATAGGTTCCGCTGCTCCTCTTACCCTCGGAAATAGCTTGAAGGTACGTTTGACACGAAACCCTCGGACAAATATGCATTGGCTATCAGGCAAGTTCTATTGGAACAAAGAGTTATTCAATATCCATTGGAAGTTGCAATCTGCACGCCGGCTCGTACCTCGCCGCTTGGTCCATGACTTAGCACCGCTCCTTGGCTGTCTTGGCTCGAAACTCTCCAGTGAACGGTAGTGCCGTGGATACCAGGAACTTTCACCCCAAAGGATACCCGCGCACCCACCCGACCCTCGCAGAAAGCGATATTAGACCAAGATCTGGCGCGATGAGATCCGGTGACTAGAACTATATCCTCCATCGCTATTCCCAGTCCGTGCCGCTGCGTGAAGGCGAACCAGGAGTCGATGTGCGTTATTATCCAGGTGCGGAAATGCGCCTGAGCGAAAGTGTCTTCACGCCGAGCCGCCACAGGAAGGGACAAGACGGCGCCATGCTTCCTTGTGCACGAGATAGAGAGATCTGTAAAGCCCACAGCTGGAGGCCTAAGACACGTCAGTGAAACCACAAAATTATTACAAGGAGAAATTTGATTACTCTGAGGCATTGAAGTTCGCTTCACCGGGTGTCACATTGACTCCATACGAACAGAAATTGTTGGGGTGAAGTGCCCCATGGTCGATATGATTTGACATACTAGGCTGAAGTAGTTCGTGATTATCTGGTACACCAAAAGTGTCATGGGATGGATGGCCTCCCGGGAGGAGGGCACTAAATAGGCGGTGGAATTTGCCTTGCCAAATAAAACCAACATCACCAACTTCAACTGGAGGGCAGTGTTCTCCCGGATCCGGCTCCCATAGGGCGTGGCCAAAAGCAGGATGCGTGTTTGCAAGCTGAACGCGGAAAGTGTCGTAGTGTGCCATCAGGCTCACGGGCAGTGGTGTTCGGGTGAGATCTGTGAGACGAAAGCCTTCTACCTGTTGTCCTAGGCTGCCGTTCATCGATCCGATGGCATCCCGATTTAGCAAGTTATTTGCGCCTCTGTTACCTAATCACAGAATCCTTAGCTAATCCAGAACGAGCACATGCCTCCTGGACGAGCATACAACTGGCTGACCGTCGCCCACTCTGCGCTACAAGTCCTTGACCATGCCCTCGCATACAGGGCAGCACAAGTGCAGCTGATTCGCGTCTCACAGAACCAGCGCCGCTCTCAGAACGACTATGGTGACAACGAACCAACGACCCATTCTCCTACCGAGGCTTTCGTACAGCAGAGCACCCTTCTTGAGGCAAATGAGGCCTGGCTCAGGCAGCTCCAAGTTAGGGCAACCCCGCTACTACCGCTTTCCTGGACCGTGCTCGAAGCCTCAGGCTCCCTGGACGCAACGGCCGCGTCGTCAGCGAATGGATTGTCACCGCAAGCGCCGAACCTCGCCGCCATCGTCTCTTCTACTGTTGATGCTCCGGATCCAGTCGTGCTCGAAGTTAAGCCCAAGATACTGCAACGACGCGATCCCCTTTCCCAGGTGATGCCTGAAGCAGCCCCTCCACAAGATGTAGGCCCCTCAATTATCGTAACATTATTCTGAGACCAATCCTTTCCAGGTACTTTCCTCCCATACCGAGTCAGAAAGGCACCTTCAGTCTTCCAAAGTCCCATCTTCCCGTATTGGGCGGCTGTTTCACTACGGAGGTACGCATATACGCGGCGTGTCCCTCTTTCCCAGACTGACGTTCGCCGGCGTGCCAGGCCTCGCAGCATCTCTCGGCTACGGTGCCGCTTCGGAATACCTCCGCCGCTCGACGGCGTCCAGCACCGGCTCTACCGACCCCCCGTCCTCACTCATGATGACCGAGGCGAATCTGACGCGCCTCGTATCGAAGCTGACGCGTATGCGCGGCGCAGCACTGAAGGTCGGGCAGTTCCTTAGCATCCAAGGTCCGCCCCGCCTTCTCCATTCGCACCCCGCGCGTGCTGACCTGGCGCTCCACAGACACACACGTGCTCCCACCAGAACTAGACCGCGTCTTCCGCCGCGTACAGGACTGCGCACACTACATGCCCAACTGGCAGATGGAGGTCTGCATCGCGTTCTTTCCCCCCCCTCTTCTTCGTGCATTGACGTGGCGGGTGGCAGGGTGTGATGGAGTCTTCACTTGGACACGCGTGGCGTTCTTCCTTTACGGATTTTGGTCCTATACCCTTCGCGGCGGCCTCGATTGGACAGGTCCACCACGCGACGCTTACCGCACAAGCTTCACCAACTGGCCAACCCGAACGTGTCGCGGTGAAGATCCAATTCCCGAATATTGCCGAGAGCGTCGCGAGCGACCTGGGCTACATCCGCCTACTGCTGACCGCAGGGCGCCTACTCCCACGCGGACTCTTCCTCGACAAAACTCTAACGGTAGTTACTCCCACTGCCTCCTGCGCTCTTCGTCGAACGAGGCTGACGAGACGGCGGAAATAGGTCATGAAGGAAGAGCTGGCGGACGAATGTAATTACGCGCGCGAGGCGGATTCTATGCGCTCGTTTGGAAGCGCAGAGAAGCTCGGCGGCGATGGGCGCTTTAAGGTCCCGTGGGTGTGGGAAGGAAGCACTGACAGAGTTTTGGTCATGGAGCATGTAGGTGGTACTAGCGTCGGTGCGGACGCGGTGCATCGTCTGCCTCAGGCGGACCGCGACGAGGTGCGTTCTGTCCCATTCTACCTTTGCGAGCGATTCTTGGCTAACGCAACGAAGATAGCGGCGCGCGTCATCGAGCTCTGTTTGAAAGAACTCTTCGTCTTCCGCGAGATGCAGACGGATCCTAACTGGTCCAACTTCCTGTGGAACGCGAAGACGCGCCAGGTGAGGGGCAACTCTCGTTTTTCTTGGGAAAGAAGTAAAGCACTCAGTTCTGTCCTGGCAGGTTGAATTGGTCGATTTTGGCGCGACGCGTAGCTACAGCCACACGTTCATGGACAATTGGCTGCGCCTTCTACTTGCCGCAGCAGGGCAAGACCGCGAGGGCTGTTTACGTTGGAGCCTCAAGCTCGGCTATCTCACTGGCGAGGAAAATGAGGTCCGTCTCGCTCAATGGAAAGCTTTCCTCACGTGACCCATCTGACAAAATGTGAGAGTAGCTTATGAACGATGCGCACGTCGAATCTTTACAACTGCTCGCGACGCCGTTCCGCAAAGACACTCCTCAGCCATTCGCGTTTGGCCCTGGCTCGATGTGGGCTGGCATCACCGCTGATATCCGAGAGAGAATACCCGTCATGCTCGATCATCGTCTCACACCGCCTCCGCGGGAGACGTACTCTCTCAATAGGTGTGTTGTCCCGAACTGGTTCCACGAGCGGGCATAATGCTAATCCACCATGGACGAATAGAAAATTGAGCGGCGCATTCCTGCTCGCATCGCGATTACGCGCTACTGTGGACAGCAGGAAACTGTGGGACGGTGTTGTTGGCGACTACACATTCTCCACGAATCCATTACTGAAAACGTAGAGTAGAGCGTAGAGCGGCCTATAAGGCCAGAAAACAGGGGGAAATCTACAACAATTTTCTATTGTTGAATAGAGATGGCGTGTAGTTAGTGAGATCTATGAGAGATCGGGCTAGGGAGAGTGGTAGTGCTCAAAGCTCCTTTTTCGAAACCTTCTTTGCAGGTGTGGCCAGTGTAGAGTAGATCATGTCGGTGAACGGCCTGGACGGGATAAGTTCAAGCTCAACGACGAAAGAAAAGGTGGCGCACCCCTCGAACTTCAGAGCGATCGTATACACGACGTGCACGAACAACGTCACCAACAAGCCCACAGGGCGTTCATACCTACCATGACACACGCTCAGCCAATTACGTCACACGCACAAAAAAAAAACCACGCACCACAAAGCCGTCGCAGCGAAGCACATCGTGCTACCGACATACATAGGATCGCGCAGAACGTTAAACGGAAATCCCTCCACACGATGATCCATCAATATGCCGAAATAGTCGCCGAGGAACGTGCCAGTGATACCGAGCGCCCATGTCGAGCTCACGACGAACGTCTGGCCTGCGATGAAGAGCGCTGCGGGCAGGAGCGTGTCGAGCGGCGCGGGGAGCAGCGGAACGCGCGGCTGCTCGAGGAGCGCGCTGCGGTATCTGCAGGAGACGGATAGGGGATAGCTGAGTCTCGATGCGACGGGAAGATAGGGGGATCGAGAGGGGGGAGAGAGGAGAGAGAGAAACGTACAGATGGTCACGCACTATCCCCGCGCTGAAAATGCACACGGTGAGGAAGTAGCAGCCTAGGCGGGGGTTGCCGCCGAAAATGCGGGTGATGGTCTTGTTGCGATATTCTTCTCCACGAGTCAGTCTGGTAGGAGAGTTGGGAGGCGCGACTGGCTTACCATTCCGAGCGACTATATTCCATGCGGTCGGATTGAAGGTTATGGACGCTAGAGAGAGGAAGAGGGATGACTTTGATGTGTCGACGAGGGCACTGAGGGACATGATTGATAGACAAACGGCTCACGTCGTGGTTGAGAAAAGACCCGAGTACGTGGCAGACGGAACGTGTAGCACCATCATGTCCAATCGATCGCGCCATGCATCACTGTTTGTTACGTACTGCATACTCTCACTCCTGAGCGCTATCATCATCACAGGGCTTTTTTATTGATGGTATACTTCTGCTTCCAGGAATAACATGTATGTTTGTTTTGTGACATAAAAGCCTAGTACATGTTATCGTAAGTGGCGGGTGTCTCTTATTCGCCTCCAGCACGGTGATGGCGATTCGGGTATATTTGGGCTATTCAAATCGCGGACGCTACGACTCTGCATCTTCTGCATCTAACTGAATGAAGTTGACATTTTCCACAGGACTGGAACGAAAAAAAGCGATCAATCAATTTGATTCACCACACAAGAATCCAGTAACGGAGCGTACCTTCCAATGCGCCAGTTATAGCACCACGACGTAGAACGAGTCGCACGCGGGCGCGGGCGGCCCATAGGGTTGTCCGTGAGATACGCCGCAAAATCCGCGCGGGCAGACGTGACGAGGTACACGATGGTTGGAATCGGCGGTGCACCAAATCCGGGATGGTGGAATCCCATGGCGCCGCCTCCAAATCCAGGTGCACCGAACCCCCCGATGCCAGGAATCGACGGCATCGAGGGACTCCAGTCATCGATTTGGTAGTCGTTAACACGGAGCGATCGCGTCACTGTAGTTTCGTTTCGTTTCCGTGAGCCGTGGGTCGCGAAGGAAAAGCTTGCTTACCTAGGATGACGTCCTGCGACATGATGCCGTGCGTCGAGGCGATCGTCGCGCTGTGCGCGATGAGGAGGCGCCAGGCCGCGTTGACGGACACCAGTCTCGTTTCATTGTGCACAAAAAGCACCGCGTTTCCCCGCGGCGGTAGCGCCATCGGCCAACACTCCAACTCGTCGGGAAGAATGAACGGGCTCGCGGGCTGGGGGTGCATCGGCTGCGACGAGAACCCGTTCGTGCGCATGTGCATCGTGCCAGTTGTCTCACCGACGACTTCCATCGCCTTTCCGTCTTCAAAGTCGTCTAGGACGTTGCCGAGACGCACGAACTTGGCAAAGTCGGTCGAGCCGCCAGGGATGTACCCGTAGTCGCCTGTCTTGAGGGACCCGACGGGGGCGCGGGCCTGCCACGTCTGATCGTGTCGTGATTGCTGGATACAGTGTTGTCGCAATGCGCGGAGTGAAATCGGGTTGTCTTCGTCGGCGTCATCGAGGAGGTCTTCTAGGTCAGGGGAAAGAGTCGCGCCTTCTCGTCGCCGCGGGAGCAGAGAATGCAGCAGAGCCTTGAGCTGCTTGTATTTCTGGACATCGGTCGTCAGTGTGCGTTGTCTGGAAAGACTCCATCGCGGCACGAACTTTAAGAGATTCTGGGGTCTTAGATGCGCCAGTTTCTATCGCAGCCTCTTCCGCGTTCATGAGATCTTTGAGGTACTGCGAAACGTTTCAAACACGTTTATCTTGGCGAAGCTGCTTAGGCTGACCTGGAGCGCGCGATCCGCAAGGGACTCCTCGAGACAATAACTACGTGCCGTAATCCACCCGTCTCGTGGGGCTGGCAAACCGACGACGACGTTATTGTCGCTATCAACGCTATATGTTGCACGCTAGAGAAGGTGAGAACTTTAACGGGAAACAGTCATTCGAAGAAATTACATCGATAAAGTCCTGGGCTTCATTCTCACTCAAGGATAGTTGTTGTTGGGCATGCCCTATTGCCGACTGATGGCACGTCAACGTAAGCTCTAGCCCACAGGAACTCAAGTCGACTGACGGAAATGTCCCGGTACTGGCAAAAATCTCATTACTCAAGTCAGCAAACAAATACCAATAGTCGCACTCACCGTTTTCAATATGAGGCAGGCGCAATCCGCGAGTCCGCGCGTCGTCAGCGCAGACCGCATGGCTGAAGCAAGATCGCGACTTTGCACTGCACCCGGAAGTGATGAGGAACCCTCATGCTGGATTAGATATGCAAATGCGTACCGCTAGCCAGTAAGATGAAAGGGGTCTGCACTTTCCCATCGGAATAGCCCATTAATTGAGGCAAGTTTTCGTGGCTGCCGCATCCACGCGTCAGCAACCAATGCGGCGCTTATTCGTGCAAAGACAAACTGAAGATTTCTCAACATCTTGATGTCCCTTACCCATTGCTAAGAAAAAAATATCAACCCGAGAATTAGTAGATGAGGAAATACGCGTACTTTCAAAGCAACATCTTTCTGCCCTTCATATCTCTTAATGGTTGTCTTCTGACCCCCTGCTTGCGCTTCTGATGTCCCCGCAAACCAACCGACGGCCTTACGATTTGCCTTGCGAACGATGACATCTGACTGGTGGTATCTACGAAACTGGCTTCGTGTGAGTGAAAAGAGCGTACGGGATAGGATAAGCCTTAATATCGCACCCCAAACTCATCCGTCTCTCCGCTGAGGTCCGCAAGGAAAAGTTCTTCCTCTGTAGGCTCAGGGATAGCAGGTGTTTGAGATCCGGATTTAATGATGAGGGCCTCTGGATCAGCGTCGACAAAAGTAAAAGAGTCTGACGACTCTGAGGAGCTTCTAAGGTTTTCGAACTCGAAAGTAGAGACCGTTGATTCAGACAGAGATCCGGCCGACGACGACTGGGGGAGGAGAGGTTCCGGAAACTCGACTGGGCTCGTAACCGTGTCTTCGTCAGTGATTATCTGTGGCTTAGTCGAGCAGTCTCCCTTCGTGGAACCTATGGCGTAGTGTATTTCTATCAATGATGCGAGCTAATCGCGGTTTTTGTTGGTGATTCTACCACTGCGGGTAGAAGGAATGGACCGCGTACCTGAAACGACATAGCCGCGTCCCTCAGTTGCTGCTCATAATGCAAAAGCGCGTCCTGTATGCTAGACTTGGCCATAAACCTGCCGATCCACTTCGTTTGCGCAGCCCTGAGCATGAAATCGCGTATCGACAGCAGCGTGCTGGAAAAAAAAACGCCAGTGAACATAAGGGGGGGTGCTTTGGGCGTTCTCAGTCGCGTTGGACTCACACCTCAAATTCACGAATGTTCTCCAACAGCGACTCGGGCGCGTCATCCCACTTTCCTTCCATGCGCCGCCCGAGTGCCGAAAGTAAATGTGCTGCTCTGTGCGCGAGACGGAAACATTCCTGTTGATTTGCTTTGATATCCTATGCAAACGCGTGTGAGCAGGAGATCGAACGCAACATCGTTGGACATGAACCAAACAGGAATTAGATTACAGAGGAAATCCAACGGTAGACTACTGGCAGGGCCTCCATTCGCGACGTACAATAATGGTTTCGAAAAGGATATACGAAGAGGAAGTGAAAGAAGGACGAGAAATAATTACTCACATTGATGATTTGGAGGATGGAAAGGAGGAGAGTCGCCGCCGCCATCGTGGGCGGGAACGGCAACATGGCAGAGACACTCGCGGCTATCTGGGTGGACGTCACCATCCAGTTGAGAGCATTGTTGCGGGTGCTGCGTCTGACAGCTCGAAGAGCCATGAAGGAGACGAAAAGCAAATGGCAACCGTCAGACGCTCTTCACGAAGGCACATAACTGCTAAGCGCTAAGGGCCAAGTTTTTATGTCTTCAAAAATTCAAATTGCACAAATCCTAGGCCTTCGTTTCGCTGGACTCGCAGCCCAATCCTCCGACGACGCGCAATTCTCGCATGATCTCTCTCTATCCCTGTAGCGTAAGTGTAAGTTGTCTCTGGGCATGCCAATGGGATGGAAGCAAACATAACATAAAGAGAGGATTATCAGATAACGATGAATGTGTCACGTCTCACGTGATTTATGATATATTTAATCACCCAGTTGCCTTTCCTGGACAACCACACCCTCACTCCACACCCCACCCAGCAGCTGTGTCTTACGCAGATTTGCCTTTTTATTTCTGTTCCTGCATTTATATCCTGCTGGACGTACACTGTACTGCAGTAGCATATGGATGCAGTTTGAAATAACAAGGAAAGCTTGCACATGCCATGGCACTCGCTGGTTCGGTGGTCTCTGCAGGTCCGTTACCAATTCAAATCGAGTCCCCAACCCTCGACCCTGCCAGTCCGCTCACACCTCAGAGCGCCTCACCATATGCCCTTCATGCTGTGGGTACGTCCTTCCTGGTTGTGTTCTCCGTAGTGCAAAGCCCTAACACTGTCTTTATACGTCTCATGCCCTTCTCTCATCATTCGAGTACTGCGAACAGACCCAGCTCTAAAAATGTGTCGCGTTGGAGAACGGACATGTCACAGAGTCCATTGGTGTTGAGGCAATTTTAGCGTAGTCGGATCCTGGTGGCGAGCCATTCCCTGGAGCCGTACTGTATGCGACGTTTGTAGTTCTATGTTCTATGGTATAGCTTGTATGTGAAAAGATGTATTGGTTCACACGTTCACATTTCTGACCGTCGAATTTTGGCATTTTGTTTCGTCCACATGGATGTTTCATCGCGTCATCTTGCAGCCGCTGTGCCTCGTGGTTACCTCGTGTTTCGTCAAACGTCTAGTAATGAAAGTCGCATATAACATTCAGCAATTACCGAACACTTCTCGTCTGTAACTCGTCGATCCCGTGTGCCTTTCTTGTTTGGAACACACTGTACGTGCCAAGGTTGTCCAGGGCTTGGGTCGCAATTTTGGACACCACGCTCGCAACCCGGGCCAGCAAAGCTCGCTTTTATCAGACAGAACGGTCAGTCGTATTCCAAGTAGCTCTCTACGAACAACCTTTCTTTCCGTGCTTCCGCGAGGGGGCCCACTGGCGTAGCACTGTCTTCCACCCACCGTATTAGCTAACGCCGTCGATCCAGACTCGAAGCCAACGCTCGCTCAGGCTCCTGCTGCCTACGATATCTCCCGACTATTCGACCATCCCAATACAATCATCGTCGCTCTCGTCGCATTTATTCTCGGTTCCGCGACCGTATTCGGCACATCCTCCATCTACCAGCGCTACTTCATGAGCCTCGCGAGTGCCGAGTGGATCTCGCCCAACATCCTACGGCGTAGGCCCTGGATCACAGGCGTCGTAACCAGGTACGTGCGCGTTCGTCGCAAGCCTGTGTCTCTCTAACACGCACATTAGCACCCGGAGTAGGCCTGGGGACAACTTTCGGCTCTACCATACACCATGCTTCGGCTGGCGTGGACCGCTCAAGTTCAGGCACATACCCGAGCGTTCTCGAGGTGCGCGCGCCGCCGCGACTGCTCCAGACAAGCCTTCAATGATGACGGATCTCTGACACCTAAACCAACCCAACCCGTGCCGCGTAGAGTTAGTCAGAAACACGATCCACATTCGCACGGCGGGCTCATGGCGGGCGTCGACGCTCTCGAAGTGAGCGTCTCTCTTCTCGTATTCCTCCCTCCTCCACGACCCCACTTAACGCCCCCACAGCGTTCAAATTTCGGTATGCCGACATAGGCGCACTCCGACGAGGCGCTCGCATGGCTCAAAGAGCACATCCACGGCTGACGACTCAAATGCCAGCGTGACCAATACGGGCGGATCGTCGCTCCGCCGCTGGTGGCCGCGCCACAGCGCGACACCCAGCCTCTCTCTTGAGATGGTGCGCGCGGGATGGGGCGTCGTGAATACGGGCGCGGGCGCGGAGTGCGATGGCTGGGGATAGGCCGCGTTACTCGAAGCGCAGTATGTGTCGTTTTTTCGTGTTTGGTGTGTTGTTTCTGCCTGCGCGGGTGGTCGATGTCTGACTGCTGTACATTTTAATCAAGGGTGGCGAGGAGGGGTATTTGGCTAGCCGGAACGGATATCGAGGCACCCGCAGAGTACTAGAAACGGCATCGTGCTGCGCAAGAGGCGACGCGTGAAGAAGAGCTAGAAGCTGAACTGGAGGTCTTTGAACCCGAGCCTGAACGAAAGGGCATCCTCGGCAGGGTACCGAGGAAAGTCAGGTAGCGCTTCCTAGTACATTCGTTGTAGACACGGTAGCATTATCTACACAGCAGCAAGGTAACAAATATCCGATTGTACTATAAAGTAACAAAACATACGGATAGATTGCAAACGGGATCAGCCATCATCGGCGCCCTCATTTTGCTGAGGGACGTCGTGGGCATAGTTAAGAAAGTGCGTGAATAGGTGAGATGCGCGAGAGGATGAAGGGACGCACGGCTTTGATCTCTCTGACACTGAACTTATGCACCTTCACCCCTGTCCCTTTATTGAGCGTTCGCATCGGCCAATCCTATAATAATGAAACGTGTTAGTATTCTCGTTTAAAGGGACACCAATCAGGACCACGACGTACCCGTCTTGATATCATGCAGTCGCAACATACGCTCCTCGATAGTCTCCTCCACAACAAGGCGTTTCACAAATCGACCTTCTCCTGTATGCGATCATACACCTGCGATTCCACCGCGTAGTTCCACGAGAGATCCACGCTGCAGTAAGTTCAATAAGATCCAGGGGGATGAAGAAACCCAAAGCATTGCGTACTTGACGACCCAGTTCGCGATGGTGAGGTTGAGTCCGACGCCATCGTACTTGGTGCTGATCAGGATGTCTTTAAGGCCCGCTGGTCCTGCGGAAATTGGCAAGCGCCCCCTCGCGCGCCTCGCTCCGCATCTTCCCGTCGTATCGCAAGTTCTGGATGCCGTGTCGTGCCAGCAGCGTCTCTAGCAAGTCTAGCACCGACGTCCCTGTCGAAAGCGAATCGCATTGTCAGTCACGCTGCCCACGTCGCCCGAAGAAGACTTTCAGTCTCACATTACGAGTCCACGATCGTCTTGTCGCCTGCAGCTTTGGGGATCCGGAGCTGCTCCACGAGCGCGTGCATCTTTGCTCTCGGCTCCATGTCCTCGTCGCCTGGGCACCAGGTGGCAACTGCGCTTAGTGGACTTCGCAACTTCTTTGCGGGCGACAGTTTGCTTGCCAGTACTTTGTGGCGACTCGGGTGTGATATTGCTGCTTTCGATGTCGTCGTCGTCAGGTCAGTCCTCACATTCGCTCAGCTCGGAGATGCTAGCAAGATGAATGGTGTTTGCACTTTCCCGCCGAATAGACGGTTGGTTCAGACAAGTTTTCGTGGCTGCTGCATTCGCGCGTCAGCGGTCAATGCGGTGGCTAATAATGTGAAGGCGAACTGAAGATTTCTCAACATTTTGATGTCCTAGCCCATTGCTAAGACAAAGGATCAACCCGCGAATTAGCAGATGAGGAAATGCGCGCACTTTCAGAGCAACATCTTTCTGTCCTTCATACCTCTGAAAGGTCGTCGTTCAGCCCCCTGCCTGCACTTCTGATGTCCCCGCAAACCAGCTGACCGCCTTACGATTTGCCTTGCGAACGAGGACGTCTGACTGGTGATATCCACGAAACAGGCTTCGCGTGAGTAAAAAGAACGCTACGGGTAAGACAAGCCTTAATTTCGCACCCCAAACACGTCCGTCTCTCCGTTGAGGCTAGTAAGGAAAAGTTCTTCCTCTGTAGGCTCGGGATGGCAGGTGTTTGTGATTCCGATTGAGTTTTAAGGGCCTCTGGATCGGCCTCGACTAAAGTGAAAGAGTCTGTCGACTCTGAGGAGCATCTAATGTTTTCGAACTCGAAAGTAGAGACCGTCGATTCAGACAGAGATCCGGCCGACGATTGGGGGAGAAGTTCCGGAAACTCGACCGGGCTCGTGATGGTGTCTTTGTCAGTTATTATTAGTGGTTTAGTCGAGTCTCCCTTCGTGGAGCCTATGGCGTAGTGTATTTCTATCAACGACTCGAGCTAATCTCGTGATTCCAACAGTGCGGGTAGAACGAATGGAACCGCGTACCTGAAACGACATAGCCGCGTCCCTCAGTAGTTGGTAACAGCGCACCGCGTATGCTCGACTTGGCCATAAGCCGGCCGATCCACTTCGCCTGCGCAGCCCTGAGCATGATGTCGCGTATCGGCAGCAACGTACTGAATAAATACGTCAGTATTCATAAGAGAGGATGCCACAGGAAGCTCTGCGTTAGACTCACACCTCAAATTCAAGAATGTTCTCCAACAACGACTGGGGCGCGTCATCCCACTTCCCTTCCATGCGGAGACATTGCTGTTGATTTGCTTTGATATCCTGAGCAAATGCGTGTGAATGGGAGATCGAACGCAATATGGTTGGACATCAACCAAACAGGAAGTAGATTAAGCTGGATAACCAACAGTATTGGGAGGGCCTACATCCCGTGACAAACAATAAAGGTTTCAAAAAAGGAATAAGAAGTAAAGGAAAGACAGGAAGGAATTACTCACATTGATGATTTGGAGGAGGGAGAGGAGGGAGAGCTGCCGCCGCCATCGTGGGTGGGAACGGCAACATGGCAGAGACATTCGCAGCGATCTGGGTGGACGTCACCACCCAGTTGCGGGTGCTGCGTCTGACGGCCATGAAGGTCACGAAAGCAAATGGCAGCCGTAAGACGCTCCCCAGGGAGGCACGTAACTGCTAAGCGCTAAGGGCCAAGTTCATATGTCTTCAAAATTCAAATTGCACAAATCCCAGGGCCCAGGCCTTCGTTTCGCTGGACTTGCAGCCCATTCACCTCCGAAAAGGACGTGCAATTCTTTCCGCATGATCGCTCCCCGTCTCTGCAGCGTAAGTGTAAGTTAGCAAGTTCAAGTTGTCTCCAAGGTTGTCTCTATCTGTAGGGAATGGTAGACCGGTGACCGTCTGTATATGAAGGTAAACCTGCGAGGGTCTTGCCAGGGAGTCGGGACGGAAGCAAATTTGTGATTGCGTGTGTCACGTGTCCACTTTCGAGCAGTGCACTCAAGCCAGGATTCAAACGCTCACTGGCAACTTGAAGTATCGATTCAGGATTTATCTGGTTGGTACCCATGTTTTTACCAGTTAAATTTTTTCATCGCTCAAATCACTTTCAACACGCATTTATCCGCGTTAATGGTCAGAGCAATGGTCACACGGTTCAACGGCGGTACCCGCCACTCGAGCGGCTATCTATCACACACGAGGCTGCAAGTGAGGCTGTGCGCACCAGTTCCAGCTGAAAGTGTGGGGAGCACTCGCGTTTCTTGATCAAGCCACCACGAACTCTTCCTAGTCTCCTATCTCTCATAAACAACCTGACTTCAGTACCATGTCTTCACCTTCTCAATCACCTACCTCGTCCACGCGCTTCAAATCCATCCTTGATAACGCCTTGACCGAGTACCAGAAGAAGACTAAGAAAAACCTTCTAGACTACTGGCTCTCCACTGAGCTGAAAAGTTGCGAGTCCATCGATGCCGTCTTAGATATACTTCGAGATCAAGCAAAGGCAATCGAGCGAACTAGCGCTGCCGATCGGAGGTTGATGGAACGCATCGGGTCGTCAGTGAATGTCCTATCCTCGATTTCTGACACTCTCGGCGAGGGTATTAGCTTGGTATCTATCATGAAACTGATTCGTGTCGCAATCCTGATGTTATTGTGCAGGCGTTTCCACCTGCGAAAGCGATCTTTGCTGGGATCAGTGTCCTCCTTTCTGTCTGTATATTCCCGGTTACTTTTTGGGGGCTCTTTTGATTTGAAATTTCTATAGACGGCAAAGGGCGTCAAAGCTAGCCACGATGCACTCGCCGACTTCTTTGGGCGCATCGAGGACTTCTTCAAGCGCTTCAAGGTCGATAAATGGGGCAAGAGGGGTTAAAAACAAGGCGAATGGGGAAAGAACCCTGTGCAGCCCAGCCCCTTCCCTGGACCTGGGCCTGGGAAGCCCATATAGGTCTGGGGACGTTAGTCTGGATTAAGGCTCAGTGCGATGGGTAAAACCATGGCTGAGTTCCAAACTCCGGGTCTGGCAACGAAAGGATAAGACCAGAGACACCACCCCGGTAGCGGCCCAGGCAAGACAGTAAGCTCAGACAGCCTGGGAATCTGTGCCAAATGGCTTGAACAAACCAGCTGCTGAGCAACGGGAAGGGGGTGAATCCCTGGACCGTGGCTAGGCAGGGTAGTCCCCTGACCTAGGCCCGAACGGACATATCTGCTGTCGGTACATCCCAGGGAAGATCTGGGTGTATGTGCTTAAGTTGTATCTCGAAGAGGGCTACAGCCCTTGGGGTCCCTGCAAGGGGGCCCCTTAACTTCGCCACGCTACAGCAATGCGGAAGATGCCATCAGCTTGGCCATTACTCGAACTCTCCCAGATGCAAATTGCCCAAGGGAGCTGTCAAGTGTTACCGGTGCGGCGGTAACCACGACGGACGAGACCATGACTATGAATGTAACGCAAGTACTCACAAGATCGTCGGCAAATGCGATTGCGCACTCAAGTGTTTACTTTGCAAGAAAGTTGGACACAACGCGCGCTCCAGGAGCTGCCTTAAAAGAGGAGATTTCCAGCCACCACGACTCCCCGATACGGACAAGCACGTCACCAGATCGGACGATTTCATCCCAGTAACAAGACGCAAACAAAGCGGGAAAGGCAAACGGGCGCGCCCGAGACAATCTATGGCCCGGATTGATGATGAAGACGAGATAGAATCATTCAGGGGTCACTTCACGGTTCCCGAATCGCAAACCATACCGCTCCCTATGTGCCCGAAGGAAGCAGGCAAGAATGTTCTGCTATGCATGTGCTGCCCGCTCCCATCAATGGCGGAATACAGAAACAGATTTGTCTCTCCTTACCCCAAGGTTAGGGATGAGGGGGCGATGCCAACGGCTCGGATAGTTAGCTCCAAAGGCCAGTCTATGATGGGCCTATACTCGGAGCTCCGCACCAGGAAAGCCTATGGAACAGCATTGCTGGCTAATAATAACGAAATAGCTGACGCAATCCGAAACTCTGCGGATCTCCACGATGAAGAGGAAATCATGGGACTCCTCTCCGAAGCCGAAGAGGAGGTACGGCAAGAAATCGATACAGAGCAAGAACTCCGGACACAAGTTCAAGAATGGGGTACTCATGAGAACGACGGTACTCTTCCAAGCCCTTTCTTCGGCTTCCAAGATATGCCAATCGACCCGCGTGAACCGGCACAGGCTCCCATCTCGGTGGAGGCAGCCATCCTAAACAATATCACGGACAAGGCAAGGACTGGAGTGGAGAGCATGGGCTGGGATGGTCCATCCGTGCCAATCGTCCATAATGCGTAATTTTAACATCGCATCGGTCAACATGAGAAGACGCAACGCGGCTATGCACACGCTTCTCAATTCCAACACGACAGACGACATATTATTTATTCAAGAACCATGGTTTAACAGAATTGGTGTCGCCCGGAGCGACGCCCATAGAGAAGGAGTAGACGTTCTAGGGGGAGCCTCAAACCCTAGCTGGACCCTTTCCTACCCCTACTTCACCACAGATCAGCGCGCTAAAGTTATGACTTATAGCAGGAAACATGATCGAGATCACCCCTTCAAGAAAAACTTCTGTCGGGTCAACACACAGAACGATCTAGCAGCTCATCCCTGTATACTCATTTCGGACATCCTCGTCGGACACATCAAATGGCGTGCAATCAACTTCTATAACGATACAACGGACCCTACCGCGCTTAACACTCTCCTTTCCCTGGATTTAGATTCTACAATCCCCACAATCCTCATAGGAGACTTCAACATCCACTCCCATTCCTGGTCGGCACCAACTTGGATGCAGTCTAGCTCGGCGCCAAGATTGTCACGGACGTGTATATCTTTTCTGTTTTTCTGTGTTGAAGTCCTTATCATTAGATATGATAAGATGGTTAGTCACATGAGGCCAACATGTGCATCATATTTCGTTATCAAAAGGCATGTGATCCTGAGAAGGACCTGCCTTACTTCATAGTCAGACACGTGTACGTTATGATTGGTTAGAAGGACATAGAATGTCGTAGAACAATAGGGTAATGTAGATGACATGCTGTATTAGGTTTCAGTCAGCATTGTTCTATTATTAGGGCGACGCGTCAGCGCGAGTAAGCACTTATGACACAGTGATCAGTAATCACAATAGAAGTGCTAAATATAGATACACGACGCGTCAGCTTGTAGTCATCCGTACTTACTCAGTAGATTAGTAAGTGACTCATCCCTAGTAGTATATAAGACACCCTGTAGCGTCCTGAGTAGAACCAACTTGTCCTCTTGGTTTCTACTCAGGTACGCATTCCTCTTGTCTTCCATAGTAACCAATCTAACTTGTCCTCTTGGTTTCTACTCAGACTGATCGCTAGTGTGACACCGCTATTATTACCTTGCATAAAGGTATCAAGTCTAGCACGCTCCACACGGTTAGTTTCGGCGCGTGATTTATCTCCGCGTCAGGCTTGAGTTGTCCTTGACGAGCCCGTTCAATTTTCAGCTTGCTTGACGTAGCCGATAGTCATCCGCTACATTAGGACAAGTTCTATACTTCGCTCTTGACATACCTTCGCTCACCAGCGACACGTATCCCTTATTCCCTAGGTGGCTAGTGCACACATAGTCTTAGTACATACACCTTACCTGTGCGCCTGAGGACCAGAGCAGAACGGCCGCTGCAGTGAAAGACCTGCAGACGCGACAGCTACCCTCTGTAATCAGAACACTTGTGAGAGCGCTTCGGCGTGAGAGGCAGCCAACAGGTCGAGGAGACTGCGGCAGACAGCCTTGTGTCCCTGTACTTTCCATTCAAACCCCATTCTTGCTTTTGTCTTTATCGCCGCAGCCTCGCGCCCTGTGTCATCGATCAGGGTGTATTGGTCTTGCTTGATAGACATTTGCTCTTCACCTTTCGGTTAGCGTTACGCGCCGATCGTACCCTTGCACTACCGTCCACCCCAGTTTCGTCAAACTGGTTTCTATCATTTCCCGCCTAGTACAGGCATATTGCACAATCCGGAGGAGGAGAAGTCATCCTTCATCCACACACGCATCACTCGAAGTTCACGTTCCTACCCGCACGCCATCACCTATCCCTCGTACACCCTCACCACCGGCACCAAGTCATTTGCCAGTCTCTCCTCTACCATCACTCTCCACCTTAAACGATTACACGCCCAACGTTTCGCAGCAATCGTTGATAAGCACTCTTGTAGAAGAAGAGTATATCTTTGAGGAGGACGAAGGAGAGGAACTATCACCGGCAGCTGTACAATTCGCTGAGCACATCAACAACGAAATCAGAAGAAACCGGTTTTTATATCATTTATTAGAACGAGACTTTGGCGGACCAGGCGGATACATAGGAACATCCCCATTTCGAGTACACGACTTCTACCTTACACACTTTCTTACGCACGAGTGGACTGGTGAAGGAAACGTCAATATCAGACCGGCTCTTTATTCAGAAAGAGACCTACTTCATCCCCACGAAACTCGAGAGCACGAGTACGAACACTCTGCTCATTCCTCTTCATCTTCTTCATCCCTCGCAGGTCCAGACGACCCCAATCTTGTCTCCACTCCCTCCCAATCTTCATACTTTACCGCAGTTGTAGTAGAGCCCACACTTTCGTCCACCGAAGTAAACAGTGGCGAAAACCAAGCGGAAAGCTCAGCTTCGCGGTCAGAATCTCCCAGCCAAATCGAAGAACAATAAAGCAAAAGCTCGAGATCTCTCGGCTTATATTGTCGATTGGGCAGAGTTATCAACAGAACAAAGGAAGGAATTAGACAGTACATCTTGGGGGCCACGAGCACCTGACTCAGACGAGGACGAAGATATCAACGAACCGGATTCAGACGAAAGTATGTCTGGAAACCCAACAGGAGGAGGTGCACCAGGAGGTGGAGGCGGACCACCAGGAGGCGGACCACCAGGAGGAGGTGGAGGAGGAGGCGGTGGATTACCACCCGTTGTTCCCGCTCCTCTGCCCACTTTAGACGACCTCACGAGATTAGTCGCGGACATTGGTAACGCCATAGGACTCTTAGCACAGCAGGTTACATTACTAGCTGCAAGGCCGGGAGGACGAAGTGGCAATCGGGATGTCATTCCCAAACCAAAAGCATGGGACGGCAAAGGAGGAAGTGTCGAAGCTAGACATTTCCTCGCTGCATTCAACAATTATGCGCAAGCGCAGGGAGACCCACTTAACACATACGATCAACCCACAAACGCGTGGATCATTAACCAGACCAGTTGGATTCAATCAGTATTGAATCTAATGGAAGGTGACGCACGAACATGGGCTCTCCCCCATTTGGAAGAATTGCAGCACGGCCGGGACCCCTTTGGTGGGATTTGGCAGACATTCGTCGACCAATTCTCAAGAAGGTTCGCCCCTCTTGATACAGCAGAATCAGCGTGAGAGGCGTTGAAAAAAATACGACAAGGAAAGGGTTCTGTGCCGGAATATATGGCACAATTCGATCAGCACACCGGTCAGACAGGATGGTCAGATGCCGACCACCGCCAACGTTTTTATGATGGACTCTCTGAGTTTGTCAAGGACGGATTGGCACTTACAGACCGACCCATTGGTACCTTCGACGAAGTAAGGGCTGCAGCGCAGGTTATAGACCAGCGTTATAGGCAGCGCCAAGCAGAGAAGAAGGGCCACACCACTTCCCATACGCCCTTTGGGGCATCATCAGATCCAAACGCAATGCAGGTAGATGCCACTCGCACTGGTAGCACCGGCAACAACAACAGCAACGGCCCTAAAAAAGACAGGGCCGCTTACATGAAACATATGCAAGGGAAGTGTTACGGGTGCGGTTCAACACAACACACCAAGAAAGACGGTGGACACGAAAGAGACGTATGCAACCACTGTGGCAAAGTTGGTCACAGATCTACGGTTTGCTTCGCCAAGTACGTCGGGAAGCCAGGCAAGTCTGCCTCAGCAAAGGCTACCACTGACGGAACGGTCTCAACCCCGTCTACATCATCACCAGCGGCCACGGCAGCCGCCTCATCATCCTCAAAACCATCGCCGGCCAAAGAAAGCAAGACACAAGCAGACTTGTTGGCCCAGCTTATGGCGAAAATCCAAGAACAAGACGAACAGATCAAAGCTCTGAAGGCGTCTTTTTAGTGTCGGGACTGTCAATAGCTGCGGACCGTTCCCTAGTAGTACCATATGACTCAGTTTCGGACTTATGTACTCATAGCTTTTCAATTTCTGCTTGTAAGTTAGATGGTAGTAGTGTTTCCTCTGTCGTATCAACTCTATCTACATCTGCCTCGGAGATGAACAATGTATATACTGTTCCTATCGCTCCAGTTGAAGCAGTGCAGCAAGTGAAGTCTTCTGATGCCGCACTCAATTCTGTAATTATTCCCGAAACAAAACATGCAAAATCCCATTTCCATATTTCATGTATATTAAAAGGACGTCATCGTACTACCAAAGTAGCAGCTATGGTCGACTCAGGAGCAACTGCGCTCTTCATCGACAAAAAGTACGCCGACAGCCAAAAGATGTGGCAGGTTCCTCTTGTTCAGCAAATTCGTCTTCATAACATCGACGGAACGCTAAACGAAGCAGGTAGCATAACCCATAAAGTTTCACTTATTCTGCAAGTTGGTCAAGACGAAGAGAAATTCGATTTCTTCGTAACCAGCTTAGGACCAGAAAAGGTTATTTTGGGTCTACCATGGCTTAGACATCGGAACCCTACCATAGATTGGCAAGCAGGCACAATGCGCCTCAACGCAGATCAGGGATTGGGCCCTGAACCAATTGAGGTGGAGGTGACACGCATTATGGCAAACCGGATGGAACGCCGCCGTCTCCTCGCGGAGAAAGTATTGGAAACCTCTCAAGATGATGTATTCTGTTTAGCAGGCTTCACTTATTCGCAAGCAATTGCTGAGAAAGCTATAGCAGCTAAAGGAAAGAAAACATTCAATGAGATGGTCCCTATTCACTATCGTGACTTTGCAAAAGTATTTTCAGAAGAAGAATCTCATCGACTCCCTAAGCACCAGCCTTGGGATCATGCTATTGACTTAGAACCAGACGCAGTAAAACACTGGAAGGTCAAAACATATCCCATGTCATTAATAGAACAGGAAGCACTGGATAAGTTCCTGGAAGAAAACCTCGCAAAAGGATATTTGAGACCATCAAAGTCACCTATGGCCTCACCCGTATTCTTTATCAAAAAGAAAGACGGAAGTTTGCGACTCATCCAGGATTATAGGCGTCTTAATAAAATTACTATTAAGAACCGATATCCATTACCGCTCGCCTCAGATATTATCAATAGACTTACAGGAGCACAATACTTCACCAAGTTTGACGTTCGATGGGGGTACCACAACATTCGAATCCGTAAAGGAGACGAATGGAAAGCAGCAATAGTAACAAATAGGGGACTTGTCGAACCCACCGTTATGGGTTTCGGATTCCACAACGCACCGGCTACTTTCCAAGCCCTCATGAATTCGATCCTAGTTGATCTAATTGCACAGGCTGAAGTGGCAGTTTATATGGATGATATACTCATCTATAGTCGGGATCTTGAACACCATCGAAAGATTGTACGCGAGGTGCTAAAGAGACTGCAAGAGTATGATCTCTATCTGAAGCCTGAGAAATGCGAGTTTGAGAAACAGGAAATGGAGTATTTAGGGATGATTATTCGACCCGGAGAAGTACGGATGGACCCTGGCAAGGTCGCCGCAGTCAAAGATTGGCCTACACCCACGACGCTGAAAGAAGTAAGAGCGTTCATAGGGTTCGCCAACTTTTATAGGAGGTTTATCAAGGACTTTGCTACTGTAGCACGTCCTCTCCATGACCTCACTAAGAAAGACATGCCTTGGCAATGGCATGCGGAGCAGCAAAAAGCATTCGACTGGCTTAAGGAGAAGTTCTGTTGCGAACCTATTCTCAAGGTTTATGATCCAGAACTGCCCACGCGAGTTGAAGTCGATGCTTCAGGATTTGCGACAGGAGGCATATTGTCTCAGAAACATGAAGATGGTCTTTGGCACCCAGTAGCTTATCGTTCTGACTCTATGAGTAAAGAAGAGCGAAACTACGAAATCTACGACAGAGAAATGCTAGGCTGCATTAGAGCCTTTGAGGACTGGAGACATTTCCTCGAAGGAATCCCTTTTGAACTTGTTACCGACCACAAGAATATAGAGTGGTGGGCAACAATGCGAGATCTAAATCGACGACAAGCACGGTGGTCACTCTACCTAAGTCGTTTCGATTTTAAAGTAATATATCGCAAAGGGGAATCAATGCAAGCAGACGCATTAAGTCGGTTTTCAAAAGACCATGTTTCTGACAGAGACGACAATCGCCAAGTCCGGGTTTTAGGACCCCAGCATTTCCTAAACGCTGCAAAAGCTCACTTCCGTCCAGAAGTAAACTCCCTTGGAGATCGTATACGTTGGGCAAGTCTGCGAGAAGCTGAAGTTATAGAGGGTCTTAAAAGTATAGACAAGACCGCTCCTAAAGCTCTCACAGATGGCGTTGCGATGTGGGAAGAAGACGACGGTTTCGTTTATTACAAGGGACGATTATATGTGCCAAATGATAGGCCATTACGAAAGGATGTGGTACGATCATGTCATGATTCGTTAACCACTGGTCACCCTGGTAAAAACGGAACCATAGAACTAGTTAGCCGCTATTATTGGTGGCCACGCATGGCAGGATTCATTTCTGCATACGTAGAAGGTTGCAACAAATGTCAGCGCTATAGGAAAGATACCCACCCTAAAGCGCATATACAGCCGCAAGAAGTTCCGGAGGGTCCATGGCAAATCATCGGCATAGACATGATTGGACCTCTCCCAGTATCACGAGGGAAGGACGCTATCCTTAATATAGTGGATCATTATACGAAACAGATCCATCTATTCCCTGTGACAACCCAACTAACGGCTGATGGAGTTGCATCCATCTATTTTGAGCAAGTCTTCCCGCTTCATGGAATCCCAAAGAAAATCATCAGTGATAGGGGACCCCAATTTGCGGCAAGAAGCATGCGTGCCCTTTACAAACGACTAGGGATAGACTCAGGTCTTACTACAGCCTATCATCCACAAGCTAATGGCCAAGTAGAGCGTAAAAACCAAGAAGTTGAAGGTTATATACGTCTCTTTATTGGCAAGCGTCAGGATGATTGGGCAGACCTGTTACCTACGGCGGAATTTGTGATTAACAGCAGGCTCAACTCAGCTACAGGGCATACACCCTTTGAGATGCTATATGGCTATACGCCTGATTTCACAATTCCTATAGGCCGTATTACAGGAATCCCAGTTCTAGACAAGCGTCTTCAGCACCTACAGTCTGTAAGGAAAGATGCAGAGGCAGCCCTTCGCTTAAGTAAAAAGCGAATGCAAACAGACGTTGAACAACGTATGAAGCCATACAAGTTCAACGTCGGGGATAAAGTTTGGTTGCAAGCAAAGCAAATAAAGGTTCACCAACAGTCGTCCAAGCTTGGACCGAAACAGTTGGGACCTTTCGAAGTCACTGAAGTTAGAAGTGATGTCGATTATAAGCTTGCACTTCCCCCTGCACTTAGGGTACATGATGTATTTCATGTAGATCGCCTTAGCCCTTACAAAGGGAATGAAGTCAATGGGCAAGTGCCACCCCCGCCAGAACCAATCACAGTAGAAGGCGAAGAAGAATATGAGGTCGACCATATCAGAGATTCAAAACTCTTCGGTCGTACTCTCAAATATCTTGTTCGCTGGAAAGGTTACGGGGAGGGCGAGGATACATGGGAGCCAGCTAAGAATCTAGCACATGCACCGGAAAAGGTAACGGAGTTTCACATCAAAAATCCGGGGGCACCTAGAAAAATAGCAGCACTCCTATATGCGTCTTTGCCTTGGCAGTCGCCAAACCAGTTTACAGAAGTTAACGCGGACGTTAATCCCTAAGGAGGGGGGTAATGTCACGGACGCGTATATCTTTTCTGTTTTTCTGTGTTGAAGTCCTTATCATTAGATATGATAAGATGGTTAGTCACATGAGGCCAACATGTGCGTCATATTTCGTTATCAAAAGGCATGTGATCCTGAGAAGGACCTGCCTTACTTCATAGTCAGACACGTGTACGTTATGATTGGTTAGAAGGACATAGAATGTCGTAGAACAATAGGGTAATGTAGATGACATGCTGTATTAGGTTTCAGTCAGCATTGTTCTATTATTAGGGCGACGCGTCAGCGCGAGTAAGCACTTATGACACAGTGATCAGTAATCACAATAGAAGTGCTAAATATAGATACACGACGTGTCAGCTTGTAGTCATCCGTACTTACTCAGTAGATTAGTAAGTGACTCATCCCTAGTAGTATATAAGACACCCTGTAGCGTCCTGAGTAGAACCAACTTGTCCTCTTGGTTTCTACTCAGGTACGCATTCCTCTTGTCTTCCATAGTAACCAATCTAACTTGTCCTCTTGGTTTCTACTCAGACTGATCGCTAGTGTGACACCGCTATTATTACCTTGCATAAAGGTATCAAGTCTAGCACGCTCCACACGGTTAGTTTCGGCGCGTGATTTATCTCCGCGTCAGGCTTGAGTTGTCCTTGACGAGCCCGTTCAATTTTCAGCTTGCTTGACGTAGCCGATAGTCATCCGCTACAAAGATTAGAAGAATGGCTCGCTACGCAGACCTTTTCCATGCTTACCCAACCAACTATCCCTATGCACAGAGGCGAGAACGGCGCTAGGGACAGCACCATTGACCTAGTTTGGATCAACTTCGCCGCTTCAGTACAGAATTCTTTCCATGGGGCACAAATCGATTGGGAAGGTTCACTGGGCTCAGATCATGCCCTCATCCGAACGATCGCATCCACACCCATACGGGTACAGCGTAATAGATCGGATCGCACGAACAGGTTTGACCTCGACATCTCACCGAATGAGTGGGAAGAATGGAGTCGCATTTTCACGGCAGAAATTCCTCCACCCATTACTCCATCCTCAACAAGTCAAATCGATCAACTTGTCGACACGATATACAACACCTTCAATACTGCCTGTACGGCCACGATGAAACACAAGGGAGCTGCACCGGGATTTGCGTCGCCATGGTGGAATGACGAATGTCGAGAGGCAGCAAGTAACTTACGCAATGCAGTCACAGACGAAGAGCGCAAAACATACGGCAAGACACTCAAACAGGTCACTAGATACGCCAAGCGGGAGTGGGCGAACAAATACATCAACGAATCCAACATCTGGGAAGTCGCGGCTTGGCGCCACGGTCGCCGCTCCTCCCACATCCCAGCCCTCATCAACCACGATGGAACGCTCACCTATGATCATCAAGGCATGGCGGATCTTCTATCAGAACGCTTCTTCGCAGAAGACGCCGGAAATATACCAGTTTCTTTTCCGGACGATCCTCCCAAAGTACCCACGCGCGATTTCCCTGCTTTCGCCAAAGAGGAGCTACTAGACCTGCTGAAAAAGACGGCGAACAAATCGGCACCAGGATCATCCGGAATTGGATGGGAACTTCTCAAGAGAGGATGGCCTCACATGGACGAGTTACTCACAGCAATTTTCTCAGCGTGCATAACCCTTTGCTATCACCCGACACGATGGAAAGAAGCTGTCGTAGTGGTCATCCCTAAACCGGGCAAAACGGACTACTCGCGAGCCAAAGCCCACAGACCCATCTCCCTACTCGAAACCATGAGCAAGCTAATGGAGAAGGCAGTGGCTAAGCGCTTCCAACACGATATAGTCAAATACGAACTCATCCCCACCAATCAATTCGGAGGCAGAACACATTCCTCGTGCCTAGACGCCGGGCTCACGCTAATTCATGACATACAAACAGCTCATGACAGGGGCCTCAAAACAGGCATCCTTCTGTTCGATGTGAAGGGTTTCTTTGACAACGTGAATCATGCAAGGTTGGCAGTGCAGTTGCACAACATGGGATTCGCAGAAGACCTCGTTGCTTGGGCGGCGTCTTTCCTAGCCGATCGGCGGATCAAACTCAAGTTTAATGAAATCCTATCGGAAGACCGGCTCCAACCGGTTGGCGTGCCACAAGGCTCCCCACTATCCCCGGTACTATCCATAGCTTATACGGCTCCCCTCCTGGGCAAAATGGCCAACTGGAACAACTCGTCCTTGGGGATGTACATTGATGACGGCTTAATATTCGCTTGCGCGGAAACTTGGGACGACGTTACCACGCTGCTAAGGGCAAGATACTCAGTCTGCGCAAACTGGCTTCTCAAAGTCGGACTTTCAATAGAGCCGGAGAAGACGGAACTCATGTTCTTCCAGAAGCCTTATGAACGCAACCCTATGCCCTCCCCATCAAGACTCATACTACCCGATCACGGAATCAACTCCTACTTCGTTGCAACCCCTGTCGAGAATCTCCGGTACTTGGGATTCTTCATCAACCATCGCCTTAAATGGGAACATCATGTCCGCACCATGTGCAATCGTGCTAGGGCATCCATCAAAGCCCTCATGGTACTAGGCAACAGTATAAGAGGCCTCTCCATGGCAAATTGGAGACTCGTCCTCAACGCGGTCTGCCTGCCAGTCATGACTTGGGGCTGTCAACTCTGGTTCAAGGAAGGTGGCACAAAACTACTCGTCAAGATGCTCCAGCAAGTACAGAACGAAATGGTCAAGGTGGTCACCGGAGCCTTTCACACGGCGCCCAGGGAACCTCTCCTTCAAATCACTCGCATGCTTCCTATGCGTCACTTCCTAGAGAAGCTTACTTACACATCTGCCTTACGGCTTTACAGACTCCCAAGGAACTCGCAACTATTGCAACGACTAGGACATGACTGGTACACGACAGGACATGGCGACCAACCAACGCTGCTGCTGGGAGGGGTCGACCAGCCTGTAAATTCACGGACCCTGCGCCCTACAGTCTTAGAGGCTCTCGCTCGAAGGGTACCCTCATGGGGCCCTAGAGTCGACGTTGTAGCAGTTAGCCCCTGGGAGGTTCCCAACTGGGCGGCTCAGCTGAACTACATGGGTGTTGTGCGCCCTTACCTGCGACGCGCTTGGATCCGGGACCTAGTGTCTTCCGGGGAAGAGTGGAACGCGGTGATTTGCCACACGGCTGCGTGCATTACCAAGCACGTAGTTGTAGACTTAACGGAAGTGGGCGGTGCAGCCTGCTCCTACTCAGTCAGAGGGGGTCCAATTAATGCGCAAGCATGGACCATAGGCTCGGAGTTGACGCAGTTTGATGCAGATGCTTTCGCAATTGCTCGAGCTGCTGAAACCCTTGCCAACATCTTCACAGTAGAGGCATTGCCTCCTGTAAATTTTTTCCTACTGAGTAACAACGCTTCGGCGTTGCAGGCAGTCCGCAACCCGAGATCGATCAAAGCACATGGTGCTGCGATCAGATTTCATCGGGCCCTGACACTACTCACATTACGCCACCCACAGATATCGGTCTTCTTAGTGTGGGCCCCATCTGACGACACTCTTCCCGGCTACACTCTGGCGTGCGATGCGGCCTTGGCAGCAAGCTGGAACACACCACCAGACAGAATGGACCGAATACAATCCGCCGCATATCAGAAGGACCGAGCCAGAAAGAAGGCCTTCGCTAGTTGGGAGCGGGAATTTGGGCTCGAGCGTTGCCTCGCCCAGTTCAAACTACGATGGACGGGCGACTCAGGCGAGGGACATGTCTTTCGGGAACAAATCATCACGGAACCCCCTTCAGTTGGTCACCACCCGCTCTGGGCAGCGGCCACTGAAACCAAGAAGGATGCAAATGGGAAGAAAACGAAGATTCCCAAGTACACACGTCGCACCACGTCTGCCGCATTACAACTGGCAGTAGACCACGCTTTCACTGGGACTTATGCAAGAAGGTTCCGCCCAGCGGATCCCCCAGAAACCACTAAGTGTCCATGCGGGGCGCATACCCGGTCCCCATCTCATCTTATACGTGAATGCCCAAGACTGTTACAGCACCGCATAAACGCAGGCATCCACTCACATCATCGTACACTCACGTTGAAAAAACTCCACTCGTCAGTCACACATGTGCACCAACTACTGACGTTCATCACAGAAGGCAAAGTTGCCTTTCGTCCACCAGAATTCCCTATCATGATCCCGATTCCCCCGGAACCGGACTAAGTTTCCTTTTTTCTCGTTCGTAAGCCTGCTTACTATAATACACACTCAGTCTTCGGATTTCAACACCAACTATATATATCTGAGCATATCCGAAACGGACGCTCCTACTTCTAACCTATTTACGTGATTTGGTGATTCGGCCTTCCTCGCGTAGTTACCTTTGTTGATCCATTCTTAGTACTTGTTCGTATGTACGACCGGTCTTTGTCTCGGACATGCCCCCCGGTTAATAAATTGATTCAAAAAAAAAAAAAAAAAAAAAAAAGCGCTTCAAGGTCTATATCGAAAGTTCCCCAGCCACTGAATTGTTGGAAGTACTCGTGAATGTCGTGGTAGACGTCCTGTCTATCCTTTCCATCGCAACAAAGGAGATGGAGCAAAGCCTAACAAGTTCGTACTCCCTGAATGGCTCGACACTTGATCCCCTCACATATCTTCTCAGAGAAATATCTGAAAAAATTAGTGGGGAGAACAGATATCGAGGACGGACTGAAGAAATTAGATAACCTGATCCAAGGGGAGCATGGCATGGCGACAGCCCAGGTTTTGAAGGTCGCCAATGAGATTAAAGGCGGTGTGTAGCCCATTCAACCAGGGACACACATCTCGCTAAACATCATCTATCTAGATGTCAAGGAACTAAGCCTGGCTATAGAAAGATTGTCCAAAAATGCAGGAGAAGACGAGTGTTCGTGATGCCCTGTCCCTGTTAACTCTGTCGTAGAGACTGAAATCTCTCGACAGGGAAGAAATTACGAGAGCGCGCTCGAAAATGGATCTCTCCACCAGACGAGCCAGATCCCTCGACAAACCACAATATCGCATGCAAGGCCTATCACGAGGGAACATCCACGTGGTTCTTTGGAGGCAGCATGTTTGAAGACTGGATGTCAATCGGTTCCCTTCTCTGGGTCCATGGAAAACGTACGTCCTCCGAGCCTTCTCTTTCAAAGCTCCATCATGACGGTTTTCCAACCCGCATAGCGGGCTCTGGGAAGAGCATTCTCTGGTTTGTCATTTCCCATATCATATTGCCGAGTTCGATAACTCACGTCGACTACCAGTTCCGCAATCATACGACACATCATGGCACTGTGCGAGCCCGGAAAGGCTCACTTGGCGTACTTCTACTTCGACTTTCGAGACGAGAAGAAACAAAATGCCCGCAACCTTATCACTTCACTTCTCTCCCAGCTGTCTACTTTCTCGGACGCGAGTTGTGACGTAATCACCCTTCTTTATTCAACGCGTAGAGATGGCACACAAAAGCCCACCGATGACGACCTGACGAGATGTCTAAAGCAGATGCTCTCCGTCCTAGCCGAACACCCAATTTATATTGTTATGGACGCGCTCGATGAGTGTCCCGACGACTCTGGATGGCCAAAAACCCCACGAGAGGAGGTCCTCGACGTTGTGCGGGACCTCGTTGGCGTGCACCTTCCAAATTTGCGTATATGCGTTACCAGCCGCCCCGAAGTCGACATCAAATCTATTCTCAACCAACTGACCATTCACGCCGTTTCACTTCACGACCAAAGTGAACAACAGAAGGGCATGGTTGATTATGTCAGCACCATCGTGAACTCAGATAGGAAGATGCGTACATGGCCGGATGAGGATAAGGATCTGGTGGTCAAGGAGCTCTCTGAAAGAGCGGACGGAATGTATGGGCGTCGCTTCATGCTCTACAATAAGTTTCTCATCGTATATTGTTCAGGTTCCGGTGGGTTGTCTGCCAGCTGGAGACCCTGCGGCGGTCGGTGCAACGAGATGTGCGAGGGATTCTTTCGAGGTTACCCAAAACCTTGGATGAGACATACGAGCGTGTCCTGAGGGACATCCACGATGACAACAAAGAACATGCTCGCCGTCTCCTTCACTGCCTTGCGGTCGCCGTCCGACCACTTCGTGTCGAGGAGCTTGCTGAAATCCTTGCGTTCGACTTTGACGGGGTCGCGGGGGACATTCCAGAGTATCACGCGGACTGGCGCTGGAAGGACCAAGAGGAGGCTGTGCTCTCTACGTGCTCTAGTCTGATCACCGTCGTTGAGTACAAAAACTACTTTTGGTCATCTCCAACGCGGGTGGTGCAATTTTCGCATTTTTCCGTCAAGGAGTTCTTGACATCGAATCGCCTCGCAACCCCAACCAGAGATGTCTCTCAGTATCACATTCTCCCCGAACCCGCACATACCATTCTTGCACAGGCCTGTCTCGGATTTCTTCTCCATCTGGACGGTTACATCGACACGGAGAGTGTCAAGGACTTTCCTCTTGCTACATATGCGGCTGAACACTGGGTAGCGCATGCCAGATATCAAGACGTTGCGTCGCACGTGAAGTGTGGGATGAAGGATCTTTTCGACCCAGACAAACCATATTTTGCATCGTGGGTGGGGACACACGACGTGGATAAGAATTTGAGGGAACTTGACGAAGATACACGGCCTCCTGGAACACCCTTGTACTATTCCGCACTTTGTGGATTCCATGACATAGCCAAGGACCTCGCCATCAAACACCCGCAGCACGTAAATGCTATTGGCGGCCAGCATGACTCCCCACTGGGTGCGGCACTAAGCCGAAGTTATGTTAGGGTTGCGGAGGTCCTACTAGAGCATGGTGGGGACGTTAATGTTCATGGGAAACGTCGTCGCACTCCACTGCATACACATTTACTTCGCAATCATAACGCAGACGAGGATTGCCATATTTTGAAGTTCTTACTGGAGCACGGCGCAGATGCGAGTGCACCGGACGAAGACTACAAGACCCCACTGCACATACTATCCAATCTTTACCGCGGTCATCACAGAACTGACAGAACTGACCATAATCTCATGGGCGCGCTATTGCTGGATCACGGCGCAGATGTGCGTGCACAAGACAAAGACCACGAAACTCCGTTACATGTAGTAATGCGCCAAGATTTAAGATATGTGTCCTATATCACGCGGATCCTTCTTGAGCATGGCGCAGATCCGAACCTGAAGAACAAGCATGGCAAGGCCCATTACACATACTGTCTAGACGTCGATATTCCTCAAAGCACTCCAGTATCGTCTTCCCCGTTGCGCAGTTACTACTCGAGCGCGGTGCCGATGTGAACTCACGAGACAAAGGCCACGAAACCCCACTACTTCTGGCGATGCGGCACAAATCGTCCGACCTTGTGCGTTTTCTTCTGGAGCATGACGCAGACCCTACTTTGGAAAACGAGGACGGTAAAACCCCATTACATACGCTGTTATGGCGCCAAGATACTTCCTTTGATGTCAGTTTCCACCGCCCCGACTACATTCTCATCGTGGCACAGTTATTGATCGAGCACGGCGCCGATGTGAACTCACGAGATAAAAGCCACGAAACCCCATTATTTCTGGCAATGCGACACAAATCGTCCGATCTTGTGCGTTTTCTTCTGGAGCATGGCGCAGATCCTAACTCGGAGATCAAAGACGGAAAAAATCCATTACATAGGCTAATTGGACCTCAAAAAATATATTCCCTCCTTAACCCCGATTACCACTGCTCTGACTACGTTCTCGTTGTTTCACAACTATTACTGGAACGTGGCGCCGATGTGAACTCACGAGACATGGGCCACGAAACCCCGTTACATCTGGCAATGCGACACAAATCGTCCGATCTCGTGCGTTATCTTCTGGAACGTGGTGCAGACCCTAACCTGGAGAACGAAGCCGGAAAAACCCCATTACATACGCTGCTTGGACCTCAAACAATACATACCACGTCTAAACCCGATTACCACCGCTCTGACCACCTTCTCGTTGTTACACAGTTATTACTGGAGCGCGGCGCCAATGTAAACTCACGAGACAAGGACCACGAAACCCCATTACATCTGGCAATGCGACTCAAAAAGACCAATCTCACGCGATTTCTTCTGGAGAATGGTGCAGATCCTAACTTGGAGAATGAAGACGGCAAAACACCATTGCATATGCTATTAGGACCCCCAATAGCACATACCGACTTTTCCTCCTGCTACCACGACGATGACTATATTTTCATTGCTGCACAGTTATTAGTGGAGCACAGCGCAAATGTGAACGCACAGGACGATGAACACAAAACACCATCACTTCTGGCACTGAAGCGTCAGGCATTCGAAATCGCAAGCTTTCTTCTTGAGCGTGGCGCAAATCCTAATATGGAGAACCACGAGGGCGACACCCCATTGCACACGCTGTTGCTAGAACGCGATACTAAGAACAACAACGGTGTCTTGATTTTTCAGTTATTATTGAAATACGGCGCGGACACTGGTGCACGGAATAAGAAGAACTTAGCGACCCCACTGGATTTAGCGCCATATTACGGGAAAGTCTCGATAGCGCAGGTGCTTCTTGGCCATGTCAACAAGTTAGAAGGTGAGTATTACCCCTACAACGTAGTCGTAGTGTCACCAACCATTATGCCAGGCCGCAACGTGGGTATGAATGTGCAAGATACGAATTACGCAGCCCAACTACGTTTGGCATGTTACTGCGGGAGACTCGATATCGTACAGGAGCTGCTTAACCATGGCGCAAACCCCAAATCGGAGAACTTTCAAGGCGAGAACCCGTTGCACCTGCTATCACAAGGAGATCACGACTCCCACGAAGATAGTGTCCGTATTGCACAAGAATTACTGGCGAGGGCCGTGCCTGTGGACGCGCGAAGCAAATGTCATAGGACGCCATTACACCTGGCATCCTACTTCGGGAGGCCCGCAATCGTTCAGGTGCTGCTCGACTTTGGTGCAAAACCAGACGCAACGGACGGTTATGGCGAGACTCCATTGCACCTACTGTCACGCGGCAAATGCGATTCCCAAGACGACGGCGTCAGTGTCGCACGACTATTACTAAAGTTCGGCGCAGATATAAACGCTCCTGACGTAGAGAACCGTACCCCGTTACACCACGCATCCTACAACGGGGTGGTCGCGATCGCTCAATTGCTCCTCGAACATGGTGGAAAACCCAATGCGGCAGACAGGAATGGCGAAACCCCATTGCACCTCGCTCTACAAGGTAAAGACGACTCTGAAGAATATGGCATCGGTATTACGCGGCTGCTGCTGGAGCATGGAGCAGACGTTGATGCGCAAGATAATTACCATGTAACCCCCTTAGATTTGTCATCCCACGTGCGGCCCAAGATTGCAAATGTTCTTCTCGAGCATGGTGCGGATGTTTTTTTTATCGTGCGAATCGAATGCTGATGCACTTTAATGCAGGGAAAACAAGGGCAGGCTCACCGAAGGCAGATTTCTCCCCAGAAGTGGCTAGAAAGTGTATACGCCTCAATCCGTCGGACCAATCACGGGGAGAAAACAGTCTTGAAAACGGTCGTAATGATAGTATGGAATTGTAGCGCATACAGTATCACCTGTCGTGGTATTAGCTTTGATCGAGGGGATACCTACTTGGAGTACTATTTCATATCCGTCAATCTACGACGTCAAAATAGACGGACAAGATGGAAAGTATCGTACCGGATGCAGACAAGAGAATAGAGTGTGACTCAAACAGCTAATACATTGACGTAACGACGTAGCGAGATCGAGTCGAGAAATAAGTAACAAGAAAAAAAAAACCCACGAGTGATGATAATCGCAAGCAAGGTCAAGAGCAAGTCGAACATGTGAAACCTCTACAGCATCGCTTGGAAACAGACCAGGTTCGCCCCGAAGGTCCTCTCTGGTAGCCAAGAGAATTGTCACCCGAAACGCGAGAGTCCTCAACTAGTAGCAAGATTGTAGATATGGGGCTAGTTGTGGCAGTCTCAGGAGGGCATGCGCTGGAGATCCTGAGACCCAGTGTTCGAATATACCCGTGAGCAATATTTCAGACGTGCGATTAGGCGTCTTGAAAGGAGCCATGTCCAGAGGCGCACACCTGGGTGCCCCTGTCGCCTTCTGAGAAACCTTTGGTTGAGACATCCGGCCAGAAATTTCGGTGAGCAAATCTTCTAAGAGGATCCCCTAAGTGCGGGTCTTACTGGAGAAGAAATTCGAGGGCATGAATGACAGCGCAACAATGAATATTTAACCGCCGACTCGGAGTTGCAAACTTTAAATCTCGGCGCACGGCATTGCTGGTCACGTGATTGATGGTATATCTAATCGCCAGTTGCCTTTCCTGGACTACCCTAACCCTCACTGCAACCACACCCCAGCAGCTGTGTCTTGCGCAGATTTGCCTCTTTCTTTCTTTCCTGCATTTTATATCCTGCGGCGTGTACACTCTACTGCTGTAGTATATATAGATGCAGTTTGAAAAATCGAGGAAAGCTTGCACATGCCATGGCGCTCGCTGGTTCGGCGGTCTCCGCAAGTCGCGTCGCCAATTCAAATCAAGTCCCCGACCCTCGACCCCGCCAGTCCGCTCACAGTTCAGAGCCTCACAATGTTTCATTCAAGTTGCGAATACGTCCTCCCTGGTTGTTTACTCCGTAGTGCAAATTCTAACGCTGTCTTCGTACGTCTCACTCCCTCTCTCATCATTTAGGTACTGCGAGCAGGTCCACCTCTTAAAATGTGTCGCGTTGGAGAACGGTCATGTCACAGAGTCGAATCGGCGTTGAGGCAATTTTCGCGTAGTCGGATTCAGGTGGCAAGTGATACCCTAGAGCCCTATTGTATGCGATGTTGTAGTTTTATAGCATAGAAAAGATGTCTTGATTCACTCGCTCAAACTTTTGACCGTCGAATTTTGGCATTTCGTTTTCAACATGGATGATTTCGCGCGTCGTTTGTGCGACGACTGTGCCTCGTGGTTACCTCGTGTTCTGTCGTCGAACCTTCATCGGCTTCATTAATGCAAGTTGCGTACACCATTCAGCAATCACCGAACGCTTCTTGTAACCCGTTGTAACCCGTCGATCCAATATGTCTTTCTTGTTTGGAAAACAAGGTTCGTGTCAAGGTTCACATCACTCCCAAAGCCCCAGCTAACACGATGCTCGTAGCCCAGGCCAGCAAGCCCCAGTCTCAGACAGACGGTCAGTCGCAGCCCACGCAGCTCTCTACGAATAGCCTGCCTCTCTCTCCGCTCTTCCGCGAGGGGGCCCACTGGTGTAAGCCCCCCGGCCCCACCGTATGAGCTGACGCCTTCGAACCAGACCCGAAACCGACGCCTGCTCAGGCTCCTGCTGCCCACGATATCTCCCGACTACTCGACCAGCCCGATACCAGCACCATTGCCCTCGTCGCATTTCTTCTCGGTTCCGCGACTGCACTCGGCACATCCACCATTTACAGGCGCTACTTCATGCGCATCGCGAGCGCTGAGTGGATCACCCCCAACATCCTACGTCGCAAGCAGTGGATCACAGGCGTCGTAACTAGGTGCGTGCGCGTTCGTCGCAAGCCGATACCTCTAATACGCCCCACGTAGCGTGGGCGATGGGGATAACTTTCGTCTCTATCACACACCGGGCTTTGGCTGGCGTGGGCTGCTCAAGTTCAGGCATATACCCAAACGTTCTCGAGGTGCGCTCGCCGCCGCGACTTCCGCAGACGAGATGACATTCTAACTCCCATCCCTAACCCAACCCAACATTAGAGTTAGTCAGAAACACGATCCACATCCGCATGGTGGGCGTCGACGCTCCTGAAGTGAGTCCCTCTCTTCTCCTCCCCTCCACGACCCCGCTTAACTGCCCCCACAGCGTGCGCACTTCGGCAAGCCAGCACAAGCGCACTCCGATGAAGCACTCGCATGGCTCAAAGAGCAAATCCACGGCCGACGACTCAAATGCCAGCTCTTCCAGCGCGATCAATACGGGCGGATCGTCGCTCTTCCGCTCCTCCCACACCACCGCTGGTGGTGGCCGCGCCGTAGCGCAACGCGTAACTTGCCCCTTGAGATGGTACGTGCGGGATGGGGCATCGCGTATACGGGCACGGGGGCGCAGTACGGCGGCTGGGGACAGGCTGCGTTCCTCGAGGCGCAGGCTGAAGCGCAGTATGTGTTGTTTTTTTCTTGTTTCGCGGTCGGACGACGTCTGATTGGCTTGGATCTCAATCAAGGGCCGCGAGGAGGGGTATTTGGCATGCAGGAACCGACATCGAGACGCCCGCAGAGTACAAGAAACGGCATCGTGCTGCGCAGGAGGCAGCGCGCGAGGAAGAGCCGGAGGCGGAACTGGAGGTCTTTGAACTTGAATCCAAGCCTAAACGAAAGGGCATCCTTGGCTGGATACTAAGACGAGGAAAGTCGGGTGGGGGCAACCCTTAGCCCAGCGCTTCCTGTTACATTCGTTGTAGACACGATAGCATTATCCACACAGCAAGGTAACAAATATCTGATTGTACTGTAAAGTAGCAAAACATACGACTAGATTGTGGGCGAGCAAACGGGACCAAAGCAAATGAGATCAGCCGTTTCATTTTGTTGAGTGACTACAATTATGAAAAGCACAGTTTTAGTTAATGTGCCAAGGTGGTCGCTTTCAGCATGAGGACAGACAAACCTTTTCGCCGAGATGGTCGAGACATGCACCCAGCACTTTTAATGGTCAACAGATGTTCTCGTAGAGGGTCCCCTCAGCCCACATAAAGCGCAGGTCATCAAAGAGATCGAGACAGGTCTCACCAGGCAAGAACTCGCATTCAATCTCCGACTCGGAGTCATGGGCTCTAAATTTCGGCGCACGGCATGGCTCTGATCACGTGATCGATGTGTATATTGATCGCCTAATTGCCTTTCCTGGATTACCCCACACCCTCCCTCCACACCCACCCAGCAGCCGTGTCTTATGCAGATTTGCCTTATTCTTTTTGTTCCTGCATTTTATATCCTACTGCGACACTCTACTGCTGTAGTATATAAATGCAGACTCAAATAACAAGGAAAGCCTGCAGATTCCACACTTGCTGGTTCGGCGGTCTCCGCTCCGAGTCGCGTCACCAATTCAAATGAAGTCCCCGACCCCCCGACCCCGACAAACTCAGCAATCAGTCCGCTCACAATTTACCGCGCCTCACTATGTTCCAAAATATTCAAGTTGCGATTAAGTCCTTTTTGTTTTTTTCGTTGTGCAAAGCCTGACGCTGTCTTCGTGCCTCTCATACCATTCTCTCATCATTCGAGTACAGCGAGCAGATTCAACTCGTATAATGTGTCGCGTAGGTTGGAGAACGGTACCGTCACATCACAGAGTCCTTTCGCAAATTTCGCGTAGTCAGATTCAGGTGGCGAGCCATACCCTAGAGCCCTACTCTATCCGATGTTGTAGTTCTATAGTATCATAGGAAAAGATGTCTTGGTTCACTCGTTCAGAGTTTTGACCGTCGAATTTTGGCAGGGCGACATCGATTTCGTGCGTCAGCGTCAACTCGCAACTGCTCTGTCTCGTGGTTACCTCATGTTCCGTCATCGAACCCTTATGAATGAAAGTTGCATACACCATTCAGCAATTACCGAACGCTTCTTAACCTGTCGATCCTGTATGCCTTCCTTGTTTGGAACACAGGTATTGCCAAGGTTGTCTGGGGCTTGGGTCGTAATTTGAACACAATGCTCGTAGCCCAGGCCAGCACCCTACTCTCACCAGACACACGGTCAGTCATGCAGTCATGGCCCAAGCAGCTGTATGTGGTGAGCCTCTCTTTCTTTCCGCGCTTCCACGAGGGGCCCCTCTGGCGTACCAACCCGCAGCCCCACCCTCTGAGCTGACGCCTTAGATCCAGACTCGAAACCGACACCCGCTCAGGCTGCTCCTGCCCACGATATCTCCCGACTAATCGACGAGCCCGATATCGGCACCATCTCTCTCCTTGGGTTTCTTCTCGGTTCTGCGACCACACTCGGTACATCCACTATTTACAGGCGCTACTTCATGCGCCTCACGAGCGCGGTATGGATCACGCCCAACATCCTACGGCGTGAGCCCTGGATCACAGGCGTCGTAACCAGTTGCGTGCGTGTGCGCTCGTCGCGAGCCGATATCTCACTAATACGCCCTCGGTGGCACATTGCTAGGTAGCGTGGGCGATGGTGATAACTTTCGCTTCTACCATACACCGGGATTTGGCTGGCGTGGACCGCTCAAGTTCAGGCACATACTGTACCCAAGCATTCTCGAGGTGCGCGCGCCGCCTCGACTTCCACAGACGAGCCTTCGATGATTACGGATCTCTAACTTCCCCCGCCACGAACCCTAACCCAGAGTTAGTCAGAAATACGATCCACATCATCCGCATGGCGGGCGTCGAGGTGATCCTCTTCTCTCCTCCCCGCTCAACGCCACCCTCCACAGCAAGCGCATTTCGGCAAGCCTGCACAAGCGCACTCCGACGAAGCACTCGCATGGCTCAAAGAACAAATCCACGGCCGACGACTCAAATGCCAGCTCTTCCAGCGTGACCAATACGGACGGATCGTCGCGCTCCTGCTCCGCCCGCACCATCGCTGGTGGCCGCGTCGCAGCGCAACGCGTAACTTGCCCCTTGAGATGGTACGTGCCGGGTAGGGTGTCGTATACACGGGCGCGAGGGCGTCGTACGGTGGCAGGGGACAGGCTGTGTTCCTCGAAGCGCAGGCTGAAGCGCAGGCTGAAGCGCAGTATGTGTTGTTTTTTTGGGGGTTGGTGCTGACGACGTTTATTGGCGCGGCTTTTATCTAGGGCGGCGAGGGGGGCATTTAGCATGCAGGTACGGACATCGAGACGCCCGCAGAATAACTTACAAAAAACGGCATCGTGCTGCGCAGGAGGCAGCGCGTGAGGAAGAGCCAGAGGCAGAATTGGAAGTCTTTGAACCTGAGCCCGAGCCTGAACGAAAAGGCATCCTCGACAGGATATTCAGACGAGGAAAGTAGGGTCGGGGCAACCCTTAGCGCTTCCTAGTACACTCATTGTGGACACGATAGCATTATCCGCACAGCAGCAAGGTAACAAAATATCCGATTGTACTATAAAGTAGCAAAACATACGACTAGATTGTGGGTGAGCAAACGGGATAAAGAGCGAACAAAAATACAGTGATCAGCCGTCGTTGGCGGCCTCATTGGCCTCATTTTGTTGGGGGACGTCGGGGGCTCGCTGCTGCGGGGGCCCCATACCGAAGAGCTGAGAGAGCGCGTGAATAGGTGAGACGCGCGAGGGGCAAGAGGAGGAAGAAGGAACGTACGGCTTTGATCTCTCTGACACTGAGTTTATGAAGCTTCACCCCTGTCCCCTCGCCGAGCGCCGCATCGGCCAAGCCTAGAAAGCACATTAACATCCTTGTTTGCAGACGAAAGGGACCACGACGTACCCATCTTGACGTCCTGCAGTCGCAACATTCGTTCCTCGATAGTCTCCTCTACAACAAGGCGTTTCACAAACACGTCCTTTTCTTGCCCCAGCCGATGTACACGATCATACGCCTGCGATTCCGCCGCGAAGTTCCACGACAGATCCATGCTGCAGACAGTTACGTCAATAAGAGCCCAGGGAAGAAGAACGAAGGCGCGCGCACTTGACGACCCGGTTCGCGATGGTGAGGTTGAGTCCGACACCGCCGCACTTGGTGCTGATCAGTATGACTTTAGGCCCACTGGTCCTGCGGAAATTGGCAAGCGCCGCCTCGCGCGACTCGCTCCGCATCTTCCCGTCGTACCGCAAGTTCAGGATGCCTTGTCGCGCCAACAGCGTCTCTAGCAAGTCTAGCATCTTCGTCCCTGTTCGAAGCGCATTGTCAGTTCACGCTGCCCATGTCGTCTGAAGAAAGACTTTTCCCGTCTTACATTGGGAGTATACGATCGTTTTGTCGCCTGCGTCTTTGGCGATGCGCAGCTGCTCTACGAGCGCGTTCATCTTTGCGCTTGGCTCCATGTCGTCGTCCCCCCGGCGCCAGGTGGCAACTGTACGCTGACTGGGCTTCGAAGCGACTGGTAGCCTGGCGGCATTTTGTGACGACTCGGGTTTGACATTGCTGCTTTCGTCGTCGTCATCGGAGGTATTGGGGGTGCCGGGCAGTCGAGGTTTCACCTGCAATAAGATAACAGTTCAAGTCAGCGCATTTTTATTTATTTATGTCACTTGTTCCTCACGTCTCTAGGGGAACCCTTCACTTTCACTTCCGACCGGGGTCAGTCCTCACATTCGGAGAATTATGTCGCGCGACGCACCTTCCTGTTTTGTACCAGCCAGGATCTGTGAGAAATCTGGCAACTCCTCATCTGAGCTCAGTTCGACTATTTCTGGTTCTGGCTTCACCCGCACGGCGATCTTGGGCTTTGGGGGTGTCGGCTTCCTCTCCTGTTTAGCTGGTTTCCTCTCCCGTGCAAGACGCGAGCGCTCCCTTTCGTTACGCGCAAACATGCGTAACTCTTCAGACGAAGGCTCGAACGCACTCGAAAGAAAGACGGAGTTCGGACGGATATCGTTCATCTTCTTGCAAGCAGGGCCTGCGCAATCCGACACGCTCAGGGTGAGTGACAACAGAAGGAAGTGAAGAAACGCACAGGGACGGAAACCTCTGGCTTGGGCATCCTCAAACGCCTTTTCCGCAACCATGTTCTGTTTTTCGTCCCCATAGCCGAAGATCCCATCATGGACAATAGCGGAGTTACTCATATCTTCCAAGCAGTCTGTCACGCGCGCGCCAAAATTGAATCTCTTGCACGATATGATAAATAGCGCGCTCAGAACTCACCAGCGCAGACTTCGTGTCCGCATTGTAAAATTCTTCCGTTGTTGTCTTCGTAGACTGCGCACAGGAGGTTTTAGCGGGAAGTAGAAATGGGTAACTGAGGCGCTGGCGTACTTTCGCGACACACAGGACACATGGTATCCTCTTCGTTCCCACCGTCCGTGAAGTCCAGTTCGAGCGCTCGCGCACGATCGAGTGCCCTGTTGAGTAGCATGAGACGACAATTGTCGCGCGGATGCGATGCGCATACCTTTTCTTTAGTTGCACAACCCACGCGGGTCCCATCACCCTCCTCGCACGCGCAAGTTCCCTCTCACTTGCACCGCTCACCAGTAAAGTGGGGTCATCGCCCTCCTCTGCTTGGATCTTTCATTTCAAACGCAATGAATCCGTCAGGAACGGGTCAGAATAAGACACGATGGATATGCTCACGAGAGTAAGATGCGGGTGGCAGCATAGCTGTCGCAAGCGCAAAATCATCACCAACACCGCGGAATGGCTGTACACCCAAAATTAAGCGAGAAGGACAAAACAAAAACAGGATATTTACTTTTGAATAATCGTCCCTTCGCGAATGAACTTGTTTACCCGGACTTTTGCTTGCTTCTCAAAGTCGTCGTATATCTGCAGGGTAGATCAGCTTGGGCCTCTGTATATCTAAAGGCTTACGATCGCACCTGGCGCTCCTCGGGAGAGAATTGCAACGTGACTAATTCGACGTTCTTAGGCGGGAGCGTAAGCAACGGCTTTCCCTCGAGCTTGGAATCTTTGGTCCGTCGCAACAGGATGGGTTTCAGAATACTCTGTGCACGTGCGCCTGCCAGCGGCGCATCTTGAGCCTGCACTTTGGTCTAAGAAACATTTAGACTTGCAATTAGTATTGCCACGGATACACGGTCGAAGTAGAGACATACAATGTGTTCGTGAAATGATTGCCAATCGTTCCAAGGACGGAAGCGACCAAAGCGAATCAACCCGTAAAGATCCATCCTATCACCGGGTCACTTTCGGCCATTCGCGTACGCAAAATTAAGTACTCACAGTGAATTTGTGACTGGCGTGCCTGTCAACATCCAGCGGTATTTAGCACGGAGTTGAGCAACGACTTTGCTTGCCCGAGTGTTCCTATACAACCAAAGATAAGTTGATGGCCACGAAAAGTAAATTTACAAACCGGTTACGGATGAATTGTGCCTCGTCAAGCACAACGCGGTGCCATTTCATACGTGCCAGCAGACCACTGAAATGACAGCATGTAGTCGTGACGTGAGGACATATAGGCGATAAAAGCTAACCCGTGCTCTGCGAGCCATTCAATTTCTTGCTCCGGGTCAACATTAGGATCTTTAATGACAAAGTCGAGGACGAGAGTATGATACGTCGTGATGATGATCTATCCATCCGCACGAAGAGATGAGTAATAAGCACGGACGATCATAAAAGAAGAACACTACGTCGAATTCCCGCATCGCGGATAAATTTTTCAGCTTGGTCTTACCGTGATGAATATGCACGGTGAAGATCCCGTTCGTCTTTGATTCCAGTTCTTCCTTCCACTACGTAAACAAGCGAGTCAAAAAGAACGCCTGCGATCACATAAAATGATGGCATACTTGGTGCAATAGTGCAGCTGGAACGACGACGAGGGTTATTCGGGAATTTTCACTGGGGGTGGGCGTATTCATGGCCATAGTGGCGATCATCTGAACGGTTTTACCTAGGTATGACCATCAGGACGCGCGCGTGTCCCGCACAGGATGCAAAACAGACCAAGTCCCATTTCGTCGCTTCGTGTGGAAAGTCAGACCGGGAGACAGAGGAGCAACAAATTGAGAACGTACGCCAAAATCCCGCCCTTGTACGTTGTCTCTTTTTCTTGCATCAACATCCTGGGGGTGGCAATCTAGCTTTTCTCTTGACGTGGTGCGGAGTCTTACCAACTGACGCCGATAATTTGATGCGGAATAAGGCGGACCTCCATCCCTGGAATGAGGTCCTTCGCGCTGGAGGGACGCGTGGTGTCAGCGAAGAGAAGGGATGATGCGTTGTTGCACAGACTCTTTCAAGCCCAGGTACTTCATTCCGTCCTTGACCTGCATGTCTTGAGCAAGATTGTCGATAGATTTCGAGACAAACTCCGCCAACCTAAGCCGGCGTTAACAGTTTCACGATTGGGGCGGGAGGTACACATACCGTTGATCTTGGTCATCGCCTCCAAAATCCAGTCTGGTTAAGGGGCCTTCCGCTACTTCATTCCTGACACCAAACTCGGCGTCCAGGGGATTGTCCGACGAGTTGTTCCTGAACATCGTCGTAATGAGAGACTGCGTCTCACGAGCAGCGCGTTCCTCGGGTGGGAGAACCGGGTCAGTGATTGCCGCATCTAATGCATGTTAATGACAGGAGAGACAGGATCTAATTCAAAGACGTACTCGGAGACTGAGTATTCGCAAGGAGGCCCGAAGGAAGCTGGGTGAGATCTGTACGCGGCACTTGGGGGGCATGACGCTTGTTTATGGGTGTTGCTAATAATCCAGCATATCCAGCACCTCGCCTGCGTTTCTCACCCGTTTTCTGAGATTGCAGGAGTGGCAGAATTGGCGAAGGGGACGGATCCTCCTCTCCATCAGAAAGAGTGAAATCGAGAGCTGCAAGGAGACGCGACTTTGAGGAGCCTGGTTCTGCCATGGTCGCTGGAGAGAGGAAAGGAGTGAAGAATCGTAGACGCCGTGCAGCTGCAGACACCGCTCAGGTCAAGTCGCGTTCCCATTCGGCGCGTCTGTGGCATTCGCTTTCTCACGGCCCCCTACCTTAATAGGCAACCGACTAGCTGTAGTCCTAGCCTCGTTCCAGGTCAGAGGATCTTATCTCCCACGATCACCCTTCTATTCACCTAATCTGTGTCCAGTAGTCGCCAAGTCTGCTCAAAACACGTGTGACGCGTTCGTATCAGGATCTCACATGGCAACGAAAACTCCCGCACGAGCCTTCCGGTTCTAGTCACGACAAATCTGTCGAATTCCTGCGCGCGAATAGACACAAGAACGCTGGTAGGTACTCTAATCCGCAGCAGCTGCCAAATACCCCTGAAAAAGCATGTGAACATAGCCCATCACGAACAGTCCTCAACGTACCTCTCGATCTCCGATAAACTCGCCATATGCCAGCGCGATGGCTATCCAAAACCCAAGATCGACCCCGAACTTCCCGGCTTCGTCGACGTGTACCTCAAAGACACCTGTCGATGAGCCGACGGAAAACACAGGCGTAGTATCGTGGAAGGTGAGCAAGGGCGCCAGACCTTGGAAATGATGGTGAGCGCTCTCCGACGGCACGACTGTGGGCTTGTCTGGGAGCGGGCTCAACGAAAACGAGTTGGTCTGTGTAGGTGCGCCGTTCCTTAAGGCACGGAGCGCTCGCGAAAATAAACCCTCGGATACCGGAGTTGCAGAGACGTGTATGTGGGGTGACAAGATAAACTGGGAGATCACTGAACTCGTCCTCGAACGCCGCTGCGCAAGCTGGTCAAGCTTCTCATGGACAGCGCCCGGAGATGGCGGTGCGACGAGCGCACTCGGAGGCGTAGGTGGAGGCGGGTAGGTATGCGTCGGAGATAGTTGGCCATTCGTTGCGTCTGTGAGGGTCGCATCCGAGTCTGTGGAGGAGTGGATAGGAACACGGGAAGAAGAGGGAGACCGACTCGCGGATGCTGGGGGTGGTGATGCGGCATTGGTGCGGCATGAGAATTTGAGCGAGGCGGGAGAATGGTATGGGGAGCTCGGGGGTACGGGGAGGAGGGGCACAAAGACACCTCGTGGAAAGTTGGGTGCTCGTAGACGAATATACCAGCCACGCAAAGGCCGATGTATTTCCCACAACACCTTTGACGTTGCGTTGTCCTACAAACAACCGTTAACACACACTAACGTAGCGAGCACAAGATTACGCACGACCACATGCTCAATGATTTCACTCTCGGATAACACCCGGTCCTGTCAATGCCGAGGTCGTATGGGGATATGGAGTGGACAGATAGACACGAGCACACCTTGTACCATATAACACGCTCACTCTTCTCCTCAACGACATTGACCCTGTTCACGGACAAAACATCCGAGCTAACGGCATTACAGTACACGCTAGACATGAATGATCATCCAAACTCACCTTCGTACAGTATATCTGACTGTGTGGGAGACAGGCGGCGTTGGTATCGAGACTTGCATGTTTGTCGTGGTTACTTCTAAAGCGTATTGTGAAGGGTTCGCAGAGCAAAGTCGTATCCACGGTTGTGTCCCTCCTCCACGTCGTTAACGTTTAATTAACCCGGAGATATCACATTGTAACTTAAGCGCAGCGTCACCGACAGCAACGGCCCGGCGTCTCGCATCACCCCCACGCTCATGCACTTACGCTCCCATCAGTAGCCCACCATGACAACAAGCTGGGGCTCAACAGCCCACCTTCTCGTGCTTGGCATCATCTTTCATTTGGTTTACATAGGAACTGTATTCAACTGCTATTTCACGAGCCCAGTTGTTCACGGCATGCGCCACCACCGGCTATCACAAGCGCAGGCTAAACGCCTCGTACTCATTGTAGGTGCGAGTCCCGTTGATTCTGGCTTTCGGAAGGAGAATGTTTAAACCGGCCCACACCACGTCAGGCGACGGACTGCGTGCAGACTTCGTCTTCAGCGCAAATGCGACCCAGCTCGTGCCAGGCGCACCGGAGCGCGTCGCTCCCTATCTCAGGGACATTGTAGAGAACAGGGGCGCGTATGGTGTCTCGCATACACGCGTCCCGACGGAAAGCAGACCCGGACACGTCGCTATCATCGGTGCGTCTGTTCAGTTCGACTCGGGCCGTGTGCGTGCTACTTTGCAACAGGCGGGATGTACGAAGACGTCTCTGCTGTAACTAAGGTCGGCCTCGACTTTTCCACGCTGCATCGCGCTAATCGTGTCGTAAAATCAGGGATGGAAGACAAATCCGGTCCGCTAATCATCCTTGCTGCCAGGTCTTGCTGCCTGACTTGGGAAATTTCCAGGTTGACTTTGATTCCGTGTTCAATCAATCCAGCCACACATTTTCCTTTGGATCACCTGATATACTTCCCATGTTCGTTCAGGGTGCCACGCCAGGGAAGGTCGAGGGGTGGTCATACCACGGGGATCACGAGGACTTCACAAAAGGCACGTCTGGCCCTGTCGGGCATCAGTTTGCGTATTGAATGCGTACTACTAGATGCTACGGCCCTCGACATCTGGGTTCTTGACCAACTCAAGTCATTGCTTCGCAATGCTACCACAAATGAGACACTGGATGCTCGGCTTCGAGCACCTCAAACGGTCTTCTTCCTCCACCTTTTGGGCCTAGACACCACAGGACACTCATATAGGCCCCACTCGAAGGTATTGTACGTCCTCACTACCTGTCGTGCTTATCATGCTTCTCACACCAAGATAGGAATACATAAACAACATCGTCGTTGTCGACGATATCGTTCGCAAAACGGAACAACTGTTTTCTGAATTCTATGGGGACCAAGAGACAAGCTATATTTTCACGGCTGACCATGGGATGTCCAAGATTGGGAACCACGGGGACGGCGGTAAGTCTTCTCCCTTTCCAGAGGGATTCCTCGCTCACATACTCCTCTCAAGATCCCGACAATACTCGCACCCCACTCATTGCCTGGGGTGCTGGCATTCGTGAACCCATCCGTAAACCGACTCCCTCCCGAGTACCAGACGACTATTCTACACCGTGGGGCCTATCGCACATCGTGCGGCGTGATGTCGAACAGGCAGATGTCGCTGCTCTGATGTCGGCACTCCTGGGCACTTTTTGGCCAGTCAACTCGGTCGGTATCCTTCCCGATGTCGACCCGACTCAAGACGGGTACCTCAGTATGCGTGGTGGAGAGAGAGAGGTCGCAGAGGCCGGTGTTGTGAATGCCAAGGTAAATACCTGAATATGGTTTCGATTCATGTGACCTAACCCCAAAGGCAGGTCATGTTAGAACACTATCGCGTTAAACATGGTGAGGTCGCTATCATACCTCCGTACCTTAGATTCTTATAGCAACACAGAGCTAAAGAAGGCCCACGCAATTCTTTATAAGCCCTATCAGCTCCTTGATCACCCATCGTCCGTCTTGGAATACCCAGGATCTCAGCCTCTATCCTTCATCGAGAGCCTCATTGCATCTGGTCGCTTCCAAGAGGCTCGGCACCACTCACACGAACTGATCAAGACGACGCTTGGTGGCATCCGCTACCTTGAGACGTACGATCGCACGCTAATTCGCACCATCGTCACCTTCGCCTATACCGGGTGGATTGCTTTCAGCGCTGCATATATCCTGGTGCCTTCTCGGCCACCTCCAGTCAGCACATCATGGACAACAGTGCTCTTCAGTACTGCAACTGTCGCATCTGGTTTGTTCTTCGCTATCCAGAGACTGCCATGGACGCTGCACATCTACGTTCTATTTCCCTTTTATTTTTGGCACGAGGTGGCAACACGCGTATCTGTCGCGTCGTCGGTCGTCCGTAATCAGAAGTTGGGCACAAGCTGGATCGCGAGCGCGGCACTTGGGCTCGTTTTGGTCGTGGCTGCGTTACAAAGTATGGTTGTACGTCGCCTTGTCACACTTTCATTGCGCGAGAATCTCAAACGAACCCTGAAGTTTGGATACAGCAACCGAGCAGTTTGGAGCGTTGGTTTCGTCACCATTGGGCTCGGGTGGCCCTTGACATCCTGGCCGGAAGGCAGAGGGAAGCTCTTCTTTGGACCATGGGCCGCTTCGTGTCTTCTCACCGCAGTATTCCCGTTGCTTCGCGTGGATCCTTCCGAGAGCCTTGGTACTATGTAAGGGTCCATGGACGTTTGTACCCTCCGTTATTGACGCCAATATTACAGAATGGCTGGTGGGGCGTGTATGTTATTCGCTGGGGAGCGGGCCGTGCGCAAGGTTTCGAAGATGGAATCGACCGTCTCTCTGCCTGCATCACGTTTCAGTTTTAGACTCACCGCTCGGATTCAGGTAATATGGAACTGCTTGTCCTTTTTCCGCTGGCGTGCTTACGTCCCCGCCACATTTTCAGCTGCTATTTATCGCGCTTAGTATGCTGATCACTGCGGCCTCTGTACAGAGCCTCCAAGCCAAGCACGGACTCCCCCGCCTAAATCAAGCAGCCGGATGGGCTATCTTTCGTGCGTTTAGACCCAGATTCAGATAGTAGCTTTCCTCCGAGATGATTAATGTCAATGTCTGTCCAGTGCTTTCCGCGCTTCTCCCGTTCTTCGTGAGGGCTCCCAGGACAGCGGAGGAGCGTCTGCTCACCTACTTCCTCTCGTTCTGCCCGTGCTTCGTCCTCCTGTCCATCCGCGCCGAGGGACTTTTCTATCTGTCGTACTGCACGACTTTGTATCTCTGGACACGAGTCGAGGAGGCCGTGCGCCCAGAAACGCAGAAACATGCCACGGGCGAATATGAATATGAGCAGAGTTGGAACCCGCGGCGTCTCAGCCTTGATGATGTTAGAATTGCGTTGTTCTTCTTGTTCTTCGTCCAGGTGGGCTTCTTCGGTACTGGAAAGTGAGTGCTGCCTATTTCTGGTTGCGGACGAGACGTTGATCGTGAACCTAGTGTCGCTTCTATATCGTACGTTCAGCTCTCTTGGGCCTCTCTGCGCGCAAACACTCATACTATTCATCCAATATCAGGTCGTTCTATCTAGAGCCGGTGTATCGGCTGGTTCCAATCTTTAACCCATTCTTAATGGCAGTCCTTCTCGTGAGCCTTGTCGTCGTTGAAGTATCCCCTTCATCGGCTTAACATGAACTTCAGCTTTTCAAGATTCTGTCTCCCTTCGTCTTCCTCTCGGCCGCTTTTGCCACCCTGAACGCGCGCTTAGGAATGCCACCTTTCGCGCTCTTCTTGGTTGCGCTCAGCCTCACCGATGGTGCGCCACACTCGTTTCCCCCGTCCTCGATTGCTGACGCAACGTGCTGATCCTTTCGCATGTAGTAATGACGATGACGTTCTTTTTCAACGTCACAGACACAGGTGAGAACAAAGACCGCTCTACGTCCAAAATTAGTTTCACATGATTTTATTTTTTTTCGCAGGTTCATGGTTGCAAATCGGCCAGTCGATATCGCACTTTTGCATCACTTCCCTGCTTCTCGTGTTCTCTGCTGGCATAACGTCATCTGGGGAGGCCCTGATGAGGGGTACGGTGCTGAAGCGCTCAAAAGGTGGTTGCCGACCTGAGACCCGACCGCAGGTCGACGACATCTCGTCCACACGCACTGGCAGTGGGCACTCTATTTCGGGCTCATCGTTTAAAAATAACGACATCATAAAACGTACAACAGCACCATGATCCCGGGCACGCCGCTAGGTACCCCCCCCCTGTCCAAATAGTATATATATATAGACTACAGAAGTGGACAATGCCTCATTGCTCGCTCGGTAGCCATATCGGTGCTTAAATTTCCGGCACCATGGTGACCACCGCACCGCGTCTCCTGGCCAGCGTAAGTTATGCGAACGATGTGTGTGTACACGAGCAGATCTCGGGCCCGAGTCCTTGAGAACAACGGGCGAAAGGAGGAAGACAATGCAACGATTGGGGTGACGACTCTGCGGTAAGTGTTAAAGAAACCAGCACAGCGCAGACGCGACTAGAGCTCCCAAGGACGTATGCGTATCGATTCGAGGGGCAGACGAGTACTGGGGCCTGAGGAGATACGATGTGTCGGGATCGATGATAGACTTGAGTACAGAGGTGAGAAGGATCGCAAAGGGGGGGCAACACTGAAAACTTGGACTTCAGAGAGAGAGGGATCGAGTATGTTCTCGTAGTTTCGTCACGGTGGGCCCAGCCAGGCGAAAGTACTCCTGGCTTACAAGAAATTGGTTTTACGCACTGCACGACCAGGTGCAGCGCGCCCTGATTGGGTGAAGGGACGGACAACTATTAGATCCCAGGGTAATTATACCGATCCGCCCCGAGTCCGCGGGTTCTTCAGACTCGGGTGCGTCGGAGTCCTGTCGCTTTACATCATTCCAGGAACAATGGTGACTGTTGTATCTCAATACGGTACGCAATCAGTAGCCATGAACAATTGGGATCATCAAGCGAAATGCGGTCGGTAGAATGAGCGGTGACCTTCGAGGGTTCGAAGCCCGAGAAGTCAGAACAATAACTTGAAGATGACAAACAAGGCCACCACTCTAACCGAAGGACCAGAGAATGGATGGTAACGTTCTCGAAGACAACGGCCCAGGTAGAGAGCGCAAGGCAAATCGAGAAGATGCGCGAAGGATCGTCGTTGTCTTTGGGTGGACGCTGATAATGATGTAGTAGGCGAAAAGACAAAGCATGTGGTAAACTAGCGGCGCCTCGTTTACGGCGATCGTCGATACGAGTTGGATGAGCGTTGCGGTGATACGGCGCATCGAAATGGGCAATGGACTATGCGAGCTCCGAGTCGAGCTCATGAAGGTGCCAAAACAATTGTCTAAGCACATGTACAATTGAGGGTATATCAACAAAATTCAGCGAACGCCCGTACAAACTTGAACTACTACACAACTTGAAGCTACTACGACACTACTACGACATATTGCGAACGAACACGTGATTGCCACCGCCACTAAGTATCACAAGAAGTATCGTTGGTCGTACCCTTGTCACCAGACTTGGTGGTCCCATTGGTATTGGTGTTGTTGTGATGCTTGGCAGTGGCGTCGGTCTTCTGGCCGTTGCTGGTGCCATTGGTATTCTGGGTGGTGCCATTGTTATTGCCAGCGTTGATGGTCTTCTGGCTGTTGTCCTTGTCATTGCCGTTGCCCGTGGTCTTATGGCCGGTCTTGCCATTATTGGTCGTACCCTGATTGTCGTCCTTGCAATCGCCGGTGTCGGTGTCAGTGGCGTCCTCCTTGTTGTTATTGGCACCGGACTTGTTCTTGGTACCGGACTTGTTATTGGTACTGGTGGTGTTATTGGTACCGGTCTTGTTATTGACAGAATTGGACGCGGTGCCGTTGTTGTTGTTAACTGTTGTGGTTCCAGTCGCGTTGTTCGACTGGCCGCCACCGTCTTTCGCGGTGATCTGTGAAGGGAGGGTCCGTCGAACCAGATCAATTGCCGTTTTGGACAAACAACTCACCTGAATACAATCATCAAAATGACCACGCTGCGCGACCGGGCCATTCAACGTCTGGTGGTTCGCTGCGGTACTAATAGTACACATTCTGTAAGTGCCCTCTGGGAGACCAGTCACGGTGATCGAAATCTCGCCGTTCTTGTCTTGGGGAGCATTGATGCCCTGAAAGAACGTGAAATTCTGAGAATCCAAGAGTTCGGTTGACGTGAGCGACTGAGTTTTCTGCACAGCGAGGTGGGTGTGGCCAATGTATTGCCCCTGGCCATCCACATCGGCCGGCGCAGCGAAGTAAGTTGACGCTGCATCCGCGAAGCTTCCCAATGCTATATTTTGGGCTTGCAGCGTGAAAGTGAAATTCGTGTTCGACGCAATGGTATCAAGGTTCTTCGGGTTTTGAATTCTGATAGAAGGCATTTTGGCTTTACTACAAACCTTCCCCATGGGAATTCCGTTACATGAGCCGGCTGGGTTCTGTGTACCATTCGTGAGGACCTGACCCTTGCAGAAATTGATGAAGTTGTTGCTGGAGGTAGCCGAAGCAGTCGTGCCCTGCTCTGTCGCGTTCTGCAGGCCATTACTCGAGGAAGCTATATTAACCAATGTCGGATCCAGACCTTGAAACAGGGTAAGTTGATTTTGCGAGATGCAGCGAAGGCACTCACATTGGGACGTCGCATCGTCGCCGTTGTTGGTGTTGTTGGCGTCGGCTTTGATGTTGCCTTTGGCTTGGGGGCCATGAACACAATAGAATAGATCGAGCGAAAGACCAACAAACCACGAGCCTGTAATCCCAAGCTATTCAAACGCTTTCTGAATAGACGGGGAGAGGAAACCTGATAAGATGAGGATTAGATAGGAGCACGCCAATTAACAGTGCTGACAGACGCACCGAGTCGTGAACTCGAGGATTAGGGAGGCCCAGAACGACAGAGGACAAGAGGGCCAAACTGAGGAAAAGGACAGGAATGAGTTTGGAAAGCATCGTTTGCTTGGCGTTGCGTCAAGTTGGGGGGGGAGAAAGAAATTGTGGGCAATAATCAATGAGCCAAGGAAAGGTAAGACGACGCCAGGCCGCGAGCTGTAGATGAGAAGAAAAAACCGAGTGGACGCGCAGCGCAAGGAAAGGAAAGGGGGGGGGGGGGTGATACTATCTTGACATTCTTCAAAGTTGACATGGTCGAATTATATCTGCTCGAGGTAGTCATTGTTCTGCTGTATCACGCTTCCCATCCCCGTATAGACACGATGGCCTCGACGATGGCTTCCATTGCCTTCTTTTGCTTCGTTCCTCGGCCGCGGAGGTAGCCCTCGTGACGCCACGATGTGAGATCATGGCGCAGCTTTCAATCCGATCCGTCACAACTTAGTGTAGCTCCAAATCAACGCCTTTGGAGGTTGTGACAACGGAAATAAGAAAAGACTTCATCCACAGTTTTGCGCATGCGATAGATCAAAAGTCGAAGCAGTGTCCAGTTGTACGGTTCTAATACTTGAAAATCCGTAGAGCCGACGGCAAAGTGCCTCAGTCTTCATTATCTTAACTGAGGTGAATTCCTATTACGCGTAGGTCAGTAGCAATGTGCATAACATCCAACGGTTTCCATTTTTGTTTTTCTCCAGCAGTGGAATCCGCTCCCCGAAAACGCTCGATATCTTGCTCGATATCAGAAAGGTGGAACGCTAAACAAAAGTCTGTGGGTCGTTCTTGTGCCGCCATACGTTCCACCACTGGATCTTCGCTAGTAGGCCACGTGCCAACCAAGGAGGTTAGTCGACTGAAATGTGAACGGCGACGGCGCCTCAATTCTCCTAGCGAGATGCATTGGCAACCAGAATGGGGGACATTTGGAAAGGGATGACCTTCCTGGGTCTGTGTGGCACAGTAGTCAGTATCAACGAGGCTCGTCTCATCGAGGGGGTGTTCTAAGTTTTCCACAAGCTCTACAGATCTGAAGCGGAAGCGCTGAACAATTGTCGATAAATAAAGCACAAGCACGGTGCCGCTTCTTAGATCTTAGAAGTCGGCAAGAACAATCGGCTCATTCGCGAACACCATTCTCCGGTCGATTTCCCCGAGGGGTGGTACTATTCTTGGAACAATTGTCTGACAGGGATTTGCCACTGGGACCAGCTGCATCTTTACTCCGCTCCGGGTCTTCAATTACTATGCCGAACATGTAATCCTTTTTATAAAAGCCAAGCTTCCCTACCCCTCCTCCTATAGTCTTCCAAGTCAAAATCACAATAAGTGTGGAGGGAGCTGAGCACTGAGATCTGAGATGCCGCCGCGCGCTGAGGCGAGGTGGAGTGGAGATCGCGTTTGGCGCCTCGCCGAGTCTAATGGTCGTTCGTATTTGCGTTCTCTGCGCCCTTGTGGAACTTGATGTCGTCGTCTTATCGAATGGGATATATCCTGGCGATTGACACGGGTATTTTGGTTGTGGTCACTGGTCAGGGACGCGCTGCTTGCACTGGCAGTTGCTCTGGATTTGTTCCCTTGGTTTTGCTCCAAGTGGTAGCTCTTAAGTTCTTTTCTTACATCTTTCTGCAAAATTAGGCCACCTCCTCTACGCAACACGTATCCACGACCAAAGAGTCGAACGAGATACTATGTGGGAAAGCTAGAGTTGCAACGCGGACGTGATCCTGTTGTGTACTAGCCGAATAGCGATGATCCTGTTGTACCAGGGTAGTAACAACCTGTAGCCCAATTTCGACGAAACGTTGTCGACTTCCGTTCCTGCCCAGGACGATTTTATTGATAATCTGTAAGTTGTAGCCTCTTCAAGAAGTTATTTTGTGACCTTTTGTTCTTTAGAAAAGAGTCACCGCTGCCTGCCAGTCACTGAGCCTCTCTCGAAATGAACAGTATCCATTTTCCTCGACCTCCGCAACAATTACAGTAGCTAAAGTAGGACTCAGTCCTTGTCACCTTGCTTACAGAGTGGCGTGCGGATGTTTGAATGGATGGCAACCAATCCGGTCTGCAGGAAGTGTAGCTACTGGGCTCGGTCGATTCCCGAGGCCTGAATGCAAGAAGTCACCATGATCGAGAGAACATAAGGGGTCGAGCATGTTGCTGCTTCATCACTGTTTTGAAGACTGGTCATATAGCGCCTCTTGGCACGGCGGATAGTGCAGCGTATGAACTGAATCATTCATGTCTAGAACGTGGAGTAGGAGTTGCAGAGAATACGCCTCAATACATTACAACCGTATCTAACCATCGGCGTCATCCGCAACCGCCTCTCCCTCGTTACGGTCTCATGGAATTTGTGACTCACGATAACGGCATATGGCAGCGTACACTGTATTTTGAATGCCAGCGTTGGGTCGAATGGTGAAGGCCAGGGAGGAATGGATGCGCATCAAAGTCCAGGCAAGTGATAAATCGTGTCGGGGGTAGAAAACAAATGGGGCCTGGCTCACCCAGACTCAAGGTTGCTCTCAGAAATTGCCAGACAGCCAAGTTTCCGTGGTAAGCATGGGTGGGAGGTTATCATGACTTGCAACTCGAGAAATTCATGCCTAGCCCTCTCTGCCCAAGGGTCCCGAAACGATGTGCTTGATAATTCACCGGATAGGCATCGATGTGATCCAGGTCAGTGGGAAAAAAAGCAGAGCATAGACCTAAAGCTGTGCCCTGTCGAACAATCATGAAGACGAAGGGCTCGAGGGCTGAGCGCTGATCCTGGTCAACTTGATGTGCGGACTGTGAATATGAGAACCCAACCTTACGGTAGCTCTTTTGACGGTGGGAAATTCTGCAGGGTCATCCAGACCGCACGGGCCATGGAAGGCGTGTGGGCGCTGGACATTATTCTGCTATCATACGCCCTATGCATGGCTTCGGTGGTGACCGCGGAGCGCTGAATGGAGATATGGTGGCCTTATAATGGGTAGAGGAGACTCGTAACCAGCGGAGGATTGAAGCGACTGGAGGATCCTCACCGAGGCGCGAAGCCAACACTGGTGCCAGAGTAATACCAATTTTGGTGTCGGTTACTCTTTAATTGCCCATGCCGCGCCATTCTACGTTGACAGTGGCGGTAGCGATAGGTTCCGAGTCGTTGACGCGAATGGACCCCTTAGAGCTTAGACGTCTTAGACCTTCAAGTGGTTAGAAACCTCGTGTACGCCCAAGACATCGCCATTCCTCGTGGGCTAATCCGTGATACGGTAAAAATTATTGAGCCCGGATCCTCTACTCCACTGAATGCGCCAAAGAATGCGCCTGTCGTTTATACAAGGTCAATTCCTGGGCTAGAACTCCCATCAAGCCACTAAATACCATCGGGTCGTTTGAACGCTGGATCTACGTTATGTATTGATTTTTTTGACATTCAAATTGCGCATCACACGCACTGATTGTGACCAAGATTGTGATCATAGACAGCAAGAACGAAACGGGCTCAACCTAAATTAATCACAAGGGCTGGTGCGCCTCTCCATGTGACCACTAGCTCTGTATGTCAGCAAGGAAAATTGATACCCATGAGTTGCGCCTCTCGCTAGTATCGCACTGCACAACGTTATCATGCATATCTCTGCCAAGGCCCGATCATCTGAGAACTCCGCTATACTATACTCAAGCCTAACAGTCAAGATACTGTAGCAATACACTCACTACAGTAGTGATAATAGTGCCCTTGATTGGTCATGCGCGCACTACAACAGATAGCAGAGCTGGTTCTAGATCATACTGTAAAGATGGTGCTAAAGCCGCTCTATGATATCTATATATGTATTAGTGCCATCATTTCGGAGACGATTGCAGGAGATTGGCTAGTAGTAGTCGCGGAGATACTGTGAAGATCTTCGCGACTATATGGTACTTTCGGAGAAACCTTCTGCTTGAAGCCCGATTGACACCTCAACAGTACACCCATTGCCTGTTTCATTGACGCTCCAAGGACTTTTTGTCTCACATCGAACCGGCGCATTCTACTAGGGTGACTCGCAACCCGGACGCATCTCTGGATGAACTTCAAGTTCACGATAACTGGCATGCTACCACATTTGGCCTGCACGTTTGGACTCATCTTATCAAATGATCACGGTGCTGGCACTATCCTCCTCAGACGTGACCGCCTGACCCCTTACGCAAGCAATAAAAAGGACGAAAATACAATTCTGGCTATCCCTCTGTACGTGTGGAAGGCAATGACATCTTTCGTGTACTTCGAAGTCCGTGTATTGCGGCCTTTCCACTCCTGCGCCAAGGAGGGTTCGCCGTGATCAGCACACCTCCCTGACTACAGCAGGTCAACTTCCTCTTGTCGGATGCCCTGAGTTACATTGGCCGCAATCGAATTTCTTCCTTTAGTTGCCAGTTCTATTCAAGAGGTCCGCGTACACCGGGCATCGGGATGACTAGCTTACTATGGCGAAGAGTAGAGTTCTCTGACGCCACTGCACTGCGGTGCTTTGTTCACGCTGGGTCGAAGTTCTAGACGGGCATCATCAGCACTGAGAACTGTACCCCTCGGAAATTAAAACGTGTCCCTACCCTGCATGCCAATCGGACCGGGTATCTTCAGTCGTCAATAAGGGATGACTAACTTCATGGGGCTAACCACTGGCTAGCTTGTCGCCATGTTGTTCTTGGTTGGGACTCGGAAGTCTGGTGTGAAGCATTCCTACTCGGTGGGAAGAAATCCCCTGTCAATAACGCGATACGGACATTGTCGGGGCCTTTTGCTTGGATGAATTCAATGCCGGTAAGTCCTCAGGCCCTGGGGTGCATCTCAGCTAGCTTACAAGGACACTCCGTCTGGGAACATTCTTGTTCGCTGAAGACGCAAAAGGCATGGCAAAGCGGTGGGCCTACTTCCGAAGTTCCGAGGTACCTGTTAACCTTGGCATCTGGTGTAGGTCTGGATCAAATTACCGAGTGCCCCATCTGGCCAACAGTCGCGCACTCGATCATTGACACCTTTCTCGTTTATGCCATCGTTCTTGGCAAATTGAAAACTGCAATAACTCCTTTGTTAGCTTCGAGTTCTACGCATCTAGGCCACGGCTGCGGTGTTGCATACGTACGATGTCTTTTAGGTGTCACACATCACACCAACGAACGACAAGAAGCCCAACAAGGTGCTCAGAAAAAATTGACGGGCGAGTACGACGCCTGGACTCCTCTATCGCACTCAACGTCACTTATCTGGCTAGATTCGTTTCAACGTATCGATCATGTTGGTGTGCTGCGCGCCGTTCTGATCTCCCGGGTCTGTATGTGTGAAAACGATTTCTCCCTGGCTAATTTTCAATGTTACACCACAACCCGATAAGCCGAAACGTAAAAGTACAGCGTGGTGCAGTGATGAGGAAATCGCCAATGTGTTAACCTAATTTTGACTGACCAACGGGCTAGCAGCGTACCCCGGAAATCGGAAATCGGGGAGACGCGAGGGGTAATCGGCGGTTCGACTTCGCCGCCCAGTATTCCAGGGGCGGGCACTACTGTACACCTGCTGTGCACTACAGTATGCACGACGATCTATGTGAAGGACCACCCACGATTGTACTGTAAAACCAAATACTTGACCCAACAGTTCTTAACTGTAATGCCGTCGACGCAATGCGCCCTACAGGTAGAAAATGCAATCCCTGGTGAAAGGCGTCCTAGCAAACATCGCTGTATTGACGGGCGTCTACGTGTCACCTGCATCGCAGAACCTGATGAGTGAGCAATGGAAGGTCCTGATCTCTCGGGCCTGACTGTAGGGCGTACACTGCACTTCACACATTCACGTCTTATCGGCTATATGTTTGTTTTCCAAAGTATTCTCACTGTAGTTCGGTTCGGGGGATGCACGTTGGGTACTTGGGCACCAATCAGTGTATAGTAATGAGTAGCCCGATTTTTTTGAGCGATGTCAGTGCTTGAGATCTTGACAGCTTGAAAACACCACGTTGCAGACTTATCTCGTGTAAGTTACTGTAGCTAGCACCAACTTAGAAGAACAGAAGATCTAGGCACGACCCAGAGTGTAGGGGCACACGCCTTGCCCAACGCTATGGACAGCCCATTCCCGCGTGCCAGTATGTCCCTGAGAGGTTTTGAGATCTGCCAAAGAAGAACAAACGCAATGCAATTCTGGGAGCCGGCGCATGGCACGGAAGAATTTGGAGAATGTCACAGCATGCACGACATTGGGGTGCGACCTTCCGCGGGAAAACATAGACGCTACGATACCGAACTACTGGCGTAGAAGCGTATCTTGAATGGTGCCATCTGACACTTGTGACTTGAGTGCGTGACCTTCCCTTCCGCCGGAGTCAGCATGTGAGCGGAGAGATACCAGCCTCGAGGCGATGCGATGTGCCGACGAATTCCGTGTGCTGGGTCGAAAGCAGGTGGTTGGCGTTCACCCGGAGAAAGGTTAACCCAGCGTTTTAAGCGCTTAAGGTGAAAATATCGTGCTCTGGCCCGCTTCCTGATCCTTCTTCCACCTAAATTGTAAAAAAAGTTTTCCAGAGTACTGTACTTCTGTAGTACCTGAAGGCCTGAAGGGTCTGGACGGTGCACAGGAAGAGGGCGTCGTCTTGGACGTCATCTATGTCACACGGCTCCAAGCCCGCCTCCTCAGAGCTAATTGGAAAATTGAGATATTTGACACTACAGTATCAGTCAGCAGAAGTATGGCTTTCGTCATCCTCACCATCAATCTACACATAGTCTACACATGGCCAATGGATGTGTGTAGTTAGTGGGCGCATGGGTGGAGTGAGGGACCTTCCTTGGGTTCTTCTTCCTGAACTAAAAATTCTCGCCCTCTGGGATATCAGGTCCAGTTCTCCGCGGGATCAACGTCAATGTCAACTCCTGACCACGTACTAAGATATTACCCGATGTCCACGACAGTCTTATCATGCATGGTGTGGTTTGTCGAGCTCGCCACTATAGCCTCAGGGCCACGTGTCAACTAGCCGTTGAATTGGGGCCTGGCCAAATTTCTCGCCCGTTCGTCGGACTTCGGTTTCTTCGTTCCGTGCCTCGTGCAACCTCCACTGTGGTCTGCTCCTGCACTTGTTTTTTTATGCTCCATTTTTTCAATGAAGAGGATTGGCCTCACACTTGGAGCAGAGAAGCATAAGCATGGGCCCACTCCACTGCCAGCCGACAAGCTCGGGGAGCACATTCTTTTTTCTGCAAGATCCTCGGCTGCGCCTGCCGACCGAAGGACGATTTCCGAGGGCGTCGTGGGTTCGGTGAGCAAGGGAACCGTGCATCACACGGTGATGACGTCCGAAGCTTCTTTCATCGTCCGTAAGGATCACACGTTACACTGCCTGCGTCGTACTCCGTCGTTCTGGGAGCCCATACTATCTGTGGTGAATCAAATGCTCGAATATCCCCAAATGCACTCTTCTCGAGGTTCTGACTCCTTTAGGCGCATCATTCTGGATTTGTCAAATCTTACGCCGTTGACTCAACCCTCACCGCTGTGAGGTCCTAGTCGTGTCAGTTGACATTCTACCCCCAAAAGGTAGGTGTTGCCACTGTCAGTCTCGGATATTCTCGGGGACCCAGAGAAAGCAGGGGGTGGACGAGAGAATGACCGCCGGTGCATTGACTTATGGACATTCCAATCGAAAATTCCATGCACCGGCGCCGCGCCTTGCAATATTGCCGCCACTACTACAGAAGTAACCTGCGAACAAACAATCCGCCAACTTGCTGGCTCTATTCCGAGATTCCACACAACGCTGAATGACACTGGCATACAGTGGCAATGCATGCTGTTACTGTAAACAAACCGAAAAGGCAGGACCGTCCCGACCCACTTGCTGCCTTTCGTCACCCCTACTTGTAACCGCCTCGTGGATGTACCTTACATTAAGAGAGCCCTTGAGGCATGGCGAGGGCATCCCGATTTCCAATACTCAATAAGTGTATGTGAAATACAGACCATGAACTGAGATAACTTACGCTCACCCGAAGTATGCCAGTGAGCGCCTCGCAACGCGTAACGCATCGTGTACGGTGCTACAGTGCGGCCGGCGGCCGAGCCGACACCTTTTTCCCTCGATCCTGACTTCCTATTCTGGATGACGTTATTGGTTTTTTTTTCTTTTTCTATTTTTCCGCCGCTATCGGAAAGACCAATCGATAGCTTCTCGGACTGGTAGGCTATCAATCGATCCTCGTCATGTAGGTCTTGATTTCTGAAAAGCATGCTTCTACACGAAATTGACCACATAGAGCTTGGAGCACAATCGAATGTTCCTATTACGTCCAACATGGCAGGCGCCGCAGAAGAGAAGCAGACGGGTCCACTGCTCCTCCGAGGTAGTGTTTAACAGTCGTGTTTGTTCCCAGTCTAATCCCTAGATTACAAGTATGGCACATACATATCGTAAGTCATTCTGACATTACAGTGTCCCCCTTGGACAAACTAGGGGGAGGCACAAGAAACTAAAATTACACGGGGACATGGGGATGACACGTGGCGTCGTGGCGGGAATTGTGGGGCGTAAGCGCTAATAAAACATATCGGATTTCACAAAAAAGGGGAAAACCCGATAGAATGGGAGGTCATTGAAGGCATCGTGTCGTGGCTTCGGCCCTTCTGGAGTAAATAGTAAGCATCAGAATATGTTTCACTAGATCCACGAGACCAGGACGGCGGAGACTCACGTGCATTGGCAGTGGAGAAAGTCCACATGCCATGGTAGGGCGCGAAAACCATATACATCAACAAGGGGCATCAACTTCGTAATTGAGGATCATATCTGTGATAGCGTAGCTGCGATCACAGGGACATGCACGACTTGCGCAGCAGCAAGCCATATCTGCAAAGGTGACGAAATGTTAAGCCTGATCATATGACGTGGCTTAGCAACCGTACGTTGTAATAACGGTAAGACCGCTGATCAGCCTCCGCGGTCCTCTTCCGCAAAAAACGCGAGCCCACGAACATGGCCAATACGCAGAAGGGCACAGCGAAGAACGAGCCGAGCTCACACGCCCAGGACAGACCGAGGGACCAGGCAATCAGCACCATAAAGATGCCGATCCGGCTTCCCTCCGGCCATAGAATCGGGATGGTCCGCCGACCCATGCGTTTGTCCCCGATTTCGTCGCGGAAGTCCTGAGCGTAAATGGTTGAAACGATGATAAGCGCATTGATGGCGAAGGAAATTTCTGAACGTGTGGATATCGTGGTTTGGCCTGGGGCAAAGGTAAGGACTTTGAGCACGATCACGGGCTGTGCGGTGGGGTGGGAGAAACATACCCGAGGCGATCGCAAAGGCACCGGCGTTAAAAGATGCATACCCCCATGCATTGCAAATGTTTCGCAAAAACAAATGCGAGTGTAAACCGAATTCGTTGTGCGCAAGGAAGGCCAACGCAAGGGATATGCCTTGCCAGTATGCCTCAAGTCTCACAGAAACGGAGAGGCACAAAGGCATCAGCATCCAACGCAGACTGCGTGCGGCATCAACGGATATCAGGCCCGAAGGAATGGGCCTCCATGGCTTGTTTGATGAGTCTTCCTCAGGGTCCAGACTCTGATTTGAGACACAAAATTGAAGCAGATGTAACCATGTCCAAAGCATGGAGAAAAACATGCGATCGGGGGTCGTGCTAGGCGAGGCGAGAAAGGCAAAAAGGGTCTGCCGCAAGTGAGCAGACAAGAATAAGAGGGTTGGTACGATGTCTTACTACAGGTAACAAAATGGTCTTGAGGTCGGAACGAGTAAAGAGGTAGAGGATCCTTGGATAGTTTTCCGAAGGCAATTTCACGCGCAAGCCCAGGCTCCATGGAACGTGCAATGGGGAATGCCCAACTACGGAGAGAGGGAAGGCGGACATGGCGGGGAAGAACGGAAGGGGAGGAGGGATGGGCCGGGCGGTCAGCGGTGTGTAGGTGGGCTAGAGCACCGACTTATAACTTGGTGACGAACCCACCAAAATCATCCCAAGGCCAGAGAAGCAAGCAGGGACAGATCTATCGCGGAGTAACCATTTTCGGCGACAGGATGTGCAAGCAGAGGAAATGGGACATGCGACAGAAGAAGGCAGGGGACTCAGGGCGCGCAGAAAGCGAAACGGAAGATCAGGATCGTAAGCGAGCGCGTGTTGAATGAATTGTACCCTCATCAGGATCACTAATCAATCGACATGTAAATCATTTTCCGGACATATGCATGGTGTACCATGTGGGGAACAAAGTCACGCAAAGTTGCTCAAACCGGTAAATATGGTCCCCACACCTATATCAGCTATCTTGCAACTAGGCAACTGGGAAGTAGCACTGGTCGAATTGCTTCCGAGGTCGCCGGAGTAGAAGTTATCAGAGCGCCGGAGTTATCAGTCCTATTGCCGCCACGTGGAGAAAGGGGGAAGATTCGAAGCCGTCCCAGCCTGCCTGGAGTTTGTGAAGCAGTATCTGAGTTGGGTAACAGAACTGCGCATACGTACGACCTACACATGATTTCGAGTCCCGAGTCGAACCGCAGGTCATGGCTCTTACTGGTAGCCACGTTAACACAAGATCAAGAGTTCATAATGAAGGCGATATGATGCCGCCATACGATAAATAATTGCCGAGCGATCGCGAGTAGCAAAGCAAGTAAAGTCAGGAATATGACAGTGGTCGCTGGCGAGGTCTGACAGTGTCGTCACATTGTGACACCGGCAGAAGGTCACACAGTCACACAGTCACATCTTGCTGACGTGCTGGCTGACGTGCTCTCCTGACAAGCTAACTAGAGTTCCCCACTCACTAACTTAGAACAGTCTAGTGTGATCGACACTACTACGTGCCTGGCTTGGTACTAGAGGGCATAAGTTATGATGCCGAACCACGTTCTCCGTTATGTTTGCACTGAGAACATAGGGCTAGAATTCTCACCACCCAGGATCAGAAGGCATTGCTCGTGCCCACCCCCCGGCTCGCCATTGTGGTCATCGCTGGTCGCTCGCACGCTGCATTCACTTCTCGAGGCTCACAGGTTCACTTGTGTGTGAGACGGGCGCAGAGCAGGCTCAGGGACTAGAAGTATTCCACGGCGACAGATGGCGACAGTTGCGCCTGTACCTGTCTATGGGCGACATGGGCACCCCACTTCTTTGAAGTCGCCGCGGTACTCTTGCTCAAAAGAAGAGTTTTTCGCATTTCGGAATTGGGGATTCGACAAGCAATATTCAAGTTCGTTACCCCTGCGCATCGTGGCCGCCCCATTTTTTTGAATTACTGTACCGTGTACTTACTCGTGCCTGTGTTTCGATAACACACACATACATCATGCAGGGCGTATTCGCTTCCCAACTATGGATCTGTAGAAGTTGGCACTGACACAAGCCGACGGCAGGAGGCAGCGAACAGTGCAATTGAAATAACTCTGGCATAGCCCTAAAATTTCGACCCTACAGTCTAAAGAGGGAACATCTCCCGCAAGAGTTCCGCCTGTACCAAGCAGAAAAGCAGAACGAGCGTCGTTATCTATCCCCGAAAGGTTTGGATTGCAAGACATTGAAGTGGATCCATACCATCTGCCATAGCGTCTTCCACATGGCGAAAACAAAGCACTGTGTACAGTAGCTGCAGAGCCAGAATGGGCTGATTTGGGTATTGGAAATGAAGTGAAGCTTAGTAGTAGTAGATTACTAGCAGGAACGTGGGTGACACGGGCTTAACCTCAGAATATACGACCACGGCGACCAGCTTCATCATTCTCGTCCTGCAGCTGCATAACGTGTAGCACAGCACGAAAGCTGTAAGCGAAACCCGAAGGAGTTAACTGATATCCCGGCACTTGGCTATGTCGTCGGAGAACCTCGCCGCAACACCGCGACCGCTGACGCCGCCGTCGCCTCTGACCTTCTCTCCCGTCGGGTCAGAAATTTTGGAATCAGTCATGGTCCTGTCTGGTGTCCATTCGCGCGCTGTCTCTGGCGATAGCAGTCGTCCCACAATCTCCACCCACGGTTCCCCCACCCCCTTCCGTGACATCTCACTTCCTGGCCCCGACGACCGCTCTCTCACTCCCCCCGTGTCCGCCATCAACACCGCAGTCCATGCACACCGCTCCGCGGCCTCACCCGCGCCATATCCCAGCGCGTCCTCCACTTCCCTCACCACATCCACCCAGACGCTGCGCCTATCGAGCTCGTCGTCCCGCCAAGCGCGCCAGCAGTCTTCCTCGCGTCGCTCGACCCCAGGCGACTCACCGACAACCACAAACGGCTCGGCGCGCCGCCTCCCCACGCCCAATCCCACTGCAAGCTCGACGTCACTTTCCGCTGCCGCCCGCGAGGGGGCAGCCTCAGCCAAGCCTCCACGCGCACCAGTGCAAGAGACTGCCCCGCGCATGCGCACGATTCCCCATCTGCCCAACGCGACAAGCGCCGAGCCAGCGCCGCCACCTGTGATGTATTGGAGCAAGGCCCCGGTCTGGGGTGCGCTTCCAGCACACGGCTTCCGCGCTCACAGCGTCACCCTGGCCGACAACGTGGCGTGGATATTTGGCGGCTGCGACGACAAGGGATGCTTCAAAGACATGTGGTGCTTCAATATCGGTGCGTGCTCTAAGGCTTAGGCTATTTTGTAGCTCAAAAAAAATAATTGGCTGAACGAGGACGGCCACACGTGCCCTCACAGAGACGATGCAGTGGACGCATCCCGAGATGCAGGGCGACGTGCCGCCACCAGTTCGCGCACACTCTGCGACACTCATTGGTCGCAAGATCGTCGTCATCGCCGGTGGGGAGGGCGCGACGTACTACAACAGCGTGCACGTTTTTGACATCCCCACGCGGCGCTGGTCGCGCCCGACATTGACGACTGCAGATGTTCCCCCACCACGGCGCGCACACACGACGGTATTATACCAGAGCAAGATCTGGGTATTCGGCGGCGGCAACGGTCTGCAGGCACTGAACGACGTCTGGACGCTAGATGTTGGAACTTCGCTCGACAGGATGAAGTGGGAACAGATCACGATCACCGGGCGTAAGCGGCCGTCGCCGCGCGGCTACCATACTGCCAACCTCGTACAGAACATGATGATCGTCGTCGGAGGGAGCGATGGGCGGGAGTGTTTCCAGGATATTTGGTGTCTCAACCTCGGTGCGTGTTGTCGCGCTTTTTCCAGCCCCGTACCCGCAATCGGACCTGACGCATATAAACGCACATCCAGACACGGCAGTTTGGGCCCAGGTCAAGCCAGATGCCCTGCACCGTCGCCTGTCGCACTCGTCAGCGCAAGTGGGCTCGTACCTTTTTATTTCCGGAGGGCACGACGGCTCTGAGTATACCCCGGAATTGCTACTGTTTAATCTCGGTCAGCTTTCTCTCTCTCCGCCGGTTGATCTGGGTAATAACTGCGTTGCCTTGGTCCGTTCATCGCCCGACAGTGTCACTGCAGTACGAGCCTCGCACGAGGCTTGGCCGGGCGCCGACGCCACGTGGCTATCATGCTTCGCTCCTCGCCGACTCTCGGCTCTTTATTTTTGGGGGATTCAACGGACACGACGTCTTTGACGACGTGCACATCCTCGACCTTGCCGCTGCTGCGTATCTCCCCCAGGTGACCAGCTTTAGTATCGACGCACAATGATGTACCTTTCCCCCCAGTTTTGCCCGTCCATCTTTCGTTATCTTTGCATACCTAAGCAGTCTCAGCAACATATATCGCTCTTTCTTCCCCCTACTTCCTGTTGAAAAAATTCCCCAACAAACATAACACCTGTGACCCCGTTACCTCCCTAATCGTTCCTTTCTTTGTGCACACTTATATTTTTTTGGGTGTTTTTACGCAGAACTTCGCATTCAGGAATTGTGGATTAGTCGCAAGATCACTTGATCAATTAAGCAAATAAACCACTTAGTTGTTTAGCTTCGGGACGCCACACTGCGCCCATCATCAGAGTTAGTTTTCTGTCGTATCTTGAAGATCAAGCCCCAAAGTACACACGCGATAAGCCCGATCGCTCAAGGGGTATTCTGGAAGAGATTGGGATCATGTTGATACCTACACACGCGGGGTCAGGCCAACGCCATGGGCCAGGTCCCTGAACGGAGAAAAAGTCACACATGCACATGGTGCAATTTGAATTCCGGGGAATAGGAAAGGGTTCCGGGTGGGTGGACAAAACGTGTCAGTGAAAATTACGCCAAATGGAGAGAACAGAATATATGGTACCTAACACATGTAGAAGATGGGAAAGATACAAGCAAGAAACAGAACAGGTGACGATATGACAGGTATCGTAGGTGATAGCTGACTGGAAACACAAGGAAGAACTCTCCGAATCCCCCTTCTTCTCTTCGGGTTTACGCACTCGATTTGATAATATCGGCCGCCTTTTCTGCGACAGCTACGACTGCTGCGACAGGATGCCCACTGATCTGGTTTGGGAACACGGATGCATCGGCGACGCGGAGGCCCTGGATGCCGAACACGCGGAGGTGAGAGTCGACAACACCCGTCTCAGGCGAAGCGCCAATACGTGCGGTGGACGTCTGTAAAATTTAGCCGTGAGTTCATACGAAGGCGGAAAACGGGGGGAAGGGGGCGGTAGGAAGGGCAACGGTGATAAGACGGCGGGACGCACAGGGTGGAACGCGCCGCTGCAGTGGCTGTGGATGTATTCTTTGATCTCCTCGTCCGTAATCTGTAGTAAAGTGAGGATCACACAGTAATAAGGAAGCGGGTGATGTGACTGTACGTACGCGATCCGGGTCGGCATCGCTCATATAAAAGAAGTCGTTCTTGTCGGCAGAGTCAGCTTTGGGCTCGAGTATGCCCTTCACACGCTCTGTGCGGCTAATGCGCATGGTAAACCGTACTCCGCGCACGAGGACATTCATATCGTTCTCCGAGGAGAAGAAGCTGTTAGGCTCAGATGTTAAAATAACCGCAAAGACAGCGGGCACGTTGCACTTCGTACTTGGGATCGAGGACCGGTTGGTCGTACACACTCGCAGAATTGATAGTGATGGTCCCTGAACTCTCGGGTTTCAGGACAATGGGACCCTGCGAAGTGAGCCCGTAAGTTATAAATTTAGAGAGTTAATTGCTGCCGGTCTCACCATAGTCGCTCCGTATATGCCAGGTGGTGTCTGGACATCAAAACCTGCGATGACCAGCGGGAAAATAGCGATCTCGAGGTCGGGAGTGTTCGGTCCGGCATTGTTGCTACGGACCGGAACATCCGTGGCAGATTTCGAACCAAATGGAAGTCTACACATATCAACCGTTCGACACGGCGTTCATTCTAGGGCTGATGTAGACACGCACTTATCGTCATCGACGCGGATAAAGGCGGCGGCAGGACAAGCGAGAGTGGCCATCGGACCCTTTTTGAACAGAAGCCACTGTAGCATCGCAACGGCTGCGCGAACGGGCGAGTTGAGGAAATCAAGCGAGTATCCAGACTTGGCACGCATACAGATAGGGCCGGATGAAATATGCTAGTCGCTAGCAGTTAAAAACTCAATGATAAAACTTCTGCGTGGAGATTACTCACATCGTAATAATTCTTGCCAACCTGAGGCAGGTCTTTCACCACTTTGATACCAACCTTCGATAATTCCTCCTGCGGGCCGATGCCCGAAAGGAGTAGAAGGTGGGGAGTCGCGATCGTGCCGGCACTGAGAATGACTTCGCGAGTGGCACGGACGCAATATTTCGGTGAAGTTGGGGACTTCGACACTTCGACACCAATCGCACGAGGTTCCGCACCAGACTCGTCGAACAAAATTTTCTCGACCATGGTATAGATCGCAACAGTGAGGTTGGGACGGCTTAGGACATTGGGAGGCAAGTAGGCGACGGCAGTCGAGTTGCCTAAAAAATGTCAGTGAGGCTTCTAAGTAGTCAGATTGAACTCGAGCAACCTACGTTTTCCTTTGTCAATGATGGCAAGGAACGTGGATGAACCGATGTGTCCCTTCGCTGTGTCGAAGTCGCTGATTTGGGGTCAGTATCCGCACCTCGATGATTGACGAAAAAGTCTCCTACGGAATACGTTTGGCTCCAAGCTCGTCACACGCATCAAGGAGGATGTCGGTTATTGGCTGGAATAAGATGTCATTGTCTGGGTCGTGTTTATAGGAAAACTCAAACATACCACCGGGTCAGGGTGGCATGTCTTCCATGGTCCGCTAGAGCCGTGGTCCGAGACTACAACATCAGGATGTGCAGGGTCAGGTTTGTAAGCTTCGGACTTGATGAAGTAACTGAGGGCAGCTGTTTGATGAACACCCACGGACCGCGGACCGCGTTAATCACGGTGTAGTACACATCACTTACGGATGAAGGTCTTTGTAACTCCACCCTGTAGCTCCTAGTCGCTCCCATTCATCAAAGTCTGATAGAGGCATCAACATGGAGTTGAAGAGCCATCATACGGAAGCGCACCCTCCGGAGAACAGTGCTGATACATGAGGGCGTTAATCGAGCTGCGGAAAGTCAGGCGCATCAGCTTACAAGCACTCGACTCAAGAGCGCGATTAGTACCAACCTGCAACCTCCAAGGACCTTCCCACGGGGGACATCATGCGTGCGATTTCCAGCACGCGGTTGCGTCCTTCAGGTCGACCAAAATCTCAGTGGACAAAGACAGATCGCACATTGGGCATACGCACACCGATTTATAGTCCCAATCTATCGGTGATTTCAGAATTTTTGGCCAAGCAAGAGGTATTTGCGTAAGGAACTCTTTCTCGTGACTGAGGACGTGACGGCGATGTTTGCGGGCTAAATACGCGACGACGACGATATGCGCATGGCACGTACTTGTCCCCAGCCTCAATCAAGAGGACAGTCACATTTGGATCCTCCGAAAGACGCGATGCGAGAACTGAACCAGCCGAGCCTTACGACAGTTCACATGAGTAGTGCGCCACACCAACAATCCCAGCAGTGACATGACGAACCTCCACCGACAATCACGTAATCATACGCTTTCCAGCTATCTTGGTCACTATTATCCTTTCCCTTGACCTCCGTTGCGCAGATACTTGGGTCAGAGACGTAAGAGTGCGAGGAGCCCATTGCCTGAGGCTGAAGGTGCAACTATTCCCATGACGCCCATAGAAGAGGGTTAAGTATGGGCCAGGCCATTACATAATGCGCTGTCATTCTTCTATTCTATTGCTCGGCTTAAAGCCGTTTTCAAAGCGATGGGTCATGCCAACTGTGATGCTAGCTGTTAGTACCGTGACACGGGCGGGGTTTGCCCTGTTCCCCACCCGCGAGAAAGTGTCATTTGGCGCCCTATTGTCGCGCGTTTTCCCAGGCTGAACTCACTTCTGTGATTTCGTCATAGATTAACGCGACCAGTTCGACTGAGACCGCCAAGGGGTGGGTAATAGCGGAAGTTGGCAGCACCGTGACAGTGTGTCCAACGTGGCGGCAGTGCGTACTGGTGAGTTGCTGAAGCTCCATCCGAGTTCGAGTTGACACCGGTCACTGTATAAACTCAGAGTCCATGTTCGGGCCAGTGGCACTGGCACCCACTCTCCACCATGACGACGTCGCAGGTAAGAATCGACTCATGATTTGGCTGACTCGCTATATTAGCCGACTCCCAGATTTGCCGCACCCCACTGCACGACCGCCGCGGAGGTGCTGAAAGCTCTTTTATTGCCAGTGATGCAGTAGCCGTGCTACATCCTCTGTAATTTATTCCCTCACACGTCCAATTCTCGAGCCATTTCAACGGCGGAAGAGACTCGTAAGCTTGGCAGTGATCTTTTGGGGCTCAAAGGTACGATTATGGGTTTTGGAGGGCAGCGCTACGAGCACCCCTCGGTTCGACTGAAGAGTAAAACACTCGCGCCTTATCTGAGTTATGGTATCCTCGGAGTCTGCTTTCGCCTAGCATACCCCGGAGAAGCTCGATCGAGAAGATTTCAATGGCGTATGGACGGCATGCGAGGGCCGAGTATCTTTGATTGGTTTGTCCCTGCCCGCGTTCTGCCCATGATCTCCTGTGGGTCAATGGCTACACATTACCGGTCACCGTCCTCCGTTTATAAAAGGCCTAACTTATTCAAGTTCTGATGACCATCGCCCTCTAAAGAAATACTCTCTGAGTCATCGGGTCTTTTTCTCATGCGGGGACTCCTTCAGGTCTTGACGATTTGTTCCATAGCACTAGCTGCTTCCACCCAACATGCCAACCGCGTCATTCACGAGCGACGCGCGGCCGCACCCGTGGGGTGGGTGAAGTCTCACAAGGTGGACGCAGAAGATATCATCCCCCTGCGTATTGGGATAAAGCAGCAAAACCTTCACATGCTCGAAGACCTTCTGATGGGTGTCGCACATCCATCATCACCAAAATATGGCAAACACTGGACTCCCGAACAAGTCGTCGACTTCTTCGCACCGGGCGAATCTGCTTTGTACTCTATTCGAACGTGGCTCAGTACTTCTGGCATTACTGAGGACAGACACCGACTTTCCCTCAACAAGGCATGGATCGAATTGAACGTGTCAGTGGCTATGGTTGAGCTGCTGCTGGATACAGAATACCATATTTATGAGCACCCTTCGGGCGTGAAGCAAATTGGTACGTCGTGACTCCGAAGCTACTGGTACTCGCGAGTTGGCTGACCGGTTCATTTTCATTAAGGCTGTCTTTCTTATTCCGTGCCCGAACATATCAGCGATCATGTCGAGATCATCACGCCAACACTACACTTCAACCGCCGTGTTCCGGGAGACCCTGCGCGCCTGCGCAAACGAGCCAACCTTGGTCAACCATCGGGCCCGAAGATAGTTAGCGCGACGATTGATGTTCCGTTTTCATTGGAAAATTGCGATGAATATATCACCCCGGAGTGCATACGTGCCCTGTACGATTTCTATTATACACCAAATGCGACAGCGAAGAACTCCTATGGAATTGGTGAGTTTTAACTGGATAATTTTGGTGGTTCTCACTGAACCGTCCCTCAGTTGAATTGACACCACAATCATACATTGCCTCGGATCTTGATTTATTTTTCAGGTGCGAATGATTCTCGCAGCGCCAGGCCGATGATAACCGAAATTGTTTAGCAATTTTTCGTCCACTCAGCTTGGACAAAGACCAACGGTCGTCTCTATTGACGGAGGCAAGTCCACGTTTACTGATGTTCGAATGCGACTGACACCTGACAGGTGTACTCCAAACCACTCAAAACTCTACCATCAACGTAGAGAGTGACTTGGACCTGGGATATGCTATGGTATTGACCAATCCACAGCCAATCACCTTGCTGCAGACTGGTGACCTTGTAGAGGGTTAGCCGTAGTTCCTTGTGAGATCGACGTCATTAATGTTTATCAGGTGCCAGCTTTAATAATTGGCTGGACGCTGTTGACCAGTCCTACTGTACGTTTGAGGGTGGAGATGAACCAGATCAGGTCGGCGCGGTCTAATGCTGTGTCCCTGCAGACCTCTGATTCCCCTCTGTATAGGACGGAATCTATCCTGACACAAACCCTGGAGGCTTTAATGGTTCGCAAAGTCCTTTCGCATTTCTAGATCAATCTAATCTTCTCCTATAGAGACCGAATCTTGTGGCATCGTCAAGCCACCTTTCGTTGTCTCCGTCTCATACGTAGCGGACGAGGGCATGTTTAGCCATCGATACGCCATCCGGCAGTGCAACGAGTACGGAAAGCTCGGCTTATTGGGGACAACCGTTCTATACAGCTCAGGCGATTTTGGGGTGGCTGGTTATGGTGGCGTTTGCCAAAACTCAAGCGGTGAGCGCGTTCGGTTAGCAACCGGACCAGAGCATAGGACTTACATCTTCAGAATTGGATGATACAAGCTTCGACTCAACTAGGTTCAGTCCTACGTTCCCTGCGTCGTGCTCATACGTAGTTGCTGTCGGGGCCACCCAAATAAATTCAGGCTCGACTGTAACTGATCCGGAAAAAGCATGTGACCGGGTTATTTACAGTGGAGGAGGATTTAGTGACATATTCTCAATGCCGTCATACCAAACGGCAGCAGTCACCAACTTCTTGGAAGAGTACCCTCCGCCATATAGTGCAGCTCAGTACAATAACTCCGGAAAGGTATCGCTACTATTCTAATTCCCTGCTTGGCTGGCTGATAACTCTTTTATTCAAGGCGCGCGGATTCCCTGATTTGTCTGCAAATGGGTGAGCTTGTCATGAATTAAGGTGCCTGATACTACATTTGACCAATACCTGGAAGGGCGAACTATATTATTGTCATAGATGGACAGTTTGGTTCTATATTTGGAACCTCCGCAGCGGCTCCAGTCGTGGGGTCGATGATTACCATGATCAATGATGCACGGCTTGCCATTGGGAAGGGATCAGTCGGTGAGTCTCGCAACCTATCCTCCATGCACGAAGACCGCTTATTTGGACCCGCAGGCTTCATCAATCCCGCAATTTACTCCTCACAATTTGCAAATGCATTCAATGATATCACCACTGGGAACAACCCAGGATGTGGTATGTGTTCTTATGTTAGAGTAAGCTTGTTATACTTAATATGTGCACGCCACAAGGAACGGATGGTTTTACTGCGTACGTATATGCTCCTGTAATCCTTACTTATTCGCTGAACCTCTATGAAGTGTGAAGGGCTGGGATCCCGTCACTGGTATGTTGCGCTTCCTCTTTTTTCTCCCTGGCGACTTCTTATCACATCCTCGTGGAAAGGTGTTGGCACACCTAACTTCACGAAGCTTCTGCCCTTGTTCCTTGAACTCCCCTGAGCACCCTGGATTGTGGCCCTCATCACAATCCTGTAAGTACATTCCCTCTGGGGGAGAAAGACTTGCAACCAGACAGAAATGTATAGGCCGTGGAAAATAGGCCACCAGAAGTTTGTTATTTAAGTTCTTTACAATGCTTTCATTTCTATGTGGAAACATGTTGGTTTTTGGCGCCTGCATGAGTAAATGCTGTCCATGTGAGGGGTGACCGGTGACTAGTGACTGCCCTTGGGTTTGATTCTTGAGCAGTTCGGGTTTGGATGCTGTATGCATATCAAGGGGGTTGGTTCATGGCCCATGACCCGGAGTGAGGGCGTAAATATATTGCTGAACGGTGTGACTTACTACTCGGGACGCGGGACGAGTGACGTGATGGTTTAAGATCTTTAAGAGTTAGGTTCCTACGTACCACGTACTGTATCACACTGCTGTAGATAGGGCATCTAATCTAATCCAAGTCGATCATGTGTGATACTGCTACTCCACGTGCTCAGATATCTTCATATCTCCAGTAGTTCTAGTAGCGCAACTTGTCTCTTCGCCAACCTCCAGTTCTCCCTCAGATTCTTGAGAGGTTACTGTAAGCATGGACGACCGACCAAGTGTGTCCTGATGCTCCGGGTGCCTGTCCTTTTCTTCACATTCCTGCGTTTTACAGGACCGATCCATGAAATCACTGCTGATATATCTCAATCCAAGCTGATCCTCTCAGCCTCACCTCGACACTATCCCCGTCGCCCTCTCTGCGCTAGTCTTCTAGCTTTGCGGCTTCTCGAACGCTATAAGCTATCAAATCAGAAGGAGGACATCAACGAGTCAATCCTTTATTTGACAGAATCACTACTCTCCTCCCCCCTTCGGGGGCTTGCACACGGTCCAATGATCGTTGTAGATTTACTTGTTCTCGCTGACTCGCTTCTCATGCGCTCGAGAGCGTCCAAGGAACCTGAAGATGCCATTTCCGCAGCCAAATACCTCCGCCACCTTCGGGACCCCGCTCATGCATCGTTCGCGTTCCTGCGCCAGCGAGTCACCACCACGCTCGTAGTAACGTTGGCGCTTCAAACGGAGTTGAAAGCCAGTGATGTCGTACAGACCCTTGAGGAGATGGCAGTCCTCACGCACGAACTCCTCACCTCGGATCCGTCTGGCGACGATACCACTCGCGCCATGGTAGTCTTTGCCCGAGCGCTTTTACCCGATCTTCCTGATTCACTCCCGGATCAAGTATTGAATCAAATTATCGAGTGCCTTGGACTGGAAAGGATGCAAAAACCAGAAATGCGAGAGGTTAACTTCGCCCTTAGCCAATGTCTCATAATTCGCTCTGATTGTGCTCTGAATGACGATTTTGAGGAAGCCGCGTTCATCCTGGATGAAATGATCGCTTCTAGTTCCCCCGGAGATAAATTCATAGCCCCATGTCAAGCGCTCGTGGTACGCCTGGCGATGATCCGATCGATGAACAGTCACCCAGAAAATTCCGAGGAGGCAATATATCGCGCCCGTGCCTTTCTCACTTCAGCATCATCTTCTGTTGAAGGACCCCTTTACCGTACCTGGTCTCGCGTCTTGGAAAATGCCGCGGAGAAACGTTTCAAAAACTTCGGGCCAGTTGGTAGCCTTGAAGCATCATCCAACCATTCACTGCCTTCTCTACCACTGGCAGTGCTAGCTGACGATTCCAAGTTAACCCAGGAGACGCACACCCTTGACGGACTTCTCGATGGGATCCGCAATAATGACATGACTGACATTGACGAAGCTATCGGAAAGGGACGCAACATTCTGGCTTTATCCGATCCGAGTGATCTGGATGCGCCACTAGTATTTGGCGAGATCCTTTTCGAAGCATTCGAGCGCACTAACAGGATTGAGTATCTTAACGAGTTGATTAACACAGACCATCAACTTTTAACATGTCCGTTGCCAAAGTTTCAGCGTTTCCCAGTGATTGCTCGTCTTATCGGTTCTTTGCTCACCCGCTCCACAACCTCTCCCGGCAAATGTACGCAAGACATGCATGAAGTGGTAGAACTATACCCCCAACTTCTCGACGATGGAAGTACGCTGAGCTTGCGCGATCGATTTCAGTCCGCGTGTTACTGGGCACTTTTTGCGCGAGATAATCAACACCCATCTGTCTCTACAGCATACGAGACCGCTTTGTCATTAATGCAAGACACTCTGCTTTTTGCGCCGACTCTGCAGCTACAGCATGACATTCTCGCCTTGGGCGACGGCTACCATGACATGCCGCTGAGCTATGCCTCGTATCAGGTCGATCTAGGTCAACTCGAACAAGCGATTGAGACTCTTGAAAAAGGGCGAGCGTTACTTTGGTCCGAGATGCGTCACCTTCGTATCTCAATCGACCAACTTCTAAGGGCAGACTCAGATTTGGGAGACAGGTTTGCAGCCGTCAATCGAGACCTCGAGGAGCTCACTAAGTCGATACCACCGAGCCACAAAATAAGCATGGACGACGTCATAGCCGACGACCTTAGGGCGGGGGACAAATTTGGTCAACTTTTGCGGAAGCAACGTGGGCTCTTAAAGGAACGCGAGGGGATCATCTCACAAATTAAAGCCTTGCCAGGCTTCAAGCGTTTTCTGGCCTCGCCATCGTTCGACTCACTCCGTTCTGCCGCCTCGTCTGGTCCTGTCATTATCATAAACCACTCCAAACGCTCTGACATCCTCATCTTGGTTCACAACTCATCTCCCTCCCTCATTCCGACCCCTGCCGATTTCTACCGTCGTGCGAACACATTAAAGGACAAGTTATTGGACTCGCGAGTTAAAGACGGGCTCAATTCAAGTAAATACGATCAAACCCTCGCCTCCGTTCTCATGGAGCTCTACAAGCTTATTGGCAGACCTGTCATTGAGCGACTCCGTCAGCTTCAAGTACCAGCACAATCACGAATCTGGTGGTGCCCGACATCCGTGTTCTGTTCCCTTCCTCTCCATGCCATGGGTCCAATCCCATCGGAAGACGGCGAGCTACGTTATTTCTTGGATCTCTACATCTCTTCCTATACCCCATCGCTGTCCGCCCTCATCCAATCCCGTAATCGCGATTCTGGTTCTCGATCTTCAGATCGTCCTTCCGTACTTCTTGTGGCACAAACAGACCCATCCCTTCCAACTGTCGGAGGCGAAATACAAGTCGTCCAGGCCCTCGATACCGAAGTGACCAGTCTCATCTCAGAAACGGCCACACCTGCTGCGGTTCTTGACTGTTTCCGTCACAAAATATTTGTCCACTTTGCGTGCCATGGGAAGCTGGAGGTGGGCAAACCATTCGAGGCCGGATTCGAACTTCATGGACACGAGCGCCTTACCTTACTCGAGATCGTGCGTTCGCATGTACCTACCGCCGAATTCGCATTTCTTTCTGCGTGTCACACGACCGAGGTGACTGAAGGAAGCATGATGGACGAAGGCCTACACTTGGCTGCTGCGGTACAATACTCCGGATTCCGAAGCGTGGTCGGCACTATGTGGGCGATGGTAGACGAGGATGGCCGGGACCTGGCGGAGAATTTTTATAAGGCGCTCTTCTCGAATTCGAGGCGAGAACAGGGCATACCATATCATGAAAGATCTGCGAAAGCGCCCCGTGTTGCGGTGAAGAAGCTACGGAGGAAGCGGCGGATCACTCTGGAGAGATGGGTCAATTTTGTTCACTACGGCGCGTGAAAGGGAATTACCTGTAAGTATTGGGGTTTGTTCGAATATGGATTTCGAGCTTACTGCCTGCCCGTAGTCAGTAGTGTATGCCTCATCGTTCCCGATCATGTTAGTCGGGTATTTCGTCTCAATTCTTTCATGATTTCACATTGCTGTGACGCCCGCACTCCTCATGTTTTGCTTGTACTGTCACACCACCTTCTTATTACGCTTGGAGTACTTCCTCGTTGCGTTAGCTCTGGTACTCGTGTTTCCCAGCTCCGCTGAGTTCGATGTTTCCCAAGATGATCCTTTCTATCCTATAGCACTCCCTGCTCGCATCTACCGTACTTACTACTAGCTACTGGGTGATGTATATCTAAGGTCCCTATGATGTGTTTTTACTTGCAGAGGCCGTTTGGTCTTTGTTTATTACTACTTCAATCTGTGCAGTATGTGATGAACAGCGCCGAAAGCAACCGTCTGGCATCCGTACGAGCCCAGATAGTACCCCTGCGTCTTCACCAGCACCTGCCGCTGCGTAGGTGGGCACAAAATTCTTCGTGTAATGTGCTGATCGACAACCTTCGTCTGTGGTGAGAGCGAAAAGAGTGGTCTTCCTTGCGTCAGCTTTCAAGCATCGTTGAATATGGAAATACATGCTCAATAGACTACAGTTGCGAAGAAAACTCACATTGACAACAGAGGTGGCAAAGTTCACGGCGTTGTTGAACTGACGAACGGGTAGGCTGGCAATGTTGGGGACATAGCTCAGGCTCTAGATGACGCAGATCGTGATAGTCTAACTGCACTACAGAATTAGGATGCCTTCTGCCGTGTCATAGCAGTAGTGGTCAAACACTCGGCACACGGCACACACCGGAGGCTTGAGATCACGGGCCCAGTTAACCTCTGGACGCAGTGATCCATCAAACGAGGCATGATCAATCGGCATGCAAGAATATACACGCCAATCAAAAGATTGAACGGGAAAAAGAGATTGTGGTACAAGCCCGGCGTGTTTCACCCTTGGTCGTCAAACGAGCGCAGATAATAGCCTACAGGGGTGAAACAAAAAAGGGGAGAGGGACGCCAACGGCGAGGCGTTCCCAGGAAGAGCCTGTAGAGGCGGAGCCACGGAAGTGCATTTTAACCGCTAACCACATGTCCGGAAAGTGTCGTGTCAGCGCACGAAGTGAAGTTGAGCTTGTAGACCTGAGGTCTCAGGATTGACGTTGGACGAAGAAGAGAGCTGGCCAACTGAGGAGACGATGGCGACGCTGCCAGGGTACTGCCAGTAGGGGTCTAATCAGGGATCACTCGATCACGGTCTGGTCATCCAAGTTGGTCGCGTTCACTTTCCAACTTCACGACAACTTGGACTTGCCGCAAGCCCCACTAAGTTACTTAGCTTTCCGTGTTATATTCCGGGTGGCGCCCGGAGGAAGGGGGGCCAGGTGCGAGGATCAATTAGAGCTGTTAGTGCTAGAAATGAATATGATATAGTACTAGTAGGAACTGCATGGATATTGGGGCCTTGCGCTGAAGCACGAAGATCATCGGGGATGCCGGGTGAGGGGTTCATGTGCCCGAGGCGAAGTCGCGACGGGCAGGCAGGATGCTTCCGGAGGGAGTTGATGAGAGTCGGAATACATGAACCTTATCACCGATCCTGTGGCAAAAAAATTAATGGCGTGGCGGGCGGGGAAAATTAATTTGTTCTGGGTGGACGGACGGCAGGACGGAAAGAGAGGTTAACACGTGCCACCCAAGACTTCCGCTCTATGCTTATGCTCGTTCCTCTCGCTTCACCATAGACCAGCCAAAATGCTACGCAGGGGGCACAAAACCTTCTCCCCCCTTGCACAGTTTCGGGAGCAGAAGTTAGCACCACCCAGTGTCCAATATGGCTTGATCGTCAAGTCTCCGTCATTGCTGCAGAAAAACCCCACCGACGTCTGCAACCTTGTTCTTGATTTGCATACAACCAAAAGGGCCTACGCCTTAGAAGAAGCGATGGTCCAGCAACACTGTGGCCATTGTTGTACCTCTGTCGAACGTAGATGAGGCCGTGCAAGCTGGAAGGGCTGGCCCGCCCCATCTTCATGACGCACAAAAACCGCCTTGGCGCTGCAAGTTATCTCTACAACCCGGTGATGGATATTCCATCGCTACCGAGGACCGACGTGGAGCAGAAGCCGGGGGATGGCAGTATGGTGTTAAACGAAATCAGTATCACCAACGTATAGTACGTCTCACAGGGTATCGGGTACCTGCTCGTTGGCTTAATGTAAGTATCAGTTGCGTTCGGCAATTCTACGGATGACTTTGGCTGCGAGGATCCTAGGGATGCAGGTACTTATGTCCTCGCGGACTGCCGCGCTTGGTCTGCGTCCCCGTCGTGAACGCGTGAGCTGTGGCTAGCGTGACATCGACACGTCCGATCCAGCAGGCGCATGACGTGGAGCGCAATGCTCCCAGATATCCAAGCACGCATCGCCTCGCAACTACAAAAGTACAACGCTGAGCTTCAGTCGCTCGATAGACCGCTTGGCACGGCAACTCGTCGAGCATACACAAGAATTCACGAACGAGTTCCGCACAGCTATAGACGGTAATACGAACGACTTATGACTTAGTGAGCTCTCTGGTAGTGTTCGCGTCTCCTTCGTGTTCCATGATCTTTCATTGTTAACATAAAGAGTATCGATGCGTCTTACCAGGTCAAGGATGGAGACATTCAGACTATCTCATACAATTCATCGGTCCATGCAAAGTTTGAATGTTGCTTTTCGGTGCTGATACCGAGGATCAGGGGTCGATACCTGTTCTCTTCGTCGGGACATCTGCGTTTGAAGTCATTGTGAAACAGTAGATCAAGCAGCTAGCTTGTTTACGGAAAACTCATCCCATATTTGTGGCCAGCTTCTTATAAAGATCGTGTGTTCCGCTTATATCGTTGTGCACGCAACGTCTTCTTACTTTGTGGGTATCTTTGCAAGTGTTCCGTCAGTATCCGGCGCCGGGTGAGCGTTTTAATAGCGTACTTGTGAATTTCTTCAAGATGACTGTCCTATATGGTTGCGATATAGGCGTGCTATGTCAACGCGACGCACCCCGACTTCCTCAACTGACATAAGGTGCAACTCTTGCCCTCTCTTTGTTTGTTCTCACTGGCACTTGTTTTTTCATGGCCATGCCCTTGTCACAGACTGCTTGAACGCCAACAAGCCTGTAATACCAGGGCCTAAACAAGGAAAGGTGACCGCCTCGCAGTTGAATAATAACAAGTATCTCAAAGCTGACCTCAAGAAAGAAGAGCCAAGCTTCTTTGGCAGCTTCTTTAGCTCGGCCAAGAGCCAAGGCAAAGAAGGGCCCACAGGCGTGGTTGGGACAACATGGGCACTGGCAGATGAAGACAACGAATCCGCACAGAACATTTTCACAAGGTATCGTTCTTGAATTTGAGACGAGAGTACGGTGTGCTATTCGACGAACGATCTGCGAAAGCAGTCCGGTTTGCGGTGAAGAAGCTACGAGGAAGAAGCGGATCACGCTGCAGACTTGGAGAGATGAGTAAATTGTGTTCATCTCAGCCCATGAACAGGAATAAGTATTGTGGTTGGTGTGTATGGATCTCGCACGTTGCCACGTACCGTCTGTCCGTAACAATCGTGTAAGCGCTCATAGCGCTCATTTCTCGGATGTTGGCAGCCCCCTTTTAGGTGTCGCGTGGATTGGGACACGCTGTTGTTCCACGATGCAGTGCTTCGGACTGGACGTATTTGTATTGGGATAGTTGTGTGCAAAACGGAGATATGTAACTGCGGAGCGTGAATGAACTAGAACCTGCATTGACTGGGGCTTGACCAGGGTGTAACATCCGACGGGGCACAATGTTCCCGAGCCCTGCAGATGCCAGTGGGGGATGCCAGTGCCCGAGTCTTTTACTCAAGGCAAAAATGTTTTTGAGGGGCAGCTGGATGTGTAACTGTTAGATAGCCAATTGCACAGCTCCGAGTTACAACTGTAGTTGCTCATTCCCATTACTGTACTGTACTGTGATGCATGTGATGCCTTGCCCCTCGGTGGCACCGTGGCCGTGGCAGGGGTTGGAAAGTACGGAAGATCAGATCGAGCCTTACAATACTACCTTCAATCTTATCTTGCCACACATTGCCGTACTTATTCGTTTATTCGTTTCTTATGGAACTGACCGTTGAGGGGTCTCTCCTTTTTCTTGTCAATGACTTGGACATCTCAACGCCGCTTGAGTGACACTGATGGTTTCCATCTCCCTCATGTCTTCCCCCCCAAGATGACTGCATCTCATCTCACAAAATTTCAACCTGATTCTCACCACTCTTTTGTATCCTGTCTACCATCTTGACCTTTGGGACCACTGACTCGCTGTGCGCAGTTGCACCAAGCTCCGAGCGAGGTGAGGATTGATTGTATACTTGTCAGGCAAGGTGAGCTACAATAACTGGAATTGAACAAGCCTGGGATTTGGTGTTTAGGAATGCCAGTCGGAGATTGTCCCAAGGACTGTCCATTCCATGAGAAATCTGATGTTGGATACCGTGTAATCGCAGGGTGTTTGTTACAGTAACTTAAATCCAGTGGCCTGCCGATACTCATCCCTTCGTTTTTGATCTAATACTGGCACGATAGTGCTACAGTCATATGATGCTGCTCTTCTGATCCCATAAACCATTTATTTATCTCCCGCAAGTCGCGACTGATAGCACAGCAGCTTACAATGTTAATATATCATCAGCGGAGTGGCCCCCTCGCACTTCTTCGGCGTCATTATGTGTCAATGTCCGATACGCGACACATGAAATGTTCGGAGTGTCAAATACACGGGGCTTCTAGCGCCGTCGACGACAGAAGCGGCGACCTTTCTTGTGTAGCGAGCCCCTAGGGCCCTAGATTTCGCCTCACGCTGTCGTTTGCTCGCTCTCCCAAACTACGTGGGCGAAGGAGCAAAGCCTGAGTTTTGTAACACAGCGCTTTCTCTGATCATGACTGCTCCGTTCCACCTGTAATATGTGGTGGGACATCGTCGACGTGGCCCTTCCTTATCTTAATCCCTATCACAGAATGCAGCAAGCGCCGCGCTTTCGTCATCCCAGAGATATAGTTTGTGGGCCTCACGACGGTCGTGGGCAGACGTTGTCAAGACGTAACGTCCGGTGCGCAAAGGTGCTGCTCAGTACAGTATATACAAATACAACCAGGTCAGGTCCTACGTCAGGCTTGTCAGTCCAGACAGTGATGTGAACAATGATAGAGAGCCAATGGTATGATCGCGGCCACCACCCCAGCGCAGGCGACCGTACTCGATTATAGAACACCGCGGTAATCAACACCGCTTCTTGATACAGTTTACAGTGTATCTCCGAGGGGTTCTTTGCGTTCGTCCAAATCAGGCCGTGTAGGGGCACCTGTATTCGTTGGGGTGATGACTCGGACTCGGAGCGTGCGACATTTCGCCTCGCATATGAGGTGAGATGACCACGAGTTGTATCACTTGATCATTTTGTTCAACCGTATCAGGAACTGTATAGATCTCCCGCTGTCAGAAATTTGTCAAACCTCAAATTGCTCCCATCAGCAATCGTAGCCATTTCCAGCAAGCGTGAAATTGGTTCCTTGAAAGCGACGGGACCCCAGGCTTGCCGAACCGCTTATGAGAACTTCCTCATGTCTCAAATTTCAAACACCAACCACTCTATTGAGCCCTGGATCACTACCATTGGCCTTTGGCACACTATGTAAGAATTGCCCGTTTCCCCTTATTTGGCCTTTGCCCCCATCTTTCCCTTTCCCCTCCACTCATTTACCCGTCAACCAACCCAGTCGTGGCGTCGCATCCAACCTCATACGCATTATCCTGGTCAAGGGCCGTATAAATGAGCTCGGCAAATAATTCACTCGGTGTGTATCCTCTCCGCCTTTCCCCTGCACTCGGTTTACTGATTATTATTTCCAGTTATAACTGTAAAACTTGTCCACGTATTTGCGGGCATTTATATGTGAGCACTTTCCTCGGCGCCGGAGTTCTTAGCTTCTGAGAGGTCATTGCGCCCATGTAGTTGGGAATGGGTATCGACGGTTCAATTTGAATGGGAGGTTCTGACTGGCCGGCGCCGGTTCCGATGGTCCTTCGTTGTATGTCGTCACCCATTTCCTTGAGGTTTAACATGCTTTACAGTCACGCCTCCATAGGCTTACGAGCTATGTCGTACACTGTGTCTGGCATCGATAATCACGATGTTGGCTGGTTTCAACCTTACACACCATTTCAACTGCGTGGCGTGGTTCAGAGCAGTCTTGGTGAGTGTCCCCGCTACTTGGCCGCGTTGGCACATTTAATTAAATTGACGTCGCTCCCGCTTTTCAGGTTTTCTCATATTTTTGCATCGCATTCTCATCCCTTCTAATTCTCCTGCGTGGGTTCGTGATATTTCTTTTCCCAACCCCTACTCTTTTTGCTAACAAAGTGTAGAGTGGCAATTTGGGGAAGAAGCATCGGTGTCCTTCTTTTTACCGCATGTGTCTGGTTCTGTAACGTCGGCACAGCGCTTTACAGTGAGAATCACTTTACCCTCACGCCCTTCTCTCCTGTTCCAGCTCGACTAAGAGCCCGACCCTCTACCCAGGTGTAACCCAAGGCTCTGTAGAATGGGTACCCGCCATCAACACGTGTCTCATCACAAAGACCGATCGTTTCCGCTTGGGCATCACTGTTAATTTCATCACGGAGGAGATTCTGCTGGCCGTGATGATTGCTGGGGTGCTGAACAAGCGTAATACGACTGGTCTGTGGAGGGTATTGTATATTCAGGTATGTTCTTGTTATCGGGTGGTTTTCAGAGCAGTACGATTCAACCTCCACAGGGTCTTTCGTGGATTTTTGTTGCGTCCTTGTCGGAGGTCCTACCTTCGGTATGCCCTTTACTGTTTTCGAAGTGTACGTTTAGTGATACCTGGTTTGACAGACATTTAGTTGGTTAAATATCAATGGTACGTCGGCCTGCAACGACACCACCAATTCATGACTAATCGGAGTTTGTACTCCTTCCTCCTCAACAATAGATGGATGGAACTTGGTACGTCTGATGACCCCGACTTATACAATAGAAAAACTAATCCGTTATGATTCACAGATGTTCCAGACACCGCACAGTACGCACGCTGTTTTACCTCTGTTCCTTTTTTTCTCACGTGAAATATGCGTTGTCAACATCTAGTGGTCATCATGTAGGTTTCGCGACAATCTCGTTGGGCATACATCATCTCACCGGCATGATCTGCAGTTGTATCATGGCAACCCGAGTGTATCGCGACCTCTTTGAGTATATCAACCCGACATACAAGTGAGTCGCACCCATACTTATATTTCCCCACCTGACCTTGCATCGTTAGCACTACCCGAATGCCCCCACCACGGGTAAATACTATACCGACGGGGCAAGTAGAAGTCACTATTCATAAGACGGTGGATATCGACCTCGGCTCACACCTCTCGTCGTCGGAGGCGGACTTGAGCCGTGGTGAACGCGAGGCCAAGCAAATGCAATTCGCAGTTTAATAATGCTTGTCTTCCGAACAGAAAATCCCACTCACTCTATCATACTGTATATGCTATCTCAAGTACTTGTTCCTGGAGTTCATAACTGTTATAAAACGATAAATTTATATGCTCTCGACAGATGTTCAGCTGGTGACCTCAGGTACAATTGGTGTGGCCACCTTACTGTACCATACAGCAGATCATTACCAGCACGCGAAGCACAGGCTGCCCCAGATTTACTTCGAAGTCCGTCAAACTATGATTCTAATACATGGGCCTAACAAATGTCCGGTTTACTTACAGAGGCAGGCGAGTTGAGATGATACAGTTTAACTACAAGTCAGTCACAGGGACCTAGAACATTGTCCATGTGGTGAAAAGTTTCCCGAAGCTGCAAGTCTTACTGTGTAGTTACAGCGAAATCCATATTAGGGGGCCCCTTTTCTCAAAATTAGCAGACAAGCCTTTAAACTCAGGGTGGCGCGGCAATTATGCCGGGCTTTTTTCCCACCAAAAAATATTTGTAGTAAATAAAGAAATGAAAATTCAACGGATTAATGAAATTTTGACCAAGTCGAGCTTATTGGTTCAAGCCCCCGTTCCCCTCGAAAAAGAAATTTTATCCATGGTTGTACAGAGCAGACAGAGCGAGAGGGTGCGAGCAATCATGAGTACTCACCCAAACAAGTCCGAGTTCTCAGCTTGAAGCTTGAAACTCGAAGTGAAGCTCGCGTTTTGTTGACAGGGCTGAAAAAATCTATATATTTGTAGCACTACTGTATAATCGTATCTACATTAGAACTTGTTGTTGTTGTGGTTGCAGTCTTTGCCATCGTGTTCGCCGTTGAGGTCGTGGCTGTCGTGGCTACTGTCACAGGCGTGGTTGTTCTCGTACTGTGGGTCCACGGTAGCCTTTGCCCTGTGTTGCCGCTGCTGCATTCATCATTGAAGTCGTCCTCAGGGGCTTGCAGTGAGTGGTGAGGCGAGGCAACCGGTGAGTCGTGACTGGGGTTGTGTGTGTGAGCAAAAGGGAGGGGCAGTGGCAGAACGGTTAGACTCGGAGGTGAGATGGAAAAAAAAAAGGGCGTACACTGGTTCCTGTGAACTCACGGACCTCCGAAATGCCCAAACCTCTTCTAGCAATGGCCAAGAAATCCCGACACCGACATCATATTGCACTGCAAACAACTTCTTATTTTTCATTTTTATTTCTGTCTTGAAGCCTGAAGCTCCAGCCCCAATGAGTCAGGGAGGCTCTGGAGGGACATGGAAAGACCCATCTGTTTGAGCTCGTCGTGATGGCGGCCAACTGTGGGAGATGGGATATGGACAGGGGAAAGGACGACGGAAAACGGATGAGTAGTCTCATCCGGGATAACTACCCATAAGCCCTATTTTACAAGATAAGATACCTTCAATATTTCCTTTTTCGACTTAACTATGAACCCAGCTGTCAAAAAATTCGGATTCCGTGATGGACATCTTAACGTCAGGGGCCCCCCTTTATGGATTTCGCTGTAGTCGCACGCTCTCTCGCCCCTGCACGAAGTAATTGTCAGCGGAAAATGCCGCAGGGCGAGCAGTCAGGGACACGGACGAGTGTTACAGCGATCTTAGGCCGCAGCGATCAGTTTCGCAGCTCGCTCCGCGATCGCGTAGAGACCTGCTTGAGGGTGGGAGGCCAGAACGTACGGCTTAAATGAACCACGTCAGGCGTTAAGCGGGCGCCCAATGCACGAAACCGACATACCACAACGCTTGCATCGACAATCCGAAGGCCAACAGTGTTTTTGACCGTGAGATCAGGATTGACAACTCCTTGCGACGACCCAATCGGGGACATAGACGCGGTGCTGAATGGGTGGAACACCGTGACCGCCTCGCTGCGCACATACGCGTCGATTTGGGCATCTGTCTTGGCATCGGCAAGTGCGCCGAATGGTCCGATCACGTAGTCCTGCCATGCTGACCCAGCGACGAAGCGAAGGGCCGCCTTTACCCCTTCGCGCATAGTGAAGATGTCAAAGTCCGAGTTGAGGAACGCGGGATCAATGTTAGGCGCGTCGAATGGGTTTGCTGAAGCAAGGGTGATTGATCCGCCTGTGATATTCCGCATTTTAGAAGCGCTGGTGCTATCAAGTAAACATAACTCACGAGAGGTAGGGGTTATCAGGGCGGTGGCAATCGTCATGAAGTTCCCCGTGGCAGGGGGTGGCTCGACGAATGATATGAACTCGTTCTGAAGACGAAACCTCAACGATATTCCATGCAGGGAAGCTTCCGGGCAAGGCTTACGGCAAATATAAATTCATAATGTGGAGCATCTGGGCCGGAAGAGGGATCATTTACTGTCTGGAAGATCGTAGCGTCTTTCGGTAGCCTCAACCAGCCTATTTCAGACGTGACAGTCGTGGCAAATAGACCACTGTGAGATTGTTCCCACTGTGCTAGATCATCTTGGAATAGAGTCATGTTTCGGCCGATGTCGTCATTGGTCAAGTTAGAATTAACAGAGAATATATTCGAAAGCAAGACGTGATCTTGCAAGTTCTTGCCCACATCAGGGAGGTTTACGGTCGTCTGAATGTTGAATTGACTGAGCTCAGCCTTATCACCGATTCCTGACAGCATGAGTATTTGCGGGGTGTTGACGGCACCGGCGGCGAGTATGACCTCCTTTGTAGCATTACGTGAGAAGAGTGGGCCTATGTGTCATGTCAACGTGTCAACCCACAGGCACGAGAAGAGGGAGAGGTCTCCCTACCAGAAGCAGACTGGGCGAATAGAACTCCGCGGAAAATTGGAAGACCACTTTCAGGCTGGGTGCCAGTTTGGACTACCTTGGTCACCAGGGTGTTGACCAAAATATCTAAGTTCGACCGGGATAGTGCTGGTGTAAGGTATGAGCGCGAGGCACTGCTTCTTTGGCCACCACCGATCGAGTACTGGGTCCAACCTTTCAAACGTTTGGGTCACATTCAGAAGATGTACGTGGACCACTCAGAACGCACCAATTCCTAGTGGGTCCCCAGAGTTCATATCTTCGTTAAAAGGAAACTCGGAGAGCTGCGCCGTCGTCTTGAAGACCCGAGAGTCGAGGGGGGTTGTATCCTGAACACTGATCTCGACGGAGCCATGTAAACCATGGATCAGAGGATCGATCTCCCCAGTGGTGTTGTGACCATCCGGCGGAGGAACTAGGGCTTCCACCTGAGGACCGCAGTCAGGCTGCCGCAGCAAAGAAGCTGAAAGGGAAAAGAATACCTCTTTCCACATAGGAAGAAGAGACTGCCACGACCATCCAGGGTCACCAGAAATTTGGGCAAGTCGATCAAAGTCGCTCGCTGGTCCACGCGTCCAAACCATATAATCTGGGGAATACTAAGTCCCCAGTCATGGCCTCTGAACGTGACCCAACGTACTGATCGAAGTGGAGCCACCAAGAGTGCGTCCGCGAGGATATGCGATCGAGCGCCCTCCCAAACCAGTCTGTGGGACCGTGGTATAGTTCCATGAGACAACAGACGGCGCCAATGTTGTGCAAAGGAATGGGATGGGAACGAAAGGATCGGCCGTATCGCTGGGGTAACTCAGCCCCCGAAAGAACGTAGAGAAAAATATGGGCGGACCTCGGACCGGCTTCAATTAGAAGCACACGATTGTTCGGATTTTCGCTCAACCTGTTTGCCAAAACACTGCCCCCCGGGCCCGCTAGATAAGTGTCAGAGATTCCCAGAGCTCCATTGACGTTCGGATATACCTCCAACAATAATGTATGTATAAGTGGCATCAGGCAATGTCGAGGGATCGGTGTATAACGTCGCCAAAACGGACTTTAATAAGAGAGCTGCGATGAAGGGCCCAGTGAGGCGCATGCTGGAAACTTCAAACAGAAGGAAGTCGCAACATTAAGAAACTTGAGGACGCGGCTTTTGTAGCTCGCTGTTAGCGGCCGAAAGAGGGGGGCTTCCTGTAGCAGGCAGGCAATTAGTCTTTGATCCAGCCGTTGATTGCGCCCATTGAAGCACACGTGCGTAACGCGTGCACAAGGGCCATACAACATTCTGGGTAATTTCGCCCAGGAACAGAGGCTCAGTGACAGGCAGTCAGATTTCTAGAGGAAGGATGTGCAAGGGGTGGAGGAGGCGGCAACCTCGGCATAAAAACATAATTCTTCACAACCAATCATATTCATCATTTCCCCGGCTTCCCCCGTACTCCTGTCCTTGCACTCCTCCAGAACGGTAGGGTATTAGACTAGCAGGCCCTGGTCGGCTAGAGTGTCACCCAGAAACGCTCAACCACGCCGCTCAAACAGCGGCAGAAAACCGATTATGGAAAGACTGAGACAAAGGGACATCAAGAAGTATTCAACGATTGGATCATTGATTCTGGGTTTGTTCCTTTACCATAGAATAGGGTGTCATGTGGAAGAACAATCTCTTGTAAAGTCCGGGCAACAGGCCTTTAGCGCCTCGGCCAGTGAGTGTCGACCCTTGTGTCAACTATACAGATATGTGATGGCATTGGCATGGGCCTTGTGAAGAGCACCCTTCAAATCGCATCTGGCCAGTCTAAGCGCAGCAGTCAGTAGGGTCATCGCTGTAAGTTATGGGAAGGAGCACTGAAGGAGCTGGCGCTGTGCGGCCCGATCACCGCAACCGATCACCGCAACGTTAGGCTTTACCAGATGATCGGCATTTATTACATAACAGGACCCAGCTCTGATGTCAACGGCATCCTCACTCCGAAAGCGAAAGCGCGGTCTATCAGACGCAAATGAACCTGGATTGCTTTCTCTAGAGCTTTCGAGTGTGCCAGTCACTCAGGTTGGGCCAGCACTTGGTGTGTATGGCCGTTTTTGCATCAGAGCACATTTTCTTTCCTGACTTTGCTTGCATCAGCAAGCTTCCCATCTCTCACGCCTCCAAGTGCCACCGCGTTCAACAGTTTCGTTAGGGAACAAGATGAGGGAAAGGAGTTTGTAAAACGCCCAAGTACTATTGCTGGCGAGACGGATACCGTCGAGTTCTCGGGCTCTTCGAACGAAGCGAGCGACGGAATTGGGAGCAGGTTTCGGCTTCTCTTGAGCTTCCCATGGTTCGACGCGCTCACCATTTCTTTGAGCAGATACTTTCTCGCACTGCGTCGACCAGGATCATCGAAACTCATCTTACACCCCGCACCCCTGTATTTGATGTCACGGCAGGTCAAGGCTCTCAGGAACTTCAAGCCTACAGAACCTGGCATCTCAGAGCGCTTGCAAGCGCGTAACGTGCTAGGCGAGGCATTCGGGACGAAAAAGGCCAAGGTGGCCATACGCGCACATGAGCGCAACAAGATGGATGTCAGTGTGATGGAAGCCGTGGCAGACGTTTTGCAGGATCGTATAGAGGAGGGAACTGAGAACCTCCCTACTCAAGGTATGTCTCAATCTCTCTGCGTAATAAACCTCATTCAACTTGCGTGGCCAGAAAAAATGGAGCACGTGGTTAACGCAGCGCGTCTCATCCCAGCTTACAACGCAGATGCCCAGAGACCAGAGGATGTTTATCCGCTTCATAATATCATCCCGGAGCAAGAATGGGCGGCTCTCGATAACCTGCTTTACAAGCTCAAAAACGAACCCGATGATCGTGCGAGAGTAAGACTCTTGTCAAACTCTCGCAGCGATTGGTTACGGCAGCAACTGATGCTCGCATTTTCTGCTCCGAAACCTAAATCCAAACTCGTGTGCGTGCCGTAGTGCCCCCATCCGTTCTATTCACTAATTCCGGCGTGAAATAGTAAGATTCTGATTTACGCCTCGGTGATGTTCACATTCCGTGGGGTTGTTGGGAAAAGTGTCCCAGATAGGACTGTGATATTGGAGCGCCTGGCTCCTGCTCCGGAGGCTGTGGTAGACGGCCTTCTATCACGATTCACTGAGACACCAAGAGGGTCTGCGAAGTGCGTTATGTGTCTCCTTCGCATTATGTTGGCTTATCTAGGGCCCAGGGCACAAATGACAACCGAAAATGAGACCTGCCTCCTCACCCATCTATTCTCCCTTTGCTTGAAGGTCGACGATTACGCGGCAAATGCAACATTGATTGCGGTCGATCTTAAAATGTCCTCTGCAAGGTACTCACTCCCAATGATGAATGATGCACGTGGTTTATTGACTGACACTGGCTCCGAAAGAGTGAATAGTTTATTCAGATCGCTTGGTGCGTGTTTCACCTAATGTCAATGACGGCGCGATTTAATTTCATTAACACACTTCTAGGATGTACCATTAGCAAGCTCTCCCAACAGGATCTACAGCGTCTCGGGCTTCCGGATAGTGCGGCTAGTGAAAAGCGCGCGATTCTAAAAACCCCGCTCACTTTCCCCAAACCTAGGTTGAGGCGGCGTGCATGATCAGATGATCTGTGAATTCCAATCTGGCGGGTATCATGGTTAGCATTAGCATGAGATGTAAAGAACTGAGGCGAGGGTGATGACGTAATTGAGTTGAGATCGGGGACCGGGCCGAGACCTAGCGCCTCGATGAGAATTTTGAAGTTGGAAAATCGCAAAACCGACAAACTCTTGCACGGAGGGTTTATGAAAATTATTCTATGAACACTGTCCTATTGAAGCTGCGGTGCAATATCTGACATGCCCTCCAGTCTCGCCGCTCAACTAGCCCAAGGCGTTTCTCTCAACTCGGCCCTCCTCGTGGATCGAGCACGACGCAAGCCCACTCGATCGTACCTCTTTGCTGAACGCGAGGCGGACAAACATGACCTCGAATCAATACACGCTCTCGCCTTTAACGCCTTCATACAGCTTCGTCAATGGAATCCTGCGCTTCAAAATTACGAGAACTCTCTGTTTTCTGACGCGGCCAAAGGGATAGATAGGACGCTTTTACCCTTGGAAGAGGCAAAAGAATTGGATGGAAAGATTTCCGGCTTCTTGCCACTCCTTGGGAGCGATCTCATGGAGATGCCGACCGGGAGAGTGCTAGAGTGGCTTGTTCGTCGTTTCAGGTGCGCCCATCGGCTTCGCTACAGATCATCGAGGCACTAATGAAAAGTAGAATTAACGAGTTTAACGTCGAGGACGTCTTGTCCTTGTTTCTCCCCTATCACGACACCCCTCACTTTGCTAAAATGGTGTCCATCCTTCGTGTAGAGTGAGCGACTTTTATCCGAGAGGCTGCTGCCTTGAGTTGTTGACGCTTACCCGTAGACCTGACGCACCTTGGAACTTCCTGAACGCTTACAAGTCGGCCGCTCAGAGCGTGCCAAGGACCGCCTTGGTCACAGAGATGGTGCGCAACGTCGCCGTTGCGCGCTTTGTCGCGTCTACCCTCCCAAAAGCAGTCAAGCACCGAACAGCACACCGCGCACTAGTCGCGTTTCATACTGCCGTCCTCTTCGAGTACATCTCGAGGATAAAAGCCCCGGACGATAGCGTTCTGGCATTCTTATTACCCGCTATGTTGGAGCCGTTACAGCATAGCGCCTCTCAGGCAGGTACAAAAGACGTAGTGGTGAGTGCGCCGTCTCATTCTTTCCCTAGTTAGGAATTCTCAAACCTCTCCAGCTGTCCAGTTATGTGCTCCTCTCCGCTCTGTCACAAAAAGTCGTACTGCAGGGCCCTGCCATCAAAGTCATTCTCAGTACGATGGCGTCTGGCTCTTCGAAAGTAGCGCCGCAACAGTTCGTGAATGCCGCTTTGTCTGTCCTAAGCCCGCAAGACCAACTTGATGACCTCCCCGACGCGTTTGTGCGCGTCGTGCTTGGGTTGCCGTGAGTCTGTTAATACATGAAGGAGACCGTTAGTGATCTCCTGGCCTTTCAGAGGTGCAGAAGACGTTATCTTGCAAACAATGCCTTGGTCTGGATTTGACAAGTTAATGATCCCCATGATCTCACCACTGGTTGATCGGTGAGGTGTAGCTTCTTTACGACAAATGCTTACATACTTATGCGTCTAATGCAGCCTGGAGGAGCCGACTGCTGTCTCCGTATTGAATGGACTTGTTTCGTCCAGCGCCACCCCCAAGATCGTGCTAAAAACCATCACCAATACTACGATCCCCCACGCACTAAAATCCGACTCTTCTCCGAAGGGTGACCTACACCGTCTGCTAGCGTCCCTCCATCAGAGGCATCCACAACTCGTCCAGGATGTGTCGCGGTCATTCGTCGAGGAGAATGAGGACCAAGAAGAAGCCATTCAAAAACTGGTCTTATCGTTGTCCATGGTATTGATAGCATACTTCCTCTTCTCATGATTTTTTTGACGCACATTTACAGAACACTTCACACCGAGGAGATGTACCAGAAGTGGATATGGTTGTTGCGTCTATGGATGGGAATGACGAGTCGCGTGCCGCAGCAGTTCAGAGTATGCTTCGTGCACTTCGTCGAAGCGTCGATCTTGATCCCGAGAACTTGGTCAGCACCTTCGTTTGCCTCAGGCCACGTGCAGAAGCTGAAGTCTATCGTCTCAATTTTTCTAGGAGTCTTTGCGTTCTGCCTTCCTTGCACGTGTTCATGATCCTTCTATCGCTGTCCTCAAGGCATTGTACTCCGATCCGGCGGTCCTTCTCCCTCTCCTGCTATCCGAGCCGTCCACGTTCGTCAAGGCAGTCTCCGAAGCTGTCGCCTCGAAGCCCGTCCAAGCATCTCGTCCTATCCTCCGCATGCATCTGTCCTTCCTCGCCTTACACTTGCTACCTGCCGTTTCACAAGATGTCGTCGAGGAAGCCTTTTCGCGCGCGTTCTTTCCCTTCTTACTGTTCTCAAAACCAAAATTCCGCACTGCGCAAGCGGTATGGGAAATCGTAGAAGCTGCGCAGAAAAACGCACCAGAGGCTGGCCTTGCGCGCTGCGAGAGCATCCAGGGCTGTTCCGAAATCTTGAAGGAGGAAGAGAGGCGCTTCTTAGAACATGCGCAGACACGAAAGGATAAGCCCGATCCCTCCGCGTTCGAGAACATCGACGTGATGCGCAAAATCAACTTAGCGGTTGCGTCTCGGATGGCAGGTAGGAGTCTTACCTTGATGCTTTGATGATGAAATGCTCACCGGCGCGCACGCTGCAGACACCATACTTGTCTCAACTCAGCATGGAAAGCTATTTGACGCGTTATTGCTGAAACTCACAGATCCTGATCCACATACACGTAATCTCGCGTATTTAATTGCCCGCGCGTTGCTTGGGATGCTTTCTGGAGAGAACTTGGTGACTGCTGCTCAACGTGTTCTCGATGCCATGGCCATCAAGACGCTAGAGGACTTCGGTGGCTTCATGAAGGGGGCAAACACCTTACAAGAGGTCAGTCACGAAGTCGTATGGTCGTTGTGGAGATGCTCATCCCAGTCCTGTCCAGTTCTTGAACGATACGAGTCTGGGTAGCAACGTAGTTCTCAAGCCGCAGAGCCGCAACACTCTGCATTGGTTGCAAACCTCGTTGCTCTGCGCGATACCGGTAATTCCTCGACCACCTGGTGGCAATCTGAACTTCACAGATTCTGCGCAATCGGTAACACACTCTTCCGTCATCATTTCTATCTTCTAATAGGCGCTCCAGGTCAAGGAAGCTTCTCGGAACATTCGTTATGTCCAATTGATGCGATCAATGTACAAATTGTCGAATTCCTTTTCATCACTGTCGGCGGTACCAGCATCGCTCCTGAGTACGCAGTTTATTCACCTTGCGGATAATTCTCTCTCTTTTTTGGTGGGAGTCTGGTTGTCGGCCAAAGGAGATGCTCCGCTGCGTAGAATTGCGCTGTCTCATGCCCTTGCGTTCATCTTGGCACACAAGGCCACAGAGCAGGTCATCGACTTTCAGACGGTGCTCCCAGCACTCCTTGTCGCCCTCGGAGACCCCGATCGAGTAGTCAGACATCAAGCATCGGAGTGTGTGCATCTACTCGCGCAGCTTTCGACCGCAAAGCAAGCATCGGGCGTGTATGCTTTCGATACTATCTATGGGGAAAGCACCAGTAAGTCATATTCGGACCACTGTCGAGCCCTAGTTGGTCATTATACTTGATAGGTCAGCTGAAGTACCTCAACTGGGACGACTTCCAAAAATACACGGAGGCCATCGCGGCGCATCGAGATCACTGCATCCACGATCCCAAGTACATTCGAGCTGTCCACCAGCAATATTTGGCCCGCGATCCCTCGGATAAGAAGAAAAGTACTGCGTGAGTCTCGTCCATGTAGGTTCACTGCTACCTCATCGGCTTACTTTTTCCAGGCACAAGCGACGGGTTACTGAGTACCTGTTGTCCCACGTTGCGGGCTGTGGACTGCCGACGGTCAAGCTGTTCCTCGTGGCCCTCTTGGAACACGTAACAGACCGCGCTAAAGCCGAGGCTCTGTCACCTATCGTTCAGGCTCTGACGGATAAGGCGAAGGTGGCCGAATGGGAAAGACTATTCGGACCACAGCTTGAAGAGTTTGCCACCATCACCGTTTCTGCCTTTGACGCGTCTGCCGCGGCGATCCTCAATGATCCGGCTGGCAACTTCTGGCCTGTATTTTTGAATGCAATAGAATATTACTTCCAGCCAGGCGAGTATCCGCATTTATAACACCCGTTCTGCTTGTCCTTATTTCTACTCCTCCCAGGGTCTCTTCCTTTGCCAGGGGAGGCGCTCTCCAACAACTTAAAGAACGGCTTATTCTCCCGCCTGTCTCTCGATCGCCAGAAGGAGCTCTGCCGGTCCATTATTACGATTGGCGCCGGGTCGTCTGATGCTGTAAGATACTTTCTGTCTCGTAATCGCGCTCGTGGTGTGCTCATATACCCATTCAGAAGCCGCACTGTATCGCTTTACTTGGAAAGCTTCTCAGTGAAGCACCGTTACTTATTCAGCTGGTGACCGATCTTCGACCAAAGCCTATCGATGTGCCGAACCGCGCGACTAAGCGCACCAAAGTCATTGAGTAAGCTGCGCTCTCTTTTTTGCTAATTGGGTGCTGACCCATCGCAGGGCGGATGCTGAGGATTCTGAGATCTTGGGCCCTTTGACATTCCTCGCGGAGGTCCTTAGTGGCATATCTCTTCCCGGAGACAAGGACCTCATTTCATGTCTCCTGGATGTTCTGAGTAACGTCGCACATTCAGAAGAACGCTCTACGGCGGGTGTTGCTTACATTGAACAACTTCTAATGTCGTGCATACAAAACGCGTCGGCTGCTGCTCAAGTAAGTGTTCACGATAACCGCACGGTCTAGTTCTAATCTTAACTTTTCGTAGACCGCTGGTGAGACCTCCTTCACTGGGATCCGCCTCGACATCTTGGTGGACATTATTCGAGGTTTGTTAGCGAGTTCGGACATATACATTTGTGACGCTCACGATGGCTACCAGTGTCGGAGAGTCCACAGACGTTTCATCAGGCGTTGTTACTCATTGCTAGCCTTGCTCGTGTTGCGCCAAAGTCCGTCCTGCATAACGTGATGCCCGTGTTCACATTCATGGGCTCGAACGTGTTCCACCGCGATGATAACTATAGCTTCCGAGTTGTTCAGAAAGTCAGCGTTCTGTCATCAGTTTTTGTACCATCCGCTGACATTGTTTTAGACTATCGACAGCATTATCCCTCTTATTGTTTCCTCACTGAAGGAGAAACACGCTACTCGCGAGAGCTTGCTCATAGCATCCAAAGAGTTCCTACGAGTTTTTACGGACGCAACGAATCATGTCCCGCGCCACCGCCGCACGCAGTGCGTTTTTGCGCCGAGCCTCATTCTTTCTGAACTCATAGCCGGGCAGGTTTTTCATCCATCTCGTTGACGTACTTGGGCCAGAAGAATTCCTGAGCATCGTCTGCATGCTGATTGTTGCGAAGGCGGACAAACGAGTCGTGAGACTTCAGGGCCGTGATCTTCGTGCAGCGCTTGCGCTCCCCCTGTCACTTTTGCAGCATTACCCTTCGCATATCCAGCTACCAGTAAGTACCAGAGTGTTGGTTCCTTCATCGTGCTCAAATTGCCGTCCTCCAAGGTTCTCATCGAGATCCTCAATGAAGCCCAGCGTCTTATAATCGGCCTGGTGTCCCCCGACTTTTCAAAGACAGGTTCCATCCTACTCGGGGACTCTCAGTGAGTTAATGGGTCGACACTCCATGCGTTTGCTGATGGTTTTCACCAGCGATGACGAGCAAGCGTCGCAGGTACAGCCAAACATCAAGCGTCGGGCTCACGCATTGGTCGTCTTTACTGCGGCAGCGTTTGAAGGGTCGTCACTGTCCTCCCTAGACACCAACGTTGAAGGCCTGAACAAACTCGTTTCTGCACTATTGGAGATTTCAAGCGCTCAGAGCATTCCAAGTGCCACAGGACAGCCCGTCGACCTAGCGGACGTCGCGCAAACTGCGCGCCTCGCACTCGGTGAATGCATCAAATCGATGCACGCCGCACATTTCGTCGTGTCAATCGCCAACATATTGAGGGACGGAAGGCCGAATGAGCGGATATCGCGCGGGGTCCTGGCCGAGACCCTCGGTGTATTCGTGGACAAGCTGCCTTCGATCTCAAAATCCGTTCGCGAGGAGGTCACCTCGACAGTTGTGACGATTATCACCGAAATCAAGCGATTCCTCCCACTTGGGAACGAAAGCAAAAGCCTTGTTGATGCGAGCCTTCGCGCGTTGAAAGTTATCAGCTCTTCCGTTGTTCCCGGAGAAGAGAGTTCCCTCGTCGATTGTCTACCGCTTGTCCTTGCTGCTTCGCAACCCGATCAGCTCACCGCAGTGGCGGCCGTTTCAGCGTTGAAGCCCCTGTGGTACGTGGAGTGCTATGTTTCACCATGCTGACTAACCTCCCGTTTCAGTCTTGGTTTAGGGCCTAGGATCATCCCTTTCTTTAGGGATATCGTCCAGTTGGCCGTTGGTATCATTCGAGAGTCGTTCTCAGCCAAGCAAGGTGGGTAACATCGACAAGTGGTATTTTTGAGTGATGTTCACCCTCTCTCTCAAGGGGGGACCCCGTCCCTTGTCGAAGATGCTTTAGACGTGATTCGCGCAGTTTTCGACGCCATTCCGACGTTCTGGGGATCCGCAGAACTGGGCAGCGTATTTCGACTGTACCTTGACGCCTTGGCCCTTGGCCACGCCGACGAAATCGGCCCAAGTGTGAGACGTGTCGCATCTAGGGCACCGACGGCCGCCCTTCTTTCAACATATTTCGAGATCTGGCCATCGATATCAGATGCGAAAGCTGAGGCGAGTTTTTTATTCAAGCTCAGTGAATTAGCGCGTCGTCGGCTGACCAAGCTGTCTCGTCTCATAGCACATTGTCGGTTATTTCGAGCTGCTCAGGCGAAGTCTTCGCGCCGCGACTCGACCAGCCGTCCTAGAGCACATTCGTCCTGCGTTTAAAGCATTTGTTGAGGGACTCGACCTGCGGGATAAACGCCGCGATTTGGACATTTCGAGGGTACGTACCGTACCGTTCGATCATCCGCTTCTTTGACACACGGCAACCAACTGGGGGCTTGTTGTGCGCAGGTGGAAAGTGCCACAATCACCGCATTTGTCGAACTTGTCGCGAAATTGAATGACACGGCGTTCAGGCCTCTGTTCCGCCGGCTGTTCGATTGGGCTTTCCAAGGTATTGTTTGTTTTTTCTCCTTTCGGTTGGTGCGCGTCCTGATCATGAGTCCGGTCTAAAGTCCCAGATGCAACGACGAAGAGGAAGATCGCGTTCTGCAATGCGTACATGGGTCTCTTGGATTACTTCAAGGTAAAGTACACCCCGCATCTCCGGGTGGTGCGCGTGCTGATTGCGATCGTAAACAGTCGCTCATGACGCCATACCTTTCCTTCCTTCTGGCCCCGTTCATCGAGCTCCTCCAACACCCCAACGACCCAACGCATCCCTTCGGACCCGAACAGCTCTCAGTCGTCCAGGCCCTCTCCAAAAGCCTAAGCGTAGACGAAGGCGGTACGTGCACGCACCGCACCACCCAACGTCCCTCCCTCACCAATATCTAATACAGCGTTCTGGCGCGACGACCGCCTGCAGCAAGTCCTGCCCGTCCTGGTACCCCTCGTAGCGCACCCCGGCACAGGCGACGAAGCGCTCGAAGCGGCACTCGTCGCACTCGCAGACGCAGCGTCGGACGACGCCCACGCGCTGCTCAAGCGGCTTAACATGGACGTGCTGATGCATACGCGCTCGGAAGAGGCGCGCGTGCGTATATTTGCGCTGGGGTGCGCTCGCGCGATGTGGGTCGCGCATGGGAGCAAGCTTGTCGGTGCGTTTTTATTTGTTTGGGCTGGGTTGAGGCTGGGTGCTGATGCCGATTGTGGTAGGTTTTGTCTCGGAGACTGTGGCGTTTATTGTGGAGTGCGCTGAGGACGAGCATGATGGCGTGGTTTCGGCCGCTCATGCGCTCAAGACGGCGGTGGAGGGCGCGACGGGCGAGAGTATAACAGACGACGTGTAATAGGGCTATGTAACGCTTAGGGTTCTGCACGCATTATCTCTCCACTTGCACTGTTTTGCATTCTCTTATTGCAGATAGATAGGACAGAAATAGATGGTGGCATGACGACAGCAGTGGGGTGAAAAAAGATGTCCGACCTAATGACCCATAAAGGAACGAAAGGGGGTGGGGAATGGGGGAAGGGTGGAGGGAGGATGGAGAAGAAGTAAAAAGATTACCGACCGACTTTAGTGTTTTGGCGGGGGTGGTGTTTAATAATACCAGTTTGCAGGGGGGGGGGGTTGGGGGAGAAATCAACCAAAAAAACAGAGAGAGACTATATGCGAGCGCGAGTGATAGAGATATATAAAAAATGAAATGAAAGAAAGGCAGGAATGGAATGTCCCGAAAAAAAAAAAAAAAAGGAAAATTTTGCTTTTTAAGAATCGAAATCGTCATTCTGGCGCAGTAGCTGCTGCTGCTCCTCGTCGATTGCCTTACACTGGCCCAGCAGCCTAACAATCTCGGAGCGCGGGCAAGCAGTCCGTATAAAATAAGCCTGCTCCAGACGCGAATTAGCTTCCAAACACAAACTCAATGAAAAGAGGGCAGGCCACGCACGTTGAGCAGCTCGTCGGGATCCGGTCTAGAACCGACGGGCTGAGAACATAAATGCAAGAAATCGTGAAAGGATCGTGAGAGGGTCTCCGGCTCGCGCACAGGCGGGAGCTGGTGGCCGACGATAAGCCGCGTGTCCTGCACGTCCGCGAAGGGCGGGTCGCCATGCGCCAGCTCCCATGTCGTCGCGCCGAGCGACCACACGTCGACCTTGAGAGGATCGTACGGGCCCCTGGGAGCACGCGGACGTATCAGTTAGCGTCATCCTTTGCGAGTAAAATAGAGAAGGAGACTCACGTCCGCATTTCTGGAGCCTGAACAAAAAAACAAAGGCGTGAAGGGAATTGAAGTGAGATGGTGTGGGTTTTCGTGAGGGGAGAGTAGGACGCGTACCTGCCAGTAGACGACGCCTACAGGATCAGAGCGTTTGGATGACCCGGGCGGTGAGCACACTGCGTTAGAAAAGTCCGCTGTTGAAGTAAAAGTGGTAAGGAGACTGAGGTTGGATCGGCGAACATCACGCCACGCACAAAGTTTGAGCACGCCGGCTCTGCTCAGTAATAAATTGTCCGTTCGCACGTCCCGATGCGCGATGTGGTGTTTCCGGATGTAGGACAGTGCCATCAGGACCTACGCACGTCCAATCAGTCAATCAGCAAACGCACGAAGATCCACTGCACTCACATCCCATACGAATCGCGCGACCATCTTCTCCGAAACCACGACCGGCCCATATCCATCCCCAGCCTCCTCACCAACAACAGCAAGCACATCCGCCAAGCTGCGATCCATAAGCTCCATGCCTATCCAAAGGCTCTCCTCGACAACATCAACATACAGCCGTTCCATACGCAGCACGTTCGCATGGCGGAGCGCGCGCGCCAGTTCGAGTTCGCGCCGTAGATCGACGAGTTTCGACGATCCATCACGCGGTATCATCACGCGTTTAATCGCAACTTGCGCCGCGCCGCCTTCACCACTGTCCTTCTCGAACCGCCTACACTCCTGCGAAAGCCGCCTCGCAGGCGAGCGCGGCGTCATAGGCCTGAACTGCTGCGCGACTGCGGGGACCGCATGTGCGGCATATACCGATCCGCTCTCGCCTTGTGCGATCTCCTGCAGATCCGTGAATATCGCGCGTGGGTCGGCGGCGTCGTCGATGAATTCGACGAGCGGGAGTACGATCGCCGCGAGCCATGCTGGGTACCGTGGGTTTTGGGACGCTGTCGACGATGCATCGTCGTCGCTTGGTGGCTCGGTCGATGCTGCTGGTAACGACGTTGATGACGACGCTATGGGGGCTTGGGATTCGAGGTTGGTCGTGCTGATGGCAATAGGCGGTCGACGAGGCGCAAATGGCGGTGGCGGGTTCTCCGTCGACGCATCCGGCACGTGCTCTGATTCCAGGAACGACGCGCGTAGAGGTGAAGGCGAAGGTGACAAATAAGGCGGGTCACGTAGATGCGCCAAGCGCGGGCTCTTATTCCCGCCGTCCCCGCCTTCCTGGCTACTTGGACCTGACGTGAGCGCGAGCGTGCCTGAGGGGCTACCGGAAAAGTCTTCCTCTTCGTCGTCGGAGCTCGAGTCGGTCTCCTCGTCGTCCTCCTGTACTGCCTGTACCTGAGCGCGTTCGTGTTCCTTGCCTCTGGGCGTTGTAGCGGCCGACGCAGGTGCAGGGATGACGTCCGCACGCACGCGCCGCACGATACTCGCGCCGCGCACAATCGTAGCGTGCACGATAGTGCTAGCAGAGGCGCTACTGTCGCGGCTGCTGTCCCTTCGCGGGTCAAGGCGAATCGTAAGTTGTGAGTCGGGGCGATTGGAGTGGTGTCCGTCGGGCGATGCTGGCCGTACTGAGTCGAGTTGGAAGTTCGTTGATGCGGGTGACCCAGAAGCTGGACTGCCGATGCCGTTGGCGGTCGCTGAGCGCTCCTGCATCATGCCCATGAGTTCGTGATACAGCGGCGAGGCGCTGAATGAGTATTCGTGTTCGTGTCCTTCGTCGTCGTGCTCCGCATTCTCACCCTCTCCATCTTGTTCCCGGACCTCTGAATGTAATACGATACTTGGAAGGGTGACGCTGGGCTTGCTGGGCCTCCTACTACTGGTTGCCGCTGGGGACGGACGGGTGGAAGCAGGGCTAGTGCCCGCAGTTGAGGGAGAACCATCCTGTGACGAAGACGGTATCGAGGAGAACAGAGACGCCGACCACGACGACAGGTCGCCGAGGGTGTCCTTGCGGAGGGATAACCGGGGAGGGAGGATGGAAAGAACAGACGGGCGCGGCTTGCGAGAAGAACAACCGTTGAAAACAACATCGTCATTCTCATCCCCACCTTCTTCCGTCGAAACCCGTCCGGGATCCTGCTTTGGTGGTACAGGCCGAAATCCCCCCGGAGGCCGCGGTGGGACCGCAGGCGGCGTCTCCGAGACGGAGGGACGTCGCAGAGACCCCGCGTCCGCATTTGCCTCTGGCAGCGGCCAGCCGGCGTTCACTGGTGTGAGGGGCATTGGAGACCTACGCGAGGTATCTTCCAGATACACGGTTTGTGAGGACGCTTCGCCTGGGGGCGGCGTGGTATTGACAATGCGAAATGGCCGTCGCGGTGGTGTCTGCGCCCGAGTTCGCCGTTCTCGATCGCTGCTACCAGGACGAGATGGAGGAATAAGGGATCTTGCGCGAGAGTTGCTAGGCGTCCGTTGGAGCACATGCACCGGTGTAGGCTGTGCGATAGGGACTGGGGCAAGCGCAGGCACAGGAACGGGCTGGATCGGGGTAGGCTGATGGTGGGGGTTAAGGTAAGCGTATTGTGCCTCTGATGAGTCGTCCTCCTTGGCAGTAACGTCGCCAAATGCGCCACCAGATGCAGGTGTGGGGGGTGGGGCCGCCGGAGCGGCAGAGTTTGGGCTCAAGGCGGGTGTTAGTGGTGGCGGGGGCAGGGGCAGGGGTGGAGGCGGGGCTGGAGGCCCGATGCGCAGTGATCTCTCAGAGCGTGCGATCGATGCATCAGATTTCTGCCGACGGAGGGACGAGGATCGTGCACGGGGGTTGACGAGGGTTGTTGAGGCTGGGGACTGAGGGCGTGACGGGGTCGTAGACGGAGGATGTTCGGGCATGGGAGAGCGGTTACGACGGCCTTTCTGAATGAGGGCAATCTCGGCTTCGGAGTAACCAAGCTCGGCCAAAGCTGGCGACCACTCGGGAGGGACGCCTTGGAAACTATTAAAAGGTTCACAGGAGCAGATTAAACGCTGGAGCAGGGAGGACGTACGCTTCATCGATGTGTATGTGGTGCTGCGAATGGTGTAATCGCGGTTAGAGCGCGTGGACATGATAAATGGACAGACTCACCTGAACATTCCAAGGGAGAGAGATGGACTCGTCGTCGGTAGCGTCTTCGGCACTGGCGACGCGCGAGCTCTTGGATGCCGAACGCTTGCGAAGGCTGGAAACCTTGCGGAAAAAGCTCTTCTTGCTGGTGGCAGAGACCGGATCTTGACTGCGGGAAGAACTGAGGATGGACTGAGGCGGGGACTGCTGGGAGTGGAGCTGTTCGGAGTGGCACTGTGGATGGGGAGTGGGTTGGAGAATGCGACTGGGAGCGGGAGAGGGACAGCGAAGAGAACAGGCAGTGGACTTGTACGCCCCGTGCTGTGGGTCATCTGGGGAAAGAGTGGACTGGTTGGAGAAGGAGACAACGGAGGGATTCGTGGACGATGAGGCGTAGAGATAGTGTGCGTCCTTTGGGGGCGGCCGCGGTGGCTTTGAACTCGTGAAATTGAATATTTTGAGCGTCGAAAAACGAGAACTCTGCTTCGTGTTCGTCGAGGCCATTCCGTTGAGCGCTGCTTGTCTTGTCTTGTCTGCCTTTTCGCTTCACACTCGGCCATTCAATCGGAGTTCAAATTCACATTCAGCTATCTACTGTATCTGAGACAAGCTGTCCTATCCCATCGTGTCTAGGCGTGATCGCAAACTCAAATGGCGCAGGGTGTCTGTGCTCATGTCAGCGCAGAAGGAGAACAAACAACTAACACCTACGAGATCAATGCACCCTTGAACACTCCCTCTACCGGAATCTCCTTCCCGTTCGAATCCACCTTCTTACGTACATTGAACGTTGCCAGCACGCTCACAACCAGAATCCACAACGTCGAATCAACCAGATGACGTCCGGGACACACTCTAAACGGCAATGCTTGACATACGTAATGGCGGAGAAGAGCGCACACACGCACCGGCGTCCATATCCAAACGCGTATGCCAGCAGTGGATCATCCCTCACCTTCCCGTCCTCCGTCAGGAAGCGCTCCGGCCTGAATTCCTCCGGCTCAGGATACACCTCCTCATCGTGTAAAATTGCCCTGCGCGAGCTCAACGCATGCCACTTTCACTCGGCGGCGAGTACGCACCAAGTGTTAGGGAGTACCGTCGTGCCTTTAGGGATAAAGTAGCCCTTGTACACGTTGTCCTCCGTCGTGGCGTGCGCGACGCCAAGCGGGAGCACGAGCCGCCAGCGGAGAATCTCCTTGCAGACCGCGTCCACGTATGGCATCTTCGGACGGTCGCCAAACGCAGGCAGACGCGACCGTCCAATCGCGTGGTCGATCTCCGCCTGAGCGCGCGACTGTACTTCCGGGTATAACAGCAGAGCGAGGAGGAACGACGAAAGCGCCGAAATAGTCTTCGGGGAGGTCAGCTTGGCGAGCTGGAGGGAAAGAATTGTGTCCGCACCGTCTCTGCTCCCGCGGCATACACGGACGCCGCGGCGTTCTTAAGCGCTGTTTCTTCCTCTTCGTTTCCCATACACTCATCAAGGTTGTCATGGACAAGCGAATGCTTCGAAGTTCCCTTGAGCTACACGATACCATCCAATTATTATTAAACCGTAATTCTCCGAAGCGGGAGCCTACAAGATCCTCCTTGACCGTGGTGAACGGTGCATTGACCATCTCATGACTGAGCTTCATCCCATGGCGCGCACGCCTCTTGAACTCTGTGCCGGGGAACCAATCCGGCAAGTGCTTCACTATTAAACGAGATGAGAGAAAACCGGATCACGCGACCAGGAAGCACGAACACGCAGGGAAGTCGTTGACCAGCAATGCACCGGGCAATATAGATTCACTAGCGAGCGTGAGCAATTCCTCGGCAATCGCGACATAGTGATCGCCTGACTCCTTGACGTCATACCCATACGTGAGCGACATGACGACAGCCGCTGTAAAACTGTTGAACCAACACCATCACCACCACCCCCACACCCAAGCGCTTACAAAACGGTTCAGACGTACTGTTTCAGATACTCCAGCGTATTCTCTGGGCACCGCAAGACCTGCCTCAGAAACGCATGTGCCTTGACAATCTGCATTGGCTGGTAGGTTATCGCGATGGCGGGACGGAGGTTTTGGTCGACGATACGTCGCTCGACACGCCACTTGTCTCCATAGCGCGTGATAGCAAGATTGAAATGCGCCTCCATCCTGTTCCAGCATCAGCCTCAGCAAGAACGCGCGCTTCAACACGATCGCGTACATGTCAATGATGGGGATAGCCGGCCGGTCCATGTACAGTGTGCCTGTCTGCTCAAAGAGAGCCTTCGCCGCGCGCGCGCTATTGATGAACACGACCAGGCGTCCGAGTACCGATATCGACGTCACTTCCCCTACAATTAAAAGATCCGTTTCGTTATGTTTTTCTCTCTTTTGGGGCGCTGCCAGTTTGCATACCGTACTGCTTCCCCCATCGCGTATACGTCTCCCATGGCGCGCGCTGCGGAATGTCGAACAGGTTGCCGATTACGGGTAAGCCCCGTGGCCCAGGCGGGTACCGCAGCCCCTGGCGGCGAGAGCGATCGGCAAGGTATTTGCGGGCGACGTAGGTGAAGAGGGAGAGTGCCGCGAGATCAAGTGCAAGATAGTCAAGAGAAAGCGAGAGCGGCATTTAGGAAGGCAAAGGGAGGGCGGACTGTCAGGTCTAGTGAGATCGCTTGTTCAAGTACTTAGTGAGCGGGCGCGCGAAAGGCACGAGGAGGGGAGCCGCCAAGCTAGATCCAGGTCGCGACTGCTGTTCCTGGAAAGACACCCTGACAGCAAAAGGTGTGGTGGGAGTCCACGGGATTTAATTCGCCCGATATCCGAGCAGGGTGATCTATTTGTAGACATACTGTAAGTCATTCCTGATCGTTAAAAACAGACGACTGAATGGTAGAACCGCAAGCTGATTTGATCCCATGAGATTGTCGGCGGGATGGTTATCTACGCCACAGTTCCGAGTCTTCCAAGAGTCGGGCACGAGTCCCCTCCTCGATGTACATGACCCTTGACGCCAAAAACGTTGTCGTAATCATCACGCCGGGCCCCGCCATCAAAAACCAACCATGAGAGGTTTAATGCTCCTAGGTGAGTTACGAGGAGGGCTAGACCATTCCTGTCGTCGCCGAAGTTGCGTGATCCGTGTGTTGATATTTGTGTTAGCTCTCAGAAGCAAACTGTTTTCGCCGCACTTGCTGCCTTATCTGGCGGATGCGCAAATCTCTGCGCTGTCAGCCGGGATCGCCCAGGGAAGTTCAAAATTAAGCACAGTCCCGGAAGTTTCTCCTGCTCCCTCTTTATCATGGCCATGATCGTACTTAAAACTCGTTAAGAGCCCGTCCGGAACAAAACGGCCCATCGGACACCCTCAGTTTCACACTAGTTTCACCAAATGCCATCAAAGATTCAAAAAGGCCCAGGTCGTAGGTCTGATTCTCGAACACATTTCGGTCGAGGCCAGTTAATAACGTGAGTAAGAGTGACTCCTGAACATTCTGAACCAGCAGCAGCAAACTCGGATGCCATCCTATCAGTGGTCGTATGTGGGACACAATCTAAATTAGGTTTGGCGTAGCGGTCCGTGGAACCCAAAAAGACAGAGGACTGGTCCATTTGTGTTTACGTAATGTCATGCAAATGGAAATAAATTGTTGGGTCATCGGTGAAAAGATTGTCAGGTGTTCAGTTATGAGCTTACGTCCTTGCAACTTGCGTGATTGAGTGAGGCCGGGCCCATTGCCCATTGACGGCCTCTGGGAGACTTGGGTAGGAGGTGATTGAGTGGAATCAAAGAATTCCAAATAATAAGATTGAACACGTGACGAGCGTGATCCTTGGAATTCGCCATTTTTCTTCTCTTCTTTGACCCAGCCTCACCTTGTTAACTGTCAACCTCCTCTCTCCCCCCTCCCACCACTACCATCCCTCCTTCCTTTCGACTACCACCGATAGCCCCTTCAGCCCAATGGTCAGTTTACATCCTCCGAGCATCCGATCTTCAATTCCCCCTCACTGACTCCTCTCAGTCGCACCACACGCCCGACCCAGTCAATCACGTCCACCATACGTCCGCAGAACATGACTCGCATCACGATGCGCACGTCCTCAGCCTCCGCCTTGTCCTCGGTAGCCTTCTCGCACCCGTACGCTAAACTCCCCCACTTCCGTTCCCGCATCATGACCAATCTCGCCTCCCGCACTGCAAATTAGAAGCGCCCCTCGCAGCCGGGTTCGCATCCAGTCTCTGGTACCGCATCACCGTTCAGCCATTGGCATCATTCCGGTGCTGGTACCGCGACTGGGCACGATTCCCCGCCGCCTCCACCGCAGTCGACTCCCACGGTGCCACACCACCAGCCTCACTACCAACAGCTAGCACAACACGTACATCAACCTTCACCGAACCTGCACAACCACAGCTTCCACGGGCACGTTCACCCACAGCCTCAATACCACGCACATCCACATGCATACGGGCCCTCGCGCCTGAGCTTTACCGTGCGCTCGCACCCGTGCCACCTGCGGATGGCCGGGGCGCCGCTTTCCTTATCCTTGTCAGATAACTAACACGTGTTCTCTTTTTTTATCATCGCGGCGCAGCATTCCGCTGGCTCGACTCCCCCTGAGTCGTTGTCGCCCTCTCCCACGCCGTCGCCTAGGCTCGCAACGCCCCCACTGCCACTTGACCATGCTCCACACCCGCATGGGCTTGAGAATGGTGTTGTTGACGCCTCAATGTCAAAAACGACGAGTGCCATGGTAACGGGCACAGACTCAGCTAGCACAGAACGTGCTCGTTTTCTCGCAACGTTGCAGAGTAAAAGTGCGTGGGATGCGATGATACACGGCTCCTGGGTATGAGGCGGTGCGTGCCTTGTGAGTGCTTTCTCTCTTCCTCCTTTTCCTCTCGTCGATTTGTTGTTATGACTTGTACCTCTTATGTCTTTTGCGTGGGCTTCGCGCGTGTTATACATACGTACGAAATGTTGTATATGTTGGCTCCTCTAGAGTTGTCGACATTCCGTTGTACTTCTGTCTCGTGCCTTGGCTTTTTGCTACATACCTCTTAGAACAAAGACATGCTTGACCAAAATCGTCTCCTGCCGCAGCCGCAGACATGCGGCGTAGCACGCACGCACACACGTGTCATCACTAGTTGGATGGTAAATGGAGGAACATCGGGCCTGCCGCAAGATGGAGCGCGATGGGCATCCTACCGCTCGACGAATTGAGATGCGAAGGTTGCTACACAGATAGCAAAGCGGGAGATAACGGAAACTCTCATCATTCTTGTGCGATACCGCGCTCCTTGAGCCTCGCTGCTCGCCATCCATCATCGTACGGTATTGACCTCGCCCCTTGAAGAAAAAAAAAAATCACGTCATCGCATGGGTGCTCGTGCTCGGTGCTTTACATAAAAGCGTCATGCATCACGTATCGATTCTTGGCACAAGCACTTACTTACGGCAATATACGTCGAATGACTCAAATAGAATTCGGCATCCTCTATCTAAAGCCAAGATAAGAATCGGTCCACCATCACCTGTCCATTCAGTCAGCTGAGCTGCTATGAATGAAGCGCCATAAAGGCATGGCGTCGCACCCGAATAAAAAAAACGGGGGGAATCACAGATATGGACGATACGGTACTGCGTGCCGAAGAGAACGCTGTGGCACGCTCTCATTCGAAGCACATGTTTGCACATGGACGCATCCGTAAACTTGGCGTTCTAGGGTCTAAAAGTTGAAAGCTATGTTGGGTACAGTACAGTACCGCCCCTAATTGAGTAAAGTGTCGTGTTGGCAATACAATACAATACCCCACACGATGGAAGCCCGAATCATAGCAGCACCTTCTTACCCTTACCCGTTATGCACAGTGGCCGCCGTTGAATTGCAGCTATTTGAAAAACCACGCACTGTTAGCAGGAATTTGTCGCAGCCAACCAGAGACGAGTGGTATAATGGGCCGCAGAGCTGCCGCAGAATAGGAAGCCCACTTTTGGCATGGTCCAAGTGGCGCCGCAGCAGGTGGTGAGAAAAGCAAAAAAGGTTTGAAAAGCAACGAAATAGGACTGAAATACGCTGGAGGTCTGGGCCCGTACTTGAAAAATACAAATGGGTCCTGTCAAAAAAAAATGAGGGCTCCGCGAAACGCAACAACCACAGACGTACTATGACATAGGAGGAGAGAGCACACCCTTGCCCATTTGATTTGTCCATTTGATAATCCATGTGCTCTTCGTCCTACCGCACGCTACCCCAAAAAGACATACCGAGTAGGCGCGCGCCTATCCAAAAAAAAGGCTGGAGATGCAATCCTCTTCACAAACCGAACTGGCTTCACACAGGCTTCGCACTGCGGTTCGCGGCTGCGGACGCCAAGACCAGTCTAGGGTTTTCTAGGAAGCACGGGCCGAGAAGAAGTCTCCAGGCACTTCCTTGACAGGGCCAGAATCACCAGACAGAAAATCTTAGAAAGGTCTGATCCTGCGTAGTCAGGGCAGGATCAGATGCGTGATGACATCAGGACGTGTCATCATGTCATCTATGGCCGTGGCCGCCGTTCTGCAGTGGTGGGTTGTGTGTTGGCCAACTCGGAAGCGAAGACGCCGCCACACCCTGGAAGAGATTCGTGATGGGGGAACATGTGCTACGGTTCCTTCCCCATCTGCCATCTGGCGGGCCTTCCTTCCACAGTTCTGGGAAATTCCATGTACAGTAGTATGATGGCGATCCATGAGCCACAAATTCCGAGGACCTTCCAAGTCACCCCCACATTCGTCTGCTTCGGCAGTTTCTATGTGCGCGCGATTGCCTGTAGTTTAGTAGTTTTTCAGGTAAGTGACCAAGGAAAAGATGAGAATATGTACACGGGAGCATGTTTTGGTAGGATCCGCTTCGCTGAAAGAAGTGGTCAATCTGGTGGGACATCACGCCCGTAGAAGGGATGCACGACGATAATCTTGCAGAGCCTGCGCGGCTTGGGGTATTCATAATGCCAGCTCCTACGATGAGCGGCCAGTGGGTTCTTCGCAATTACTGTAGAGAGCCGCTAAGAACTCGCGTAGAGATACGATTATGTAATATTGCAATGTTATCGGTACACTAAATGTTATCTTATAATTCCAATCTTATTCTAATGTAAAACCTAATCCGTAATTGCCAAGCCAGACTTTGTCTGGGTGATTTCTGCTTAGCTCGTACAACACTGCGATGGTCGCTACCTTCATGGAAAAATTTGGATTTCTGTGATTTGGCTGTGGAAGTCCCGTGGAGTTGACTGGCTACCATCATAGATAGTAGGATTTGCGCTAGGAGCTTACCTTTCGCGACTCCAGGCAGTCTCACTGGCACGCTGATCTAGTCTAGAACATGCGACTGCGTCCAGCGCTATTGGGAAGATGCTGGTTCGTGTGCTATAAATCCTTTCGCACAGCCCCACCCTCTCGCATCACTCAACATGTCTCTCCCTGTCTCTGGTCCTCCTTTACTTTCACAGTCAACGACAGCGATTGGCTCCTCTGCTTCGGGGTATGTCTCGAACATAGCACCATGCTGCTGATGTTGAGATGCCGGACGAAACTCACCTGTCCTCTAAAGGTCCCACGATGTCTTAGGGGAGATGAAGACCCTCGCTAGCATCATACAATCCTCGGTCGACAAGATCGAGGAGGTCCTTGCCGCTAATGCCTTGGTCCTCTCTTCGTCAAATGCACCGTTTAGCCTTGAGTCAGAGTCGCCTTGCATGCATTCGAGCATTCAGTCCGCCGGGTCGCTTATTACCTCAGCTGCGGCGCAACTCATGACACTTGGGGGGTCTGCACCACTGGTAGTCCTCGATGTCATGATGCAGGTAAACTGGGTTGTTCCTGTAACCATCACACTCTATTCTAACAATAGGGGTGTTATAAAGTTCCACGGCAATGCGTGCTGCAGTGAGTGTTCATGCTGCAGAGATCCTTCGGGATGCGGGCCCCAAGGTAGCGCCAGATATCCCGTCGGTGGAAAGCTCTCCCACCTGACTTTATGTTTGCTCAGGGTTTACACGTATGGGAAATCGCTAAGCCTACGGAAGTTCATCCTGCGAAGCTCGGTGTGTATCAACATCGAGTACAATGAGTCCACTAATACTGTGTCATCAGCTCGCATCCTTCGCATCCTTGCAACAAATTACATATTCCTCGAAGTATCGCCGGATGTGTTTGCCAATAATCGCTTGTCCACAGTTTGGACACGGGAAAACCTATTGAAGAGCTGATATCAAAGTGAGCCTTGTTTCCTGGGCGCGATCGCCAAACTTAATAATCTGACATGCCTTAGCCCCGAATCGAAGCACATCGGGACCCTTGGCATGGCATCTCTCATCGAACACGGGTATGAATTCTTCTTGGGAGTCATTCCTAGGCTCTGACCATGTTCCCGTAGGCTTGATGTAGGTTTCAAATGCTCACCTTACCTGACGAAGACACTTCTCGATCCCGAATTTGGGCATGCCACCGAACCGACTAAGACGGCTCTGAACAAAGCATTTGGAATCGAGGGTGGTTAGAGCGTCCGGATAACAGGCTGCGCCTTGCAAGATTCGGCGCTGGAATGGCTGGCTCGAGAATCATGACAAAGCAAGATGCGCTTCTCGGTGGTTTGTCATTTTTTCCCTGTTGATCGCCGCCTAACTATGTACTTTCAAAAATAGGGTATAAATGAGAAAAGCTCCCACCTGGCTCACTATTTATCGATGTTGGAGGTGGTGTTGGCTCGCTGTCATTAACACTTGCTCGTCGCCACCCCAACCTTTGCTTCGTTGTGCAAGATCGCGAGGCTGTGGTCGCGGATGCTAATGAGGTATGACGTGCATCAGTTCCGCTATTGTATAATGCTTCCTGACGCATCTTCACGCAGTTTTGGAGGAACAATATGCCTGATGCACTCGACTCTGGACGCGTGAAGCTGCAAGTTCCGTCGTATTCTATACCTGCGTTTCTCAGAGACGGGCGTCGCTGATGTTTGGGTTTCTCAAGCCCACGATTTCTTCGACCCGCAGCCAGCGCGGGAGGAAGACGTCGCAGTCTTTCTTCTCTGCAAGACTCTCCACGACTGGGCGGACGAATACTGCATCACAATTTTGAAACGACTACGAGTCGCCCTGGGCCCAAGACCCAGCTGGTCATCACCGAACGACAGATAGCGTACCCCTGCGACGGACCAGCCACGCACGAAATTCCCGGCGCGGAGCTCTCCGTTCCCCCCAAGCCTCTGCTTCCGAACCGGGGTCGCGCGGGCTCGTTGGCGCATGCCACAGATGCTACAGCGAGTTTACCCGGTGCAGAACCAAGCGTATGTGCTGATATCTGGTCCTGTTACAGATGTTGTGTCTCTTTAATGGACAAGAACGCACGATCACGGCTCTGCGCAGTTTGCTCGACCAGGCGGGCTGGAAGCTTATCGCTGTGCATCACGACGCTGCGTCCGTGGCGAAGTTCCAGCAAGTCGTTGCAGTTCCGAATTAGGACGGGTGCGGCGTTCCTTGGCGTCATTGTCCATGATTTGTGTTTCAAGGCCCTGCTTTGTGTTGTAAACCACTACGGTAAACTATGACTGCGCTCGGAACCATCATATAATAAAGAATTCTCACATGGACAAGCTCGCGAAACGTATTGTATGACAGTGAGTAAAGAAAGCTATCCATGTCTTATTTATTTTTCTTTGGAGGACACTTTGATCCTAGGCACATAGCGTGGGTACGGTACTGCGGCAGGTAACTTACATGGCAAGCTTTTTCTCAGCGCCAGTCACACCCACTAATTCCATGGCGAATCAAAGTTGGTATGGCGATCACGACTTGAAGTTGAGATCGCGAAATTGGGATCATTCTTACTCGTTGATGTTGCCATACGATTACTGGTTCTTCCACCTCTGGTTGGTCTGGATGAGCGCTCCTTGTCGTGTGAAAACTTAGTCACAGTGAACTACGAGTTTATTCAGCCTGATCAAACCCTTGCCAGCTTCCCAAGAAGCACAGAACTGCGGGCTACTTAAAGCCCTCTCAGGGATTCTCATGTAGCAACTTTCTTCTGTTCGCGGGTTCCGCCATGCGTCTTTCCTTTATTGCTCCTCTCTTTTTGAAGCCTGTTTTGGCAGCCATTTATACCGACCCTTCGACACTGCCCAATGCTTCTTACACATATATCATTGTGGGAGGTACATCCGAACTTTAATGGATCTCTGGTACTCTCTTACGCATGTCTAGCGGGCCCAGGGGGCAGTGTCTTGGCAAACAGATTGAGCGCAAATCCGGAAAATAGTGTCCTTTTAATCGAAGCCGGACCGAGGTTTGTTGATTTTTTCTATTTCCACGCTCGTTCGGCGGCTAATAAGATACCCCAGCGATACGGTCGACCCTTCTATTCCCATCCCATACCTGTGCCCGACACTTGCACCGTCTGTTGTCTCATGGAACTATACCACGGTCCCTCAGACTGGTTTAGGAGGGCGCTCGATTGCGTATCCTCGCGGACGCACTCTTGGTGGCTCCACTTCGATCAGTACGTTGGGGCCACGTTAAAGGCCATCACTAGGGACTTAGTATTCCCCAGATTATATGGTTTGGACCCGTGGACCAGCGAGCGACTTCGATCGACTTGCCCAAGTTACTGGTGACCCTGGATGGTCCTGGGAGTCTCTTCTTCCAACGTTGATTGAGGTACTCCTCTCTTTTTCAATCGGCGCTTCGGTGCTGCACCTTCTGACTGTAGTCCTCAGGTAGAAAGCCTAGTTCCACCTCCAGATGGTCACAACACGACGGGAGAGATCAATCCAGCGTTCCACGGTTCAAATGGTCCCGTCGAAATCAGTGTTCAGGACACGACTCCTCTCGATTCTCGGATCTTCAACACGACGATGCAAATCGCCGAGTTTCCATTCAATGAAGATGCGAACTCTGGGGACCCAATAGGAATAGGTGCGTCCGGTCTGGCGCGCTTACACTCTACGAAAGCAACCAAACATTTGTAAGGCTGGGCCCAGTTCTCGATCGGTGGTGGCAAGAGGAGCAGTGCTTCGGGCGCATACCTTACACCGGCGCTATCCAGGTCGAACTTAGATATTTTGATTAACACCCAGGTGACCAAGGTAGTCCAAACTGGCATTTGGGGCGGTCTTCCCATTTTCCGTGGCGTTCTATTCGCACAGTCCGATTCTGGTAGGTAGACCTCTGGCCGTCCTTACATCTTTTAACATCACTCCTCCAGGCCCAATATTTTCCCGTAATGCTACAAAGGAGGTTATACTCGCCGCCGGCGCGGTCAACACACCACAGCTACTCATGCTTTCAGGAATCGGTGATAGCGCCCAGCTCAGTCAGTTCAACATCCAGACGATCGTGAACCTCCCCGACGTGGGTAAGAACATGCAGGACCACGTCTTACTTGTCAACTCATTCTCCGTCAATTCCAATTTCACCAATGACGACATTGCACGAAACACGACGTTATTCCAAGATGATCTAGCGCAGTGGGAGCAATCCCACACTGGTCCGTTTTCCGCGTCTGTCGGGGGAAATATAGGCTGGTTGAGGCTACCGGAAAACTCCACAATTTTCAAGACAGTGAAAGACCCCTCGTCTGGTCCAGAAGCCCCACATTATGAATTTATCTTTTTCGTAAGTCTCGCCCACAAACTTCCCCTCGTGTAATGTCGTTGAGCTACCGTCTTCAGAACGGGTTCTTGTCATCCACTGAGTCGCTCCCTGCCACGGGTCACTATATGGTGATTACCAGCAACCTGATAACACCCACCTCTCGTAAGCCGCGTTACTTGATAGCGCCAGTTCTTCTAAATACGAAACGCCACAGGTGGATCAATCACCCTCGCTTCTGCAAACCCATTCGACGCACCTAACATCGATCCCGCGCTCCTCAACTCTGACTTCGACATCTTCACTATTCGCGAAGGTGTAAAGGCAGCCCTTCGCTTCGCTGAAGCGCTAGCATGGAAAGACTACGTGATCGCGCCATTCGGTGCTCTGGCCGAGGCCAAGACGGATGCTCAGATCGAGGCATATGCGCGCAGCAACGCTGCTACGGTGTACCACCCGTTCAGCACGGCCTCTATGTCCCCAATTGGCTCCCTGAATGGTGTTGTCAACCCGGATTTCAGCGTGAAAAACACGGTTGGCCTTCGAATCGTCGACGCCAGCGTTGTGGTACGTCTCTTTCATTAATTAAGCCACTGCTTAACACTTAATGCCATCTTTCTTAAAGCCGTATGTCCCGGCTGCCCACCCTCAAGCAGTTCTCTACGCCGTTGCGGAGCGAGCAGCGAAACTGATAGCTGCGGACAGTGTTTAGACCATCGCCCTTGGCCTGACATTTCGCCTCTTTCCCCGATTGTTCGTATAGTAGCATTTCCCGCGTATGACTTACTTATAACTTACTTCTTCGCACTCCTTCGTATCGCATTGCTATGCCGGCTAACTTGCACCTCGGCGTTCGCTGAGTGTTCTTGATATACGCAGTAATCTAGATCTTAATTCGCGTCTTTATGGCGCCAGCGCCATCCGAGATAACGCTGTGCAATACGAGAGGGTTTGGTCCACTTTCGAAGAAAGATAACTTCAAGTTTAACAGGCTCCGAGTCTATTCACCTCGTTCACTTAAGGTGCCTTCATATAATATGTTTCTGTGTCGTCGCGCACAGGCACGCATCCTGTCTCTTGACTGAGATCTTGCTCATATCTCTACGGCAATTAACAACCAATTGAAGCTTCAAGCTAACAACACCCTTTCCTTTCTAAAACTTGTCGCCGACCTATCATTTGGACTTCAGTGAACACTTGGCGTCTTTGTCTCGCCGCTATGAATGAGACCTTTCCATCCACCGCAAGTCGATCTATGCAAACCCAATTTGTTGCACCGCATCGAGTCAGAGTTAGGAATTGGCGTTTCTCGTTAAAAAACCTGAAACCAAAAAACTTATCAGAACTTATCGAGTACTTATCAGTCAGCGCTCAATCTGAGTCGAAAGAAACACAACCCTGGCTCTCCCTCCAAAAAAAAGAACCCCTAAAAACCCCCGAAAACGAATTTGGTGACTCACTGAGGCTTTGGTCAACAGGCTGATCAAGTTACCTTTGGTCTTGAACTGACTATTGCGTCCGAACACTCGATGCGGTAAAGATGCACGTCGAAGCAAGCGTCGAAGTGCCTGACACTGCTGTCGAAACTCAACATGACGTCCCAGGATGTTTTGGGGGAGATGGAGATCTCCAACATCAAAAAACCTTGGTCGACAAGATTTAGGAGGTTTCACCGATATTACATGCATTCACTCTTCCGTTTAGCCATGAGTCAGAGGCACCGTGCATGCACCTGAAGGCCTGAACCCCGGTCCACCGGATCAATTACCTCCGCCGCGGCGCAACTCATGACAGTGATCGGCAATAGGTGCTGTGCAACAAGCTGTACAGTACCGCTGCAGAAACTTACTAGACAGCAAGTCGGGTCTATTTCTCAGCGCTGGTCTCTCCCCTCATTCCATCTCGAGCCCCAGGAGGAGGGGAACTACTTCGGGACCATTGCGCACTCACTGAACTTGAAATGCTTCTTGATGACATACATGCATGTCATAGCTGATTCTTCTACCTCCGTTTGAGCGGTCTGGCTGAGCTGTTCTGGGCCGGTCTACCAAGGTGAAATCAGTAAATTACGAGTTCATTCTAGCGAATCAAGACCCGTGAGCTACCCCAGAAGCCCATTTCCCACTGCAAACCGCGGGCTACATAAAGCCGTGTCCTCAAGAATCCTGATGTCGCCGCTTTCTTCTGTTTTTCTGTTTCAGCCATGCGCCTGTCCATCATCGCTGCTCTCTTTTTGACGCCTGCTTTGGCAGCGGTTTATACCGATCCTTTGATGCTGCCCAATGATTCTTATACATATATCATTGTGGGAGGTACATCCGAGCGTCCGCGGATATCTAGCGCAATCTAACACTTGTCTAGCGGGTCCGGGGGGTAGTGTCTTGGCAAACAGGTTAAGCGCAAATCCAAACAATCGTGTACTTTTAATCGAAGCTGGACCAAGGTTTGTCGATTTTTCTATTTCTATGCCTCAGTTGGGGGCTTATATACCCCAGCGATACGGTCGATCCATTTATTCCTATTCCGTTCCTCGCCCCAAGACTTGCACCATCTATTGTCTCATGGAACTATACCACGGTCCCTCAAGTTGGTTTGGCAGGGCGCTCGATCCCATATCCTCGCGGACGAACTCTTGGCGGCTCCACTTCGATCAGTATGTCGTGGTCACGTTCGGAGGGCATCACTACCGTAATGTTCTTAATAATCCCTAGATTATATGGCTTGGACGCGTGGACCAGCGAGCGACTTCGATCGACTTGCCCAACTTACTGGTGATCCCGGATTGTCGTGGAAGTCTCTTCTGCCCACGTTGATTGAGGTAATGTTCTCTTCCCCTTTCTGGCATTTCACTCCAGCAGTCTGACTGCGGTCCTCAGGTAGAAACACTAGTTTCTCCACCGGATGGTCATAACACGACGGGGGAGATCGATCCAATGATACATGGCTCGAATGGCCCCGTCGAAATCAGTGTTCAGGACAGAACCCCTCTCGACTCCCGGACCTTCAACGCAACCATGCAGCTCGCAGAGTTTCCTTTCAACGAAGATATGAACTCTGGGAACCCAATAGGAATAGGTGCGTTCTGTTTGTCGTGCGTAGATTCTACGAATGCAAACCAAACCTTTGCCAGGTTGGGCCCAGTTCTCGATAGGCGGGGGCAAGAGGAGCAGTGCCTCAGTCTCATACCTTACACCAGCGCTCTCTAGGTCGAACTTAGATATTTTGATTAACACCTTGGTGACCAAGGTAGTCCAAACTGGCACCCAGCCTAAGAGTGGACGTCCCATTTTCCGCGGCGTCCTCTTCGCCCAGTCCGATTCTGGTAGGGATTCGGATACTTCTCGATGTTCCCACACCTTTTAACATGACGCCTGCAGGCCCAGTCTTTTCGCGTAGCGCTACAGTGGAGGTTATACTCGCCGCCGGCGCGGTCAACACACCACAGCTACTCATGCTGTCGGGAATAGGTGACAAGGCTCAGCTCAGTCGGTTCAACATTCAGACGATTGTGAACCTTCCCGACGTGGGCAGGAACATGCAAGACCACGTCTTGCTTCTAAACGTATTCTCCGTCAATTCTAACTTCACCAATGACGACATTGCCCGAAACACGACGTTATTCCAAGATGATCTGGCACAGTGGGAACAATCCCACACGGGCCCGTTTACCGCTTCTGGATGGGGTGATATAGGCTGGTTGAGGCTACCAAAAAACTCCACAATTTTCAAAACTGTGAAAGACCCCTCGTCTGGCCCAGAAGCCCCACATTACGAATTTATCTTTTGGGCAAGCCTCTCCCATAAGCTTCTCCTCGTGTGATGTCGTCGAGCTACTATCTTCAGAACGGGTTCTTGTCATCCACTGAGCCGCCCCCCACCACGGGTCACTATATGGTGATTACCAGCAACCTGATAACACCCACCTCTCGTAAGCCATGTTACTTGATAACACCAGCACATCTAAATATGGAATACAAAAGGCGGATCAATCACACTTGCTTCTGCAAACCCATTCGACGAACCTTACATCGATCCCGCGCTCCTCAACTCTGACTTCGACATCTTCACTATTCGTGAAAGTGTAAAGGCAGCCCTTCGCTTCGCTGCAGCGCCAGCATGGAAAGACTATGTGATCGCACCATTCGGCGCTCTGGCCGAGGCCAAGACGGATGCTCAGATCGAGGCGTATGCGCGCAATAACTCCGCCACGGTGTTCCACCCGTTCAGCACTGCCTCTATGTCCCCGAGTGGCTCCCCGGATGGTGTTGTCAACCCTGATTTCGGCGTGAAGGGCACTGTTGGCCTTCGGATCGTCGACGCCAGCGTTGTGGTACGTCGGTTTCGTTGATTGGTCCTTGTTTAACGGCCTAAAGCGATATTTCTTAAAGCCGTACGTCCCGGCTGCCCACCCTCAAGCAGTTCTCTACGCCGTTGCTGAGCGAGCTGCGAAACTGATAGCTGCAGACAATGTTTAGGTCATCGCCCTTGGCCTGACATTTCGCCTCTTTCCCCGATTGTTCGTATAGTAGCATTTCCTGCGTATGACTTATAAATTACTTCTTCGCACTCCTTCGTATCGCATTGCTGTGGCAGCCAACTTGCACCTCGGCGTTCGCTGAGTGTTCTTGATGTACGCAGCAATGTAGATCATATTTCGCGTCTTTATGGCGCCAGCGCCATCCGAGATAACGCTGTGCAATATAAGAGGGCTTGGCCCACTTTCCAAGAAAGATAGCTTCAGGCTCCCAGTCTATTCCCCTCGTTCGCTCAAGGTGCCTTCATGTAGTTTTTTTTCGTGTCGTCGCGCACAGGCACGCCTCTTGTCTCTCGACTAATGTTGCTTATATCTTTACGGCAATTAACAATCAAGTTAATCAAGCTTCAAACTAATAACACCGTCTCCTCTCTAAAACTTGTCGCCGACCTATCATTTGGACTTCAGTGAACACTTGGCGTCTTTGTCTCGCCGCTATGAATGAGACCTTTCCATCCACAGCAAGCCGATCTATGCAAACCCAATTTTTTGCACCACATCAGAGTTAGGAATTGGTGTTTCTCGCGACAAATGGCAATTTTTTTTTAAAACCTGAAACCAAAAAACTTATCAGAACTTATCGATACTAATCAGTCAGCTGAGACTCAGCTCAATCCGAGTCGAAACACAATGGCAGTCTCCCTCCAAACAAAAGAACCCTTAGAAACCCCCGAAAATGGATTTGATGACTCACTGAGGCCGCGGTCAACAGGCTGATCAAGTTACCTTCGGTCTTCAACTGACTATTGCATCCGAACACTCGATGTGGTAAAGATGCACATCAAAGTGCCTGACACTGCTGTCAAAACTCAACATGGCGTCCCAGGATGTTTTGGGGGGGATGGAGACCCTCTCCAACATCAAATAACCTCGGTCGACAAGATTTAGGAGGTTCCACCGATAATACATGCATTTACCCCTCCGTTTAGTCTTGAGTCAGACTCGGAGGCACCGTGCATGCACCTGAGCCCCCGGTCCACCGGATCAATTACCTTCGCCGCGGCGCAACTGACAGTGATCGGCGATAAGTGCTCAGGCTGTCCAACAAGCTGTACAGTACCGCTGCAGAAACTTACTAGACAGCAAGTCGGGTCTATTCTCAGCGTTGGTCTCTCCCCTGATTCCATCTCGAGGAGGAGGGGGGACTACTTCGGGACCATTGCGCACTCGCTGAACTTCAAATTCTTGAAGGCGTACATGCCTCTAAGTCTGTTCCACTGATTCTTCTACCTCCGTTTGAGCGGTCTGGCTGAGCTGTTCTGGGCCGGTCTACCAAGATGAAATCATTAAATTACGAGTTCATTCTAGCGAATCAGGACCCGTCAGCCGCCCCAGAAGCCCACTTCCCGCCGCACACCGCGGGCTACATAAAGCCGTGTCCTCAAGAGCCTGATGTCGCCGCTTTCTTCTGTTTTGCTGTTTCAGCCATGCGCCTGTCCATCATCGCTGCTCTCTTTTTGACACCTGCTTTGGCAGCGGTTTATACCGATCCTTTGATGCTGCCCAATGATTCTTACACATATATCATCGTGGGAGGTACATCCGAGCGTCCGCGGATATCTAGCGCAATCTAACACTTGTCTAGCGGGCCCGGGGGGCAGTGTCTTGGCAAACAGGTTAAGCGCAAATCCAAACAATCGTGTACTTTTAATCGAAGCCGGACCAAGGTTTGTCAAATTTTCTATTTCTATGCATCAGTTGGGGGCTTATGTACCCCAGCGATACGGTCGATCCTTTTATTCCTATTCCGTTCCTCACCCCAAGACTTTCACCGTCTGTTGTCTCATGGAACTATACCACGGTCCCTCAAGTTGGTTTGGCAGGGCGCTCGATCTCATATCCTCGCGGACGAACTCTTGGTGGCTCTACTTCGATCAGTGCGCTGGGGTCACGTTTACTACTAGTGGCCATCACTACGGACTTAATATTCCACAGATTACATGATTTGGACCCGTGGGCCAGCGAGCGATTTCGATCGGCTTGCCCAAGTTACTGGCGATCCTGGGTTGTCCTGGAAATCTCTTCTGCCCACGTTGATTGAGGTAGTATTCTCTTCCCCATTCTAGCATTGCACAGCAGCAGCCTGACTGCGGTCCTCAGGTAGAAACACTAGTTTCTCCACCGGATGGTCATAACACGACGGGGGAGATCGATCCAATGATACATGGCTCGAATGGCCCCGTCAAAATCAGTGTTCAGGACAGAACCCCTCTCGACTCCCGGATCTTCAACACAACAATGCAGCTCGCGGAGTTTCCTTTCAACGAAGATATGAACTCTGGGGACCCAATAGGAATAGGTGCGTTCTGTTTGACGCGCGTACATTCTACGAATGCAAACCAAGCCTTGCCAGGTTGGGCTCAGCTCTCGATAGGCGGCGGCAAGAGGAGCAGTGCCTCGGTCTCATACCTTACGCCAGCGCTCTCCAGGTCGAATTTAGATATTTTGGTTAACACCCTGGTGACTAGGGTAGTCCAAACTGGCACACAGCCTAAGAGTGGACGTCCCATTTTCCGCGGCGTCCTCTTCGCCCAGTCCGATTCTGGTAGGGATTCGGATACTTCTCGATGTTCCCACACCTTTTAACATGACGCCTGCAGGCCCAGTCTTTTCGCGTAGCGCTACAGTGGAGGTTATACTCGCCGCCGGCGCGGTCAACACACCACAGCTACTCATGCTGTCGGGAATAGGTGACAAGGCTCAGCTCAGTCGGTTCAACATTCAGACGGTCGTGAAACTTCCCCACGTGGGCAGGAACATGCAAGACCATGTCTTGCTTCTGAACGTATTCTCCGTCAATTCTAACTTCACCAATGACGACATTGCCCGAAACACGACGCTATTCCAAGATGATCTGGCACAGTGGGAGAAATCCCACACGGGGCCGTTTACCGCTTCTGGAGGGGGTAATATAGGCTGGTTGAGGCTACCAAACAACTGCACAATTTTCAAAACTGTGAAAGATCCCTCTTCCGGCCCAGAAGCTCCACATTACGAATTCGTCTTTTCGGTAAGCTTCACTCTGTAGCGTGCCCTCGCGCAATGTCGTTGAGCTACCGTCCTCAGAATGAGTTCCAGTCATTCGTCGAGCCACCCCCCACCACGGGTCACTATATGGTGATTTCCAGCAACCTGATAACACCCACCTCTCGTAAGCCATGTTACTTGATAGCACCAGCAAATCTAAATATGGAATCTCAAAGGCGGGTCAATCACACTTGCTTCTGCAAACCCATTCGATGCACCTAACATCGATCCCGCGCTCCTCAACTCTGACTTCGACATCTTCACTATTCGCGAAGGTGTAAAGGCAGCCCTTCGCTTCGCTGCAGCGCCAGCATGGAAAGACTACGTGATCGCGCCATTCGGTGCTCTGGCCGAGGCCAAGACGGATGCTCAGATCGAGGCGTATGCGCGCAATAACTCCGCCACGGTGTTCCACCCGTTCAGCACTGCCTCTATGTCCCCGAGTGGCTCCCCGGATGGTGTTGTCAACCCTGATTTCGGCGTGAAGGGCACTGTTGGCCTTCGGATCGTCGACGCCAGCGTTGTGGTACGTCGGTTTCGTTGATTGGTCCTTGTTTAACGGCCTAAAGCGATATTTCTTAAAGCCGTACGTCCCGGCTGCCCACCCTCAAGCGGTCCTCTACGCCATTGCAGAGCGAGCAGCGAAACTAATCCTTGCGGGAAAAGATTAGTTCACCGCCCTGAGCCTGACACTCGTCCGTCACGTCAATCACTCGCTCAGCGTCACTTCTGCATGACTTACTTCCTTGCACTTCATATCACATTGCTATGTTTCCAGCTTGCACCATTGCGTTCACTGAGTGTTCTTGATGTATAATGCGTCATCGGATTTGGATCCAGATAAGACAATTGCTGTCCAGTGCCCGACTTGCGACATAACTGTTTTTCTGTCAGGCTTTCACTGGCACATGTTCACCCACCGGCAGCGGATTCAAACTATCCTACCTAACGGAAGGAAATGGCATTTTCTGTGCCCGCTCCGTGCCACCAGTGATAAGGTTCGGTGTTTTAGAATAGGATCTTTCCACCCACAGCAAGCAACACTATCAGTGATGGTGCCACCATCAAATAATGCACTTGATATGCTGGGGAAGAGCTTATTTCTCCGAGAACTTATGTACTTAAGGCGCACACGCGCACCACCCGCGCACTACTGTACAAAGAGTCCAAACTCAAGGACTCGGCCCGAAAGCACGTGACGATATCTCGGCCATTCGGACCGATCAAAGAAATCCACGTTCGTTTGCGTGCTTAGTTCTACTTCCTCTCCGCGTGATGTCTAGGCTTCTCTGCGGCGATTTGCACGGGGCGATATACGGTATGCACTCCACCGCGGCCCCATCGGTCGGAAGGGCCGGAGCCATAGATCCAACCAAGCTGGTTCTCCCTCATTGCTGTTATCGGAGCACGAGTGGCACAACGTATGCAAGCGTCTTTCGGCGTTTTTGTCTTCACTTGTTTCCTCCTTCCACCTCGTCCTTCCTTTGAAACCCTCATCAGCACACTGCATGGTGCCCTGTATCCGTTGTAACTAAGCCCATGGTAAACTGGAAAAATCTCGATACCGTCTTAGACCAGCTAGGCAGGTCATCTCACCTTTTGAGCCAATAATGCCCTATGACCCAGACCCGCACTAACTTCGGATGCACAGAGGCCTTGTTGAAAGTCGTTCACTTCACCTCTGGGGTGTACATGTGAGAAATCCTCGACCAACGCTACCTCGACCTTTTGAATGGCTCAATCGCATGCAGATGGGAGTTTTTCAGCGCGCTGAACTTCGAGTGGAGCTTCCTACGAGGGCGGCGGAAATGGAACTGGACGGTTGTGGTGCGGCTCTCATCTGGAAGTCCCGAAGCACTGATCGCCGACACCCTGCCGCCGAGCAGCTGTACTTCGCATGTCGCGTGACCACGTTGGCAGCAGCGGTGACGCAGATGACGGGCTTCAACTTTACGAGCGAGATTAGCTGCAAGGTGTGTCTGGATCATCTTATCTTAGATTGACGCGTGCTCATGCGCGTCGACTCCCGCTCCCACAGACATGGCTCATCTTAACGCGGGTCCGTCGCTTCATTTATTTTTTGCACGTGTTTCGGCGCGGCTCACGAATTCCCCCAGATATTCACGAACACGTCGACGACCCTGGCTATGGCACTCTATGCACTGCGCAGGTAAGCCTGACGACATGAGAAATGTTTCCGCTGCGGCGATAACACGGCCCACCAGCATCGCTGTTTGGAAACGAAATGACTGGCTTATACTATTTGTCGTCGGGTGTCTCATCACCAATGTCATTCTCTGGATGCGACGTGAGTGCTATGTCTCGTCTAGGCATCGTTCCCTTTTCCGCTTAATGACCGCTTTCCCTATCGCTTAGTGACAGTCAACGTGCGTATCGAGCTATTGTTTTCCTACAAGAGGGTTCCTATTGTCTCACATGACTTCTTTCTAGCCTTCTGCATACTGGAACGAGGAGACTCGCACGTGCATCATCACGAATACCTACCGCGGGCTACCGAATAACGCTTCGATGCTCGCTACCGATGTTATCTTCTTTGTTGTCATTCTCTGTGGTGTCTACCAACGAAACTCCGGAAAGCACATTGTAATTACTATGTATCATGAGGTGCGTGTGTTTTTCGGGCGTCTTTCGGTTCTTTAAGCATCTCATGACCTCCTTAGGGCCTATTTTGGCTCGCAATTGCCACTTTGATACAATTGCTCCCTGTGGTGAGAATTTGAAGAACAATGCCATAACGTAAATCTGATACTTCCATCACTAGATCTTCATATCATTGGATCTCAACGGTAGGCTGACTTGCCCGTCTTTCTCAGACGATCTGATCTTTACGCAACTACTACCCATATTGTAGATGTCATGAACCTCGTAAGCGCACATGGCCCTTCTTTCCCAACAGGATCTGAACTGAATGTTTCCGCAATAGATGTTCCAAACACCTGCCAGTAAGTGGACGTTTTATGGGTCATATCTTCTTAACAAGCTCTTCCTCTGCTATAGTCATCTGCGCGTGAGTGACCTCTTGATCTCGTCCCTATCCACACTTACCAACTTCAATGACACAGAGGAATTGGTGCAACGCGGATGTACCGCAAAATCTTCGACCGGCATTCCGGGGACTTGTATGTACCCGGTTACCCGGCCACCCTCTCCCTCCCCTGATGTTTGATCTGAGCGCTCGTTCTCTTTCCCCCTGCTGATAACAGGCTCGAATATCTCGAAAGCTCGCGCAATTCAGAGACAGGGTCGATCCGATTTAGGCGCCAGTCGCTCCTTGTAGCGCGCCTGGGGCACGATGGCGACAGGAATATCCCGCGAATCAGGCCACGGGTGGTCAGATCTGGGCGGGCACTAAATGGGGTCTATTTGGAGCATTGTGGGGGATGTGAGATTAGGCTAGAAGGCGCTGAGGCTGAGGCACGCATGACGAAGATCGACCCTGATCTCGTGTTGTAAGGTGGTGACCCTCCTTCGCATCAGGTATTTATTCAAGGCCTGTGAAGGGCTTAACTTACGGTCGTTTATTGAACTTTGGCTACTCCACATATACGGCATATAGCACCAAACCAAATACAACAAGAAGTCTAGGTCATCTCCGTTCAATCTGCAGGACTTCGTTTGACGACCCTGACTTCTAGCTCAGCGAGTGGGAATGTGGAACTTTTGTTTGGGACGACTTCGACGACCTGTCGTCGATGTGATAATGTGTTAGATACTCCGCCACGGACTAGCCTAAGAGAAAAAAAAGAACTCTGATGAATATCGATGAGTTGGAGCCGATATCTGCGCTAGGCGATCGCAAGCGACCTGAATCGGTGCGACGTCGGAAGTAATTATCGTGAAACAGCATCACCACTAAAATATTTGCCAACTAAATGCCTAAATACTTGTGTATGCTAGCCACGTATGCTGGAGTGTAGCTTGCTCGTCTCGCTCCTCGATATCTTGCAACCAACTTGCAACAAAACAAGAGGTCATTATGTCACGAGATCGATCACTATCATCACGGTGTCTCTCATGACGATACGGTATCCCGTCTGATAATCGATGATGCTTCCTGTCGTAAGCTTGAATGGCTTAGTGCGATCTGGCCCAGCTCAAATGGTTGTCAAGCGGCATTTACATCAGGACCACAAGGCTGTCAAACGCGGCACCACAGAGGCATTACGACGGAAATAGCCGACCAGACTTGGGCCCTCTTGCTGGGACAGGGGACAGTCAACGACACACACGGCGGTACAAGTCGACTTTTGAATCTCACAAGTATCATAGTCATTGATCTGGTTGATTAGCTTCAGCGGGAACCGCGGAGAAAGAGGTATTACCCACGATTTTAATGTGGCATCGCGACTGAGCGCCCAGCTAAGCGAAAGTGTCCGGAGGTAAAGTGTCCCCCCGCCAAGCTTCTGCTCCTGGGGCATCTCAAGCGTCAGAAGAAGAAAATTCTCTGTCCATATAATAATGGTACCCGCTAATAACACTCCTGCCTCCCTTCATCCTCCTCCCCCGCCCTTTCTCCCCTACTGTATGGGCCTCCCCTGATTCAACAATGGTCAACTGGCAAGATCCCGTAACAATTATCACTGAGTTCGGTGCGTTTTGTTCTATTTCCTTTTATGCGGCTTTGTCTTGTTCGACGTTTTCGCTAATTTTTTTGGGAAAAATTTGCAAAACCTTGGCAGGCGCTTTCGTCAAACTCATCCACGTCGTAGATGGAATATATATGTGCGTCCTGCTCGTCGTGCCTTTGTTTGCAAATAGCTTAGACAAACTTTTGTTAGTTGGGAGTTTATTTGCAACCTTAGCTTTGAGTGGAGTTTACTTCGGGGTCGGCGTCAGTGGCGATGGACCAGTGCTGTGGGCATCTCTCGCTACTAACATGGAGACCGACTAATCCTCCAATAGCTCTACATTGCTTGTCGGGTGGCTACCATAGCGCAGGTGCTGGCGGACCTTGTTGGGCTAAACGTGATGGGCCCAATAAACTGCAGGGTGTGTTTCATCAACCCCCTTCGCGTACTTTCTCTAACCGATATCCATTCTCCAGCTATGGCTTATCTTTCTACTTGTATGCCCCCCTTTTCTTCGTATCTTCCGTTGTGACAATGCGTATAGATATTCGGCTATGCCGCGACCTCACTCTCGTTGAGTCTATATGCCCTCCGCAGGTCCGCTCGCACGTGCATCCGTCATCGTAGATGTTTAACTTGGACCTCAGCGTCGCAGTGTGGCAGCGTTCCTTGCCCATCACCCTCTTCTCTATTGCAGTTATATTGGCCAACATCGGTGTTTGGATCCGATGTGCGTAACTTACCTTCTCTCGGCGCTAATCTGACTTCGTTCCGCGGCCACAGATGTCGTCGAGGTATTCATCACTTACTCTGAAACCTAACGTCACCAAACGACTCACGTCGAATCGCAGGCGCAGTCCCAGTGGGTGGCTATAAGCGAGTCGTGCTCGTGGCAAGGCACCCACCGGACGCTCTTGAACAACATCCTGCTCCTATGTACCGAGCTCGTCCTCATTGTACTCATGGCCACCGGTATCTACAACCACAACCCTGGCCTTCGCGCCTTCAAGATCATGTACCGAGAAGTGCGGGATTCACTCTGACGTGGAAGCCACGCTCCCTCGGAGCGGAACTAATCTGTTCGTATATGTTCATATTAGGGTCTCTTCTGGCTCGTTGTCGCAGCGGCGATGCAGACTGTTCCGGTGGTAAGGCACACAACTTGTATGCTTTAGTCGAGTTCCGGCGTTAATTCCTATCTAGGTTTTCCTCATTTTGAATCTAAATGGTGCGCTGTCCTCTTCGCTTCGTCGTAGGTTAACTGACAGTCGTTCGTCTTTGAAGAGGCCATGAATGTTGTACGTCGCAACCGTTATCCTTGAGAACCCGTGTCACTGACCCGTTCATGGTATAGATGTTCATAATCCCGTCAGGTATCACTCATTTCCGTCATCGCAATATTTCCATATTCTGACCGTTGACCACACCCTTCCATTCTCCCACAAGCTATTTGCACGTAAGTCAGCGCCTATCACCGCATTGTATGCCTTCCATGTATCACTGGCTGATCGTGTGACACAACGCGTCAAACAGATCGATAGGCGCAACGCGTATGTACCGTGCTCTATCAGACCGACAAGCGGGGAACGTGTACGCATACAATCCCTTCGCCCTTCCATGATCCGCGGCATCCCTGACATCCTGTACAGACTGGATTTTTGGGAGACATCACGTGATGAGACGACCGGCGAAATTCGTTTCCGGCGACAGACCCAGGTCGTCACACGCACAGACGTCGGTCACGGCGCCGAAACGGCTTCCACGACGGCGTTGCCGATGGGTCGGCTGGTGCGTACCCAGCCAGGGCCGGAAGAGCGCTACGTCGAGCGCTTCGAGGCGCATGCAATCGACCACGACGACGACAGCGTGTCGATGCCAGATGGCAAATCCGGTATAGATATAGAGGACGATAAGACTGTGGCGGAATGGGTGGCCCATGCCAAGTAGAACAAAACGGACGATGGACGATACCATACCACGCGGCAGTCTGGACAGAGAAGTGTTTAAAAAATATTTGCTTTCTCTTTGCACGGCCCCATGGGCATATATATACAGTCCTTTTTTCTTATTCTCCCTGATTGTATATAGGAAGAAGTCTTAATCCTGTGATAAGGAACCTTGACTACTCGTCAGAGGGTCACTATGTGACTGCACGTAAGATGTGGTTGATGCACAAAGCGCTGGAACAGCGTCGCATGTTGATTCTAAACCCGGAGTATTCCGGGAAATGTTTCATTCAGGTTTCATCGACAGCAAATTCGAGGTCTGTTTCAATTGCGCTTGTACTTGTGGGCGTCATGTCCAAGTCGTCACCACAAGACAAGCCTGCGGTGGGGTTATTTGCGGATGAAAGCGCTGACAGACTGCAATCGCATGGACACCCCTTTGTCATCGTTATCTCGTTTCTCTGCTACGCATCTGGTTCGTTAAAGTGGGATCCGGTGCTACTGGATGCCCAAGCACGTCGCTCTCCGTCGAAACACGCTCAACCGTCAGGCGTCTGCGGTTTCGAATATGTCAGGTCTAGCGCTGGCCACCGGTCACTGAAGGCATTCAAGTTGTGGGCTGCGGCACCCGGCGGCAGCGCAGTGTACCCGCATCTCTTCTGGCCTCAGTTAGGCATCGTCGCTCTCATCAGCATCGTCGCTTCCCGTGTCGTTTTCTGGGCCCCATGATCGAGTCTCTTATGTATCCTGGGCACGTGCACGTGGGTGCAACTGGCCGTGGGAATTCTGCACCGCCAAGTGGCGGGGATCCAAGGAACCCAGCTTCGAATGTCCTCTGCTCGTTGTACCATTCGTTCTAATCCCTCTTATCAGTGCGCAGGAATTTCTAGGGCTCTTTGTGACCTCCACAATGGCCCACTACGATATCTTTCGCGAGCAGCTTGCAATCAGGTTTCCTGCCCTTGGACATGCCCTTTGGGAGCCATCTCCAGGGAATCTTTATCACGTCGTGGGGATTGGCGACGTTGGTTACGTCAACGAAGGCAGATTCCACCGTCTCTTCAACATCTTGCTACCCGTCGATGATCCTTCCCACAGAAACTTTGGTGTCCCAGACCACCACCAACCTTTCGAGCCCAAAGTGTCCGACCATGTCATATCTGGTATACTTCGCCCTGATAACTTTTGTTCCGCCGGAGTCACCTTGGACTCCGATGGATTGGGGCAATTTGCTTCAAGGTTGCCAATATCCACAATTCAGGTGTCGTGTCACTCATAATCTTTTAGGCCAAGGGACCCCGGGGAGGTCTTCTTTTCGTGCAGAGGGAAGCAAGGCGCAGTTTTATCCCTGCCAGTACAGGCGAAGAGCGAGAATACCGTAGTGCGTAAAGATTTTGGCAGGTGGATGATCGAGCACATCGACCAATGGTTCGCCTGGACCCAACACAAAGGATTGGAGATCGACCGGATGGAAGATATCATCCTCGTCACTGGGGCTGATCGCACGGGATCTTCGGCTAATGTTGCTTTCCTTGGAGGCCAAGCAGATGCACGAGCATCGTTCAGTGTTGAAGTCGTACACTCCAGAATCAACTGGCAATTCTCAAGCGAGCGCAAAACAGGCGCGATATGGAATTGGGGACCCAGTGGGGAGGTATGAAAGCACGTAGTGTTTTTTTTCACAATAAGTGCTGAGATTCCTTTGGCGTGATCCCGTTCACGCAAGAACCTACCCGAAGATCAGTGTATATTTATTCGAGGATTTCGCGTCGCTCGTAAGCGCCTAATATTGCGGTCAAGGCTTAGAGCGGCATCGGGACCGAATCCAGACCCGAAGGATGAAGACTTTAAACCGGATATGGAACTCATATCGATACCAACTGTACCTAAGGTGCGCACCCTTTTTGACCCCTCTAGTCGTCATCTCAAGCTTTCAAAGTACCGCGACCCTCTTCACGTCATACTAGAATACATCGCCGAGGTGAGTGCCGTTGGAACAAGACGTATATTATTTTTATCTTCATTTTTGGTACTGATGTGAACTGTAACTGTAAAGGAGAGACCTAACTGCGATATGACCATTGTTCATGATGACGGCCTAAGACTGCTTGTTGGTAACGGTGCTGTGAGTGGATGCTTAGACTGTACAGTGCACTTTATTGATATTTTCACGCTGCCAGTCTCTTGAGTCTCTCCGACCAGATGTAGTGTTAAGCCGCCTCCGAAGCTCCAAGCCAATGATCCATGACGGACTGTTAGGCCCGGGTGAGTTCTTGCCATGCTACGATTTTCCAATTTTCTCAGCGTCCACCCGAAAGCTCTATCGTCTAGCAACCGCGGTGCAAATGGTGATACAGAAATTGTTAGTGTGGCTTCGCTTTCAGCCAACTTTGAAGGGCAGTGTAAGTTTTATGTTCGCTGACATGCCTGCATATCTTCTGATGGCTCTGCGACAGTCTTGAGAGTTTCAGATTCAAAAAGCTATCATAGGATCGCCATGAGCTATCTCCAGACCCCTATTGTTACCAGCGAACCTCCCACCACTGGTACCATGTCATCGCCTCTCAGTGCCCCTACTTCATCAACGCACATCGAACAAATGCCTGATTCTGCCTTGAGCGAGTACAAGAAAGAGACCAGGAAAGACCTATATAGCTGGCCCGGCAAGGTACCGCACAGGCTCGGGAGTGCCCCAACTTGTCTCATCCCAGGGTGCCGCGAACCAGTGATCAGGGACCTGCGAACGAACAAGCTGACAGAGTATTGTGGAGAAGCGCATATGAAGTTCGTTGTTTCCTGTCGTTGTCCCCTGTGGTATGATTGTACTCGGGTGCTAACCTGGTCCCCGTCTGGCCCCCAGCGAGGCCTTGCTGAATCAGGGTATCCGTGTTTGCTCAGCATGTAATAAGTTCCCTCGGCACACTGGCAGCGAGTATTGTGGGTTATCTTGCGAGAGATGGGCAGCGGAACGACACGAGAGGCGGCAGCGACATCGGCAGCAGCAGCAGCAACGTCACGAACGCGAGTGGCAGCAGCTCCCTCACGAGCGGCAACAGCGTCCCGAGAGCGAGTGGCAGCTTGAGTGGCAGCAGCGACATCAGCAACAGCAACAACGTCACGAGCGCGAGCGGCTTCAGCCGCAGCAACCTCAGCAACAGCAACCTCCGCAACAGCGACCTCAGCAACAGCAACCTCAGCAACAGCCATTTCAAGGTCGGCAGCCGCCGTGGCCCGCGAACCTCATCTGTAAACCGGTTTGGGCGCCTAAACCCCTCTAAACGCGGCTAAAACGGTCTTAAACGGCCCTAAACGGCCCTACTGTAACGACCTGCTCGGTTTGCAGATGCGATACCCAGTCCCTGATCCTGTCACCTGGAGCTATGTCTCAGGCGGCTCCAATAGTGCACCTCCACCAAATATACGAAAAGGAGAATTCCACCGATAGAGGTGTATTAGTAGACAAACCATTATCGCAATATATCCTGATTGACGCGTCAACGGACATCACTAGCAGTTGTCATGATCAGTGAGGTCAGTGAGCGGGTCCCGCTGGGCCCTGCTGGTGCAGGCGGCCCGCCACTGCCACGCCTTTGTCGAAGCCGCTAGTCATCATCGTCCCTGGACTAAAGTCCACGCACTTATGTGTAAGCCTAAAAAAACTGATTAGAAGCTCCCTAAAGTAGCAAGGGAAATCGACCCAAAAAATTAATCGGGACGGGTTTGCAAGGGTAGAGATAGATGGGTCAGAGCTCTCTTTCCCTTGACACGCACCCCACGGGCATATATATACAGTTCTTTTTTCTTATTCTCCCCGATTGTATATAGGAAAAAGTCTATTCCTGTGATAAGGAACCTTGACTGCTCCTCAAAGGGCCTCTATGTGACTACTTGTAAGGTGTAGTTGCCCCACACAGCGCTGGCCAGGGAACTGCGTCGCATGTCGATTCAGTCTACCAGTGTATTCGGGAACTGTTTCACCCAGGTTTCATCGTCAACGAATTCGAGGACTGTTTCAATTGCGCTTGTAGTTGTGGGCGTCATTGTCACCGCAGGGCAAATCCGGGGGTTCATCGCATTGCGCGTGACCTGGTGGTAGGCGCACGTGACTGTGGTGCGGTAGAGGCAGAGAGGAAAGAAAGTGAGAAAAGTGTTTTATGCGGCGTAGGGAGAGCCGTGGGAGTAGAGACGAAGACAGGGCGTGAATGCGGATGTAGAGGGGTGGAAATTGATTGGGACCGTGCCTGTGGGAGCTGTCCTTTTTCCCTACCCGCATCTGTTCGTTCCAGCCCCTGCTCCCGCGCCAGCGCCGTTGTTATCTTTCTTGCAGGACCCAGCAGGCGGGGCGGGCGAGTCTTACTGGCAGGGGCTGAATGGTCCAGGGAGGTGCCCGGCGGTGCGGGTGGACTTGAGAGGAGAGACGCACCACTGAGTTTCCACGCTACGGGCGCCCAAATGATGGCATGCGTGAGACGCAGGGAGAGCGCGGGAAGCGCGATATCGGCCTTGTGATGAGCAAGTGCGGTCACCGAGAGTTCGTGCTGCTTCAGGTACGGTCGATCGTCTTCCCAGTGCCTACTTCGTGTAAGCTTTTTTTCATGTAGAGCGCTTGCGTCTGGCGTGCGCAGGTGAAGTGCTGGTTACGAGTTTAAATCCGTTCGAATGACACATGGGATGTACCTGCTAATTAGATCGATGAGGTGGGTTAAGGACGGCAGTCGGGGGTGCAGCAAGAAAAGACTGGCGGCGTATTAGGGATGCGGCACATATAGCTTATTTCGTGTGAAAGCACAAATTTTCCCCTGTAAGATCGAGCTTGGCCGTCTTAAGTGTACTAGTGCCCCCATACTGCTGGCGGAGGAGCCACCGAGGAGTTCAGAGGAGCTACAGCGAGACCTCGCTAAGACCGTGGAAGGAAGTGATATCCGTGATCAGTGATATGAGATCGTAAAAAGCTTAGAGAACGCCGACGACGCGAATGGAGGCAGAGACGGAGGAGATGGAGGAGGGGAAGGGAGGGGCGCTTAGCGCGGAGCGAATCAGAGGGTGCACCCGCGTATGTGCGGAAGAGGCAGAGACACGCATGAGGGTGAAAATGTAGATCCGGAGAGAGAGGTGATAGAGTGAGTGATGCAGGCAAGGAGCCTAAACCTCACTCTGCACTTTTTGTTGCCTCCTTCACTGCGCCCTTTAGTTTACAGTCAAGGTTTTTTTTTTTTTTAAATCCAGATTTATACTGCGTTTGGCTAAACCTAAAGAGAAGCACGGTACAGTCTCGACCTATCTACTAACTACACTCTATAAGCACTGGACATTCACACTGTACCCTGCTGGACCCCAAAGGGGTATCCTCAGGCCTAAATGCCGTTTTCCCAGACCTCACAACCCCGTTGGCCCCCAACCACTTCCCCTCTCAATCACCCGCTGATGAGGCCTCCACCAAGTACTAACTACTATGCTTCTACTTACACCCTGCCGGGATCCTTAATGAATGTCAGTATACAAGGGCTCCTTTTCAGCTCTTACTGAACCACTTGAGTTTTTGGCACCTAGATATCACCTCCTGACAATCCTTGGGGATGTGTTCCTGTAATGTTGCGGTTCGAGCACGGCAGTGTTCCCATTATGTGGGGAAGAGGGATTAGAGGGGGGTTAATAAGGGGGGGAGATAGAGTTGTGTTGGATAGGGAAGGGGATGAACAGAGGGTAAACAATGGTGATGGGCAATTGCCTGGGAAAGGACTGTGGGGGTAAAAAGTAGGGGTGTCTGTTTTGGTGATGCCCAGGTAAAAAATGATGGTGGGTAAAACGGCTAGGCTGCTGGGGGGGTGGTGATGGGCAAGGCCCAGATATGCACACAAGGTGCAGAGATTAAAGGCAGACTGACTGCGGCCCCCCTTTCCTGGGGCCTCGTGCATGCTGCAAGGTGGTGATAAGGGCTGTGTAGCCCCAAAGAATGTGGGTAATCGGCCGGCTGTGGAGCTGGACCAGGAATGTAGGGTAGAGGGGAGGATTAGTCCCCTGGAGAGAGAGTGATGCTGCTGTGAGGCGACAGAGAGAGAGGGTAGTGGCCACCAGTGATGGCGACCAGAGTGGGCCCAGAGACACCCTTCAGGGCCCACAGTAGTTAACTGAACCTCAAGCACCCTGCTAGACGACATGCCGTACCCTGCTGGACCCCCTAGAGGGTATCCTCAGGCCTAAGCACTGTTTTCCACAGCAAGCTACCTTCCCAGACACCACTCTGTACCATGCTGGCCCCAACTAATTCAGAGCTCCCTTGGGGAGATGGGAGGGTCACCTCAGGCCTAAGAGTCGTTTTCCACAAGGGGAAGGTGGTGGTAAGAGGAAGAGAAGGGATGTTACAGTCAAGGTTTGCGGGACGAGGAAGTGTGGGTACGTACCCCGCGAGAAGGGCAGTCTACTTCAGTGTGTAGGTCAGTGGAGGAATAAGTGAGGCGGAGGGTACGTGTGAGCAGCACGTTAATACGACCGCTAGCGCGCTGACCCCGGAAATCACGAGTTGAGCACGCGGCCGGCACCTTACAAAGGCGTGCCCGGCCCACGCCACAAGCGACAGGCCCGGTCGCGCCCGAGGACCAAAGAAACAAACCCTTATCAGATATTTAGCGGACGGCGGCCCGTAGTGCCGCCCGACTTAGCGGAATCAAGACGATTCAACACAGCGACCCAGCAATACCGCGCGGGCGCCGCAGCGCGCGGCGCCCTACTCCTGAAGACGTCCAAGACTACGTGGACGTGGGACATCACGAGCATGTCCGCGCGCCCCTTAGTCTGCGGGACCGGTCAGCGGAGACCACAGGAAATGTACTATCAAATGCGTAGAACTAACGACCGATCGACCGGTCAGGCCCGGCGTGCGCGGACCCCGCCCCTAGCTACAAGGCGACCGACACTAGTGCGACATACCTCGCCGCATTTTAGCACGCGCCCGCCGCCAAGGGCGCGCGGGCCCTGTTTCGAGTTGACAGAGTATTCAAACGCTTCAGCACCCCTCGCGACCAGCGGCGACCTCGGTCGGCGAGAAAGGCACGCGTGCGACTCGTACGATGCGAGCGCGACTTAGAATATTTCGCGCTCTGCCCTACTGGCACTTAGGCGGAGCGTGCCCGCGTATTTAAGTAGATTACTTTGTATCAGAAAAGAACAATTCAAGTTATTCCCTCGCTCCTCTCTTCGACTTCCATTCTCATCTCTCGACCTTGCGGCGACGTAGCGAACATCTCCAAACCCTTCCGCGACCGTACCGACCGTAGGACACGCCCATGTGTGTGTCTGCGCTCGCTCCGCTCCCGGCCTGACAAGTCAGCGCAACTCGTACCGTTCGTTCCCGGATAGCACCCGCGACTCACCACTCCGACCGCGTCGAATGCCTGTGAATCCGAAAGCCCCTCGAACCTGCTCGCTCTTAGCTGGCATTTTAGCGTTTAATGCCGGTTTAGGGTATCATCTTGGTGACCACCGCAGGGGGCTTGGAATTCATTTTCGCCAAGTCCTCTTTTCGCCTTTTAGCTAAAACAAGCGGCCTAGACAATTGAGCAATCGTGCGATTGGCGCAGTCTCTTAGAGGAACTCCTAGCCGCCGGATTCGACCCAACGGAGTCCATTCCAGGTAGTTACCCGTTCCATAGCCCGCTAACCTCTTTATCACCTAGTTCCGAATCGAGTGTCACTCTCTCAAGCCCGAGTCCATCGCGCAGCGAAACCAGCAGTGAAGGCGAAGTCGAGAACATCCTCCAAACACCGCAAAACACGGCGCGACTAGGTGTAACAACCTGCTCTCAAGCGCGAGCCCAGCAGCAGCAACAACAACAAGTGCAGGCCGCTACAAGTACAGCAACAAACCCGGCGACCAACGCGCCGCTGAACAATACGCAAGCCGCGCCACAGGCACCGCCGACCAACCCGAATTCGGTCCCGCCCGCGCACACAGCGCCAACAGCACCGCCACCCCCTCCCGCTAATCCAGAAATACAACAAGTCGCCGCGCCTCCACCTAGACCAAGAATGCCGTTCGCCGACCTACCCGCAAGACATGAGTGCTCGGCACCGTGTTTCGACGACGCTAGACCCGAAGAAGTAGAACACTACTTTGCGGATTTACAACACCTCCTCGCCGCAAACGCAGTAGTAGCGGAGGACGAAATGAAGCAGGCCGCAGTCAAATACCTCAAGTCAGTTGGAACCAAAAAGCTCTGGAGGACAACACCTGCCTTCACCGACGCAGCACAAACATACGAAGAGTTCAAAACCGAAATCCTGAGCCTGTACCCCAGTGCGGGGACCGACCGCACCTTCTCCATACAAGATCTCGACATGCTCATCGGCGAGCGAGCGCGGGTAGGCATAATCTCCACCAACGACGTCGCGGACAATTACCGCCAGTTCCTGCTTATCTCGCATTACCTAATCAGCAAGAACCGTCTCTCCAGTATCGACCAGTCGCGAAACTTCATGCGCGGTTTCCGCCCCGAACTCGCGCAGCGCGTAATGCAGCGGCTAGAATTGCGCTTGCCGACTCACTTGCCAGAAGACCCATACACCATCAGCGAAGTTTACGAAGCCGCGAACTTTATCATCGGCGGACCTGCGGGCAGCGCCTTCACAACAGCGGTACAAAGCCAACCAGCGGGGCAGTACCAGCCATCACCATACTGGGCACCGCCGCCGCCGACGTACGGAACCACGCAAGCATACACAGCGCCACCACCACCACGAAACCCGTACGCGCCACCCGCAGCGCAGCCAAGCTCGGATCCAACAACCATCAAAATAGAAGCGCTCACGGCCGCAGTGGCCAGCCTTGGCGAGATGCTCAAAACAGCCATTGAAACGCAGCAAAGCGGCGGAAAGCCCAGAAATGCGGGACCGCGACCCGCAGGTGCGACCGGGACCGCTTGCAACTTTTGTGGTGGCACCGGCCACTTTATCAGGGAATGTGAAGTCGTAACAGAGTACAGCCGAGCCGGTAAGTGCAAACACGGCGCTGACGGCAGAGTTGTACTCCCCTCAGGCGCGATGGTTCTGCGCGATGTCCCGGGCAACTGGCTCCGCGACCGCGTGGATGAGTGGCACCGGCAGAACCCCGGACAGGCGGCATCGCAAATGATCCTGGAGGTGGCGGCGGTACAGACCGTAACAGCGCCGCCCAGAGATTCAGCGTGCCAGTCTAATATGAGCTACCCCGCACAGTCTGCGGGCCAGTGCCCTGAGGTACGTCAACCGGAGGTATACGCCTTGAGGCGAGTTCCAGCCCCGCGACCCGAAGCTGCCGCAAGGCCACGTCCCGCGCGCGACAATACGGCGACCGCGCCGACCGGCAGCAGAGTCAATAGCGGCGAGGTGGCTCCCCCATCGTTCAGAAGGGAACTGCCACCGCACCCGCAGCAAGATGGCGCATCTTCTGTCAAGACAGGTCAAGTAACGAGTGAGCAAGAACCGAGCGGACAAGCGCACCCCTACACAACAGTACAAGGCGCACCACACCAAGCAAGACCAGCAGCATCGCCAATACGCCGCGGTGATCAAGCATACACAACAACAGCGAAGATACACAACGAGAAGGTCGCCTCCGACATCTACAACCGCGCCATGGAGCTCCCCATCACCGTCACACAGCGCGAGCTACTCTTGCTCGCCCCCGAACTCCGCGCACAAGTAGCCGACGCAACCGTCAAGCGGCGCATTCCACGCGAAATGGCACAAGTCATGATCGAAGAAATCGACGAACGCAAGGAAGAACAAGAGTGTGCACAACTCGCACACATGCCGGCCTCATTCGCCACGGCCGCCAGCTCACGTTACGCAGAAGACATAGTTACCGACACCCACGAACAGTACCTCAAAACCGCGCAAGCTTCCGCGGACTTACAAGACGACATACAAGTAGCGGCGGAGTCAAACGTGCTCCGCGCAATCTTGCCGATAGTCGACGGGCAAGACCAAGTCGAGGCCATTCTGGACCCGGGCTGCCAAGTCGTCGCCATGTCGGAGGAAGTCTGCAACGCGCTCGCCATCGCCTACGACCCCGACGTCCGCCTCAGCATGGTATCGGCCAACGGGGGCGTCAACCAATCACTCGGGCTCGCGCGTAACGTCTCCTTCTTAGTCGGCGACATCACGCTCTATTTACAGGTCCACATCCTCCGCTCGCCCACATACGACATCCTTTTAGGGCGACCCTTTGACATCCTCACCCAGTCCGTCGTCTGCAACTACCGCAACGAGAACCAAACAATTACCATCAAGGACCCCAATAGCGGCAAGAGCGCGACCATCCCGACGGTCGCGCGCGGCAGTCACCGCTTCGCCGAACGGCGCGCGCGCACCCATCAACAACAACAGGGTTTTTAAGTATCGATGATTTGGCGAACAACCAAGGAGAGCTAGCAGTAACCCTCAAATACGACTCCAGCAATCAGCAAGTACACATAGAAGCCTGCGCACAATTACCGACCAACGCAACACGCAAAGACCTCGCCGCCGCCTATTTATCACTTTGTACAGAAGATACCCCCGCCCTCGCAACTTACTTCGCAGAACCACACCACGATACCCCGCGCACCGGCTTTACGCCACGACAAAACACCGCGCACATATTCAGCCTCGGTACTCGCACCCCACTCGCCGTATTTGCGGGAAAGCGGTACAAACCCGTAGCCCGCAAGATAAGGCCTATCGAAACGGAACTCCCAAGCAGGTTCCGTATCATCCGCGACATCAAGGGCGACCCCCTACAAGATTTGCCGACCCTCAGCCCGATACCACCCGACTTCATGCCGCACGGCCGCTACACAGAAGAGCGGCGCGACCAATTCGACCAAGTACATGCCGGCAACTTCCTATTACCGGAAGAGCGAAAGCTCATCCATCATTTCATGTGCCTACAGAACGGTGCGTTCGTGTGGACTGATCAGGAGCGCGGACACTTCCGCGAGGATTTCTTCCCGCCCATCGAGATCCCGACCATCCCGCACAAGCCGTGGGCTCAGCGCAATATCCCTATACCGCCCGGCATCTACGACGATGTCTGCCGGATTATCAAGAACAAAATCGAAGCCGGCGTTTACGAGCGGTCGAACTCCTCGTACCGCTCGTGCTGGTTCTGCATAGTCAAGAAGGACGGGAAGTCCCTGCGCCTGGTCCACAGCCTCGAACCACTCAACCAAGTCACCATCAAACACTCTGGCGTCACGCCCTTCACCGACCAAATTGGCGAACACTTCGCGGGGCGTGCATGCGGCGGTATGCTCGACTTGTACGTCGGGTATGACGAGCGCGGCCTCTCGGAAACATCGCGCGACCTCACCACTTTCCAATCACCCTTCGGCACGCTCCGCCTGGTCACCCTCCCAATGGGGTGGACCAATTCAGTCCCCATCTTTCACGACGACGTCACCTACATACTACAGCCCGAGATACCTGAGACAACAGTGCCATACATCGACGATGTTCCCATCCGCGGGCCCGCCAACCGTTACCTATTACCTGATGGCAGCGAAGAACGGATAGCCGAGAACGCGGGGATCCGCCGCTTCATATGGGAACATTTCCAAGGGCTCAACCGAGTCGTCCAGCGCGTCAAATACAGCGGCGGCACATTCAGCGGGTACAAGTCTCTACTTTGCGCCGAAGAAATCATGGCGGTCGGCCACCGCTGCACGCCGCAGGGACGCCTGCCGGATCAAACGCGGATAGCCAAGATAGCCAAATGGGGCCCTTGCCAAAACCTATCCGATGTCCGCACGTTCCTCGGCACAGTAGGCGTGTGCCGCATCTTCATCCAGAACTTCTCCAGGCGCGCTAACCCGCTTGTCCAACTAACGCGCAAGGGCACGCCGTTCGAATTCGGCGCCGCGCAAGCCGCCGCGCAAGACGACCTCAAGAAAGTGTTACTCGACTCGCCGGCACTCCGCTCCATCGACTATGCCTCCGACTCGCCGGTAATCCTAGCGGTCGATACATCGCCTATTGCCGTAGGATTCTACTTGTGCCAAGCAGACCCGGTAAACCCATGAAAGCGCTACTTTGCACGCTTCGGGTCCATCTCACTCAACGATCGCGAGCGCCGCTTCTCGCAGCCCAAGCTTGAGCTCTACGGACTCTTCCGCGCACTTCGCGCCTACAAAATATTCATAGTCGGCGTCCGCAACTTAATCATAGAAGTCGATGTGCGGTACATCAAGGGGATGCTCAACAACCCGGACACCGCGCCATCGGCGAGCATCAACCGCTGGATCATTTCAATACTCACCTTCCACTTCGAACTCCAACATGTCCCGGGCAAACAGCACGGCCCCGACGGACTCTCGCGACGACCGCCGCAGACGGAAGACAACGACGACGACGATACCGGCGAAGACCTGGAAAGCTTCGACGATTGGATCGACAACTTATACGGCTTCGTCCACCTCGTCAACCCGACCACAACCGCGCCGCGCACCAGCCAGTTCCTACACATCTTCGCGAGCGCGTGCATCGACGACGCCGACAACCTGCAACCGCCAAAACAAGAGCCCGCACTCGACTACAACATCATCCTGCGCACGGCAAACGCCGCGTTCGCCGACAAACGGCTGGAGATGGTGCACGACTGGCTCACCTTCTTCGACCGGCCGGGCGACATCTCAGACCGCGACTACGACTCGCTAACCCGCTACGCAGCAGGGTTCTTCATCGACGACGCAGGCATGTGGCGGCGCAACGACCACGGCGCCCACAAGCGCATCCTATACCGAAATCAACGCATCAAGGCGATCTACGCCGCGCACGACGACGTCGGACACCGCGGATACTACGCGACCCACGCACTGGTTGCGGAACGGTACTGGTGGCCCTTCCTAGGTCACGACGTCGCCTGGTACGTCCGCTCCTGTCACATTTGCCAGACCCGACAAACGCGCCAAATCGCGATTCCACCCGTCGTCGCCACACCCGCACCACTCTTCACAAAAATGTATATGGACACCATGCACCTCCCACGCTCCGCTGGCTACGTGTACATCGTACAAGGCCGGTGTTCGCTCACCAACTACCCGGAATTCTGCATGCTCAGAAAAGAAACCGCGCAAACACTCGGCGACTGGATTTTTCAAGACGTCCTGTGCCGCTGGGGCACCTTGGTCGAAATCGTCTCGGACAACGGCAAGCCTTTCGTAGCCGCGCTCGGCTACTTGGAGAAGAAGTACCACATCAAGCACATTTGCATCAGTGGCTACAACTCGCGCGCGAACGGCATCGTCGAACGCTCGCACTTCGACGTTCGCCAGGCACTCTTCAAAGCGGCTGACGGCGACCAGCGCCGCTGGGCACAAGTCGCCCACTCAGTATTTTGGTCCGAGCGCGTGACCCTGCGAAAGCGCATGGGGTACTCTCCGTACTACGCCGCGACCGGCACCCACCCCATACTTCCATTCGATATCATAGAGGCTAACTACCTCCTACCACCACCAGACTCGTTACTCGCGACCACCGACCTCATTGCGCGGCGAGCCATTGCTCTACAAAAACGCGCAGAAGACCTCGCACAACTCCGCGACCACATATTCAAAGAACGCAACCGCGCCGCGGCCCGCTTTGAGCGAGACCACGCCGCGATCATCCGCGACTTCAGTTTCAAACCTGGAGACCTCATCCTCGTGCGCAACACAGCCGTAGAGAAGGCCCTCAACCGCAAAATGCGCCCGCGCTACACAGGCCCACTAGTAGTCATGTCAAGAAACCGCGGCGGCGCGTACATCTTGTGCGAGCTCGATGGGACGCTGTCACACAGCCCCTTCGCCGCCTTCCGCGTGCTCCCCTACCATGCGCGCGAGCACATCGAAATCCCCGACATCGAACAACATATCGACGTAACCGTTACCCGCCTACGCGAGATGGAGGCAGCATACGATCCCGACCCAGACAACCCAGACCCCGGCGAACATAGCCCGCAAGACTCCGGTGTATGGCAAGAAGCTGATGCCAACGCCGACTCGGAGCGCGAGGACTGAGGACAGTCAGAATTTCAGTGGGGAGGAGAAGTACCCCCTTCGGACTACTCGGCGAGTACTATACCATTTCGGACTGTTTAGATCCTAGATTTGTTCTGCATTCGAACCGTTGTCGCTGAATTTTCATAGAATGTAGACCGCGGACTGCCGCGTCCCTTCGGCAACGAAGGGCGGTGCCATGCGGTGATGACACACGAAGCGGCCTCTGCGGACAGCGGAAAGTAGCATGCGCGTGCACACGGCGAAATACTCCCTTCCGGTCATTTTCCGCAGATCTGAGCGTGGCGCCGAGCCGCCCTTTTAGCCCTGTGTTATTCACATACAAGTTTTATTGCCCCCAATCCCCACTTCGCTTTTATCTCTATCTTTACCTTTTCGAAACCAGTTCTATTTCCCGATCAATCAAAAAGTTTTGCTTCGAAATCACCACGCGTGCATTTAAAAAGACAAAAAGAAACGCCAAAAGCCGCGACCGTGCTACGATATATTTATTTCTCCGCTCCCGCCTTCCCTTTTCCCTTACCACCGGACCCCCGCTGCACAGTACGAGAAGAGTGCAACACAAGCTCCTCCATCGACAAACGATACTGCTCCCTAGCAAGGACGAGCTGGGACTGGGTATGACCGAGGGTGGTCTCAAGCCGTGCAACCTCACCGCGCCAATAGGCAGCGCTGCCAAGCGCTGCAACCTCCGTAAAAACGGCCTCCGGGATCGCAACAGAAGGAGCAGCCCCGGCAGCCGAAGCGGGAGATGGAGCGGACGACGTGGACGGCGAGGGCACCACCGAAGGCGCAGGCAGCGGCACCAGCGCGGCACCAAGAGGCGAGAGACGGGCGACACCGGGAGGACGCGTGCACACACGACCCGTAGTCGAGCACCGGAGACAGGTCCCGGGAGTCGGCCCGTCCTCGCATCGCGAATGGCTTGCCTTACACTCAAAGCACTACGAAAAATATAAGCCGGGACGACAGAGGCGAGCAGGAAGACGAACATTACGAACCCGACCTGGAACAGCCGCCGTAGGATGCGGCCGCTTCTGGCTGCGCGAACCGGAACCAGACGCAATGGGAGCGCCGCCAGACACCAGGAGGCGCGGCGCAGGATGACCAACCACAACAACCTCATCGGAGCTAGAGCCACCCGAATCGGCAGCAGCTGGCAAAGTCTGGATGGCGGGAGTGTTCGGTGAAAAATGCACGGCAGGCGAAGGTCCTGGACCGAGCGCAACGACGGCGGGTACGGCGGAAGGAGCAGACGCAGCTGGAGCCGCAGGGGCGCCAGACAAAGCCGCTTTCGCGACCTCAGCCATAGCAGTACGAGCGCGAGTACGGAACCACTCATAGTCCTCCTCGGAAACCTGCCCACCATCGCGAGAGGTCCGGAGTTGCGACAAGAGAACGTAGTACGGCCCACAAGGATTGAGGGGCTCGTCCTCCAACCGGTCCGCAGCATATACACTCGCAGCCCCAGCCAGACCGGCGGAGTACGCCCGCAAACGATCTGCGAGGTCATCAACAAAACCCGGGAAACGGGCCAGCCAAGCCTCGACGGCATAGCCCCGCGAGATGTCCTTCACCTCAGCAACATTCCGCCACACGTCCACAGCGCCGGAATCAACGCCCAAAGCGCTGGCACTCGCGGCGAAGGTCTCGAACTGATACTAAAAGAGAAAATTAGCAGCATAATAAGAGAGCGACAAGAGGACGCACTTCAGCGCGGAAGAGACGTTCTAGGAAGTCACCAAGGTCGGCGGTAAGCATGGGGACATCGCCCCACGCAAGCAACAGATCGATCAAGACATTGCGGGCGTCGAGAAAAGCACGCTGCGCGTGAGAGGACATCGAAGGGAGGAGGAAAAGAAAGCAAGGCCACCCTCCGCACATATGAGACCTGCTTATCGCGCGGCCATCGCCGGCCGGCTCCCACGAACGAAGAACTAGCCATTCAGGAGGCGGAAGGCGATCCACACGCAAGACGCCGGCCGGCGCTCCGACACGCAAGCCGCAGCACAACGCGACAACAGAACCTCACATTTCGGCAACTATCGGCCACGCGACGACTACGACACACACGACGTTATATACAAAGGCCCGGGCCCCGCTCAAATCACCGGTCACGTGCTACGGGATGCAGAATGACCGCGACCGAGGATGCGGCCGCTACCGCGTGTACGACCACGAGGGCGCCCCCGACCGCGACCACGAAACACCGGCACCACCTCCTCCACGACTGGGACGGCGGCGGATACATTGACCACCGGAAGGCGGGGAAGAACACGGCCACTACGCAGAACGCTGGGACCGGCGTCGTTGGAAGACGGAGAAGGGGACCGAGAAGGATCACGGCCGAGGAGGCGAGCAGCGAACCGAGCGAGCTGACCGTGAACGTAGGTGAGGGCGACATCGTCAAAACCGCCGGTCGAACGAGGCGCAACCTCACCAAGCGAGGGACGTGGAGCATGTCCCGCATACGCTGGGCTATCGAGAAGCGGCAAGGCATAGGGCTCAAAAGCGAACCGCAGGCCCGACGCCGCGAGACGCTCCAAGGACAGGCGGTACCAGAATTGCTCGTGGAGGTGGCTGGGGAAGAGTCCCCTGGCGTGCCGCGAAGAGATCACTTCCCCCACGCTGTTGAAGGCACGCATCTGAGCCTCTTCACTCAACGAACTACGAGAGCCCCCCTGTAAATGGAGAGCAACGCCAACCACCGATTCGTAAAGGTCGAGCTCGGGCCCCAGCGCCGCGGCGTAGCGCGGGAAACGCTCGACCCAAGAGGCAGTCGCAAAAGGGCCGATGCGGGCCCGTATCTCAGCGCGGCGAACCAGTCATCGAGCTGCTCCTCAGGAAGATCACCAAGCCCCGCGGACTGAATGACGTCGGACTGGGAAAATATCAAGAACAGAAAACCGGAGCAACAGGAAGGGCATACCTCGAACGCGACAAGGCGATCCATCCAGATCGCAACCGCGGATGAACGAGGCGGAACGTCCCCCAGGAAAAGTGTATGAGAATACAGGAGGTCAAGTGGACCCAGCCAGTCGGCTTCAACGGCACCAGGAATAAGAGCCATGGTGGATGCGAAACAAAACTCAAGAGGAGAGCGACCCGACGACGCATACCTTTATCCCCCCACGTTATCGCCCGGCGATCACCGAGGCGGTCCCCCACTGAACCGATGCTACACTACACGCGAGCACTTACGTCCACAAGACGGCGCGTGTTACAAACCCGAGTCGCATACGCGCGCCCATGGAGCAGCGAAGTACCCCAAATCAGAGTGTGTTCTCTTACGTCCCCGGCGCGACGGACCGACGGCTAACTGAGGACAGTTAGAATTTTAGTGGGGGGGAGATAATACGACCGCTAGCGCGCTGACCCCGGAAATCACGAGTTGAGCATGCGGCCAGCACCTTACGAAGGCGCGCCCGGCCCGCGCCACGAGCGACAGGCCCGGTCGCGCCCGAGGACCAAAGAAACAAACCCTTATCAGATATTTAGCGGATGGTGGCCCGTAGTGCCGCCCGACTTAGCGGAATCAAGACGATTCAACACAGCGACCCAGCAATACCGCGCGGGCGCCGCAGCGCGCGGCGCCCTACTCCTGAAGACGTCCAAGACTACGTGGACGTGGGACATCACGAGCATGTCCGCGCGCCCCTTAGTCTGCGGGACCGGTCAGCGGAGACCACAGGAAATGTACTATCAAATGCGTAGAACTAACGACCGATCGACCGGTCAGGCCCGGCGTGCGCGGACCCCGCCCCTAGCTACAAGGCGACCGACACTAGTGCGACATACCTCGCCGCATTTTAGCACGCGCCCGCCGCCAAGGGCGCGCGGGCCCTGTTTCGAGTTGACAGAGTATTCAAACGCTTCGGCACCCCTCGCGACCAGTGGCGACCTCGGTCGGCGAGAAAGGCACGCGTGCGACTCATACGATGTGAGCGCGACTTAGAATATTTCGCGCTCTGCCCTACTGGCACTTAGGCGGAGCGTGCCCGCGTATTTAAGTAGATTACTTTGTATCAGAAAAGAACAATTCAAGTTATTCCCTCGCTCCTCTCTTCGACTTCCATTCTCATCTCTCGACCTTGCGGCGACGTAGCGAACATCTCCAAACCCTTCCGCGACCGTACCGACCATAGGACATGCCCGTGTGTGTGTCTGCGCTCGCTCCGCTCCCGGCCCGACAAGTCAGCACAACTCGTACCGTTCGTTCCCGGATAGCACCCGCGACTCGCCACTCCGACCACGTCGAACACCTGTGAATCCGAAAGCCCCTCGAACCTGCTCGCTCTTAGCCGGCATTTTAGCGTTTAACGCCGGTTTAGGGTATCAACGTCGTCAATTTTGAGCCACACGGGAGCGGTCACGAAGTGGCATCCACCGCCTGGTACGGTGCACCCTTCTCCATCGTCCTGTTTGTACGGTGTTTGGTCTTTGCTACAGAGGGGGGCATCTATGCGACACAGAAGTGGACGATGTAGTGCATGGAGGGCATGCTGAATTTGGAGGGTCTAAGGTCACATGTCATAGATAGGTGGTGCAGCATCCGAGACCACGGAGCGGTGGGCCTCCGATGCAAGGCGCAGTGCAGAAGAGATTGAAGGGCAGCTCCTTCAACAGCATTGAGGGATGCACTCGTTGCCATTACTTCTGGTGGAACAATGTCATCTGAGATGGCGGTGATGAGGGCGTCGATGCGAGTACTGGCATCTGTGTGGGAATTCGTCCTCGTGGTGGTGGTGATTCAAGTCATCGCTGTAGGGCTCAGTACACGGCTCTGTTCCTCTTATCATTGTTCGTGATCGATTGATCGCTACATCCCTACAATGGCCCACTACAATATCTTTCATGATCAGCTTGCAATTAGGTTTCCTGCCCACGGATATGCCCTCTGCATCGGGAGTTGAGCATTTTAGTTTTCTTGGGTTTTATGACCCAAAAAACCTTAAAAAACGGCAAAAAACGACTAATACTAACCATACTTGGAAACTTGGATACCCAACTCCATTTTCTCGGAAACCCGGAATTGTGACAAGTGTGAGAATGTAATAAGTAAGGGATGAAAATGGTAAAAGCCCACTCCCGTTTTAGAATAGTAAGGGCAGACTAACATCAAATTTGATAATTGTGTAATAAATTTGACAGCAGGCTAATACAAAATTCAATGGAGTCCGAGTTTCTGGTCGCCCAGTTTCCTGAAACCGGGAAAACGGCAAAAAACGGCAATTACCAAGGATACTCGGGAAACTAAAATGCCGATTTACTGATGTGGGAGCCGTCTCCGGGGGATCTCTATTCCGTTGTGGGAGTAGGCGACGTCGGCTGTATCACCGAAGGCAGATTCCACCGAATCTTCAATATTTTGCTGCCTGCCGATGACCCATCCCATGAAAACTTTGGTGTTCCAGATAACCACAAACCGTTCCAGCCCAAAGTAACGAAACATATCATATCTGGTATACTTCGTCCCGACAACTTTTGTTCGGCCGGAGTCACCTTGGAGTCCGATGAATATGATGGGCCATCATCCATAAGGTTGCCGAGATACAATTCAGGTGTCGTATCACTCATATTCTTTCAGACCCAGAGATCCCGGGGAAGTCTCGTTCTCGTGCAGAGGGAAACAAGGCGCAGTATTATCCCTTCCAATACAGGCCAAGAGAGAGAATACCGTAGTGCGTAAAGATTTTGGCAAGTGGATGATCCAACATATAGGTCTCTGGTTCGCCTGGGTTCGGGACAAAGGATTAGAGATCGACCGGATGGAAGATATCATCCTCGTCACTGGGACGGATCGCACCATATCTTGGGCCAATGTCGCTTTCCTTGGAGGCCAAGCAGATGCACGGGCATCGTTCGGTGTTGAAGTGGCCCACTCAACAAGAATCAAGTGGCAATTCTCAAGCGAGCGCAAAGCAGGGGCGGCGTGGAATTGGGGACCCAGTGGGGAGGTACGATGGCACGCTGTATTGTTTACCAATAAATGCTAAGATATCTTTGGCGTGATCTCGTTCGTGCTAGAATCTACCTGAGGATCAGTGTATATTTATTCGGGGGTTTCGCGTCGCTCGTAAGCGCATGATATTGTGGTCAAGACTTAAAGCGGCAGCCGGTCCGAATCCAGACCTAAAGGACGACAACTTTGAGCCGGAAGCGGAACTCATATCAATTCCAACTGTACCAAAGGTACAGCGCTCTTTTGGCGTTTTCTAATCATCATTTTGAGCTTTCACAGTACCGCGATCCTCTTCACGTCATACTAGAACACATTGCCGAGGTGAGGGCCGTCGGCACAAGACTTACTTTGTTTCTGCACACCTGGTACTAATATGTATACGTAAAGGAGAGTCATAATTGCGACATGGTCATCGTTCATGATGATGATCTAGCGTTGCTTGGTGTACTTGGTGACGGTGCTGTGAGTGAAAGCGTATACTGTGCACTACACCAACTGTATTGATACTGTACTTTCACACCTGCAGTCGCTCGAAGCTCTCCAATCAGATGTAGTGTTACGTTACCTCAGAAGTACCAAGCCGATGATTCATGAGGTTGTGTTGGGCCCGGGTGAGTTTCTCTGACTTTACCCCAGCGTTTCTCCTTTTCACAACGTCCACTCGAAAAAAGATCCATCGTTCGGCAACAACGATGCAATTGCCAATATGGAAATTGTTAGGGTAGCTTCGCTTTCAGCCACCTTTGAAGGGCAGTGTAAGTTTTGTGTTCATTTCCATTCCTGCCTCGCTGCTGACGACTGCATCAGTTTCGAGAATGTCTGATTCTGAAAGTGGTCGTATGATCACTACAAGCTCTCTCCAGTCCCCTGGCGTCGGCTGTGGACCCAGTATTCGTGATGCCGCCGACAGCTTAATATGCACTTGTGGGTTATTCATTAGTATTGTCCTCCCTTATAAGCAGCACTCCCTCTTACTGGCGTTATGGGAGCTCACGACTCGGTTCGCGACACTGCTACCTATGACCCTTACACATTCCGTAAATATTTCAAAAATATCGGCCGAGCCTACCGAGAGCAAGCGACCACTCTCATCGAGTTGTGTCGTCTCTACGCCGAGACCTCTTCCCAGACCTACACAGAGCACGACCGTCTTCAGAAGTGACGTCCTTCCATGAGCTTTCTGTGCGTGCAATATTCAATTCTCCTTTAGAATATTTCGACTTGCGGAGGCCGCATTGAGCGCCGCGGGAAAAGCTAAATGGGGCAGGACTCCTGAAGCTACAGATGCTTTCCTGCTTGTTCAGGATGAGATCACACAATTTGGTGCCCCTCCTCCTCGAAAGGATACACCAGGCGACTCCGATCGTCGGAAAAATCTAGCTGATCCGAGCAAGGCTTTAGCAGATGCTGCCAAGAAGGATGAAAAAATGACAACCCTTCTTTCAAAAACCAAGTCGGTGATCAAGGCTCCCGTAAGTCACCCATCGTACTCGATCACCCAACCGTTCACAACGCGGAGCCAGAAATCCATGGGAGCCGTAAAGATAGTAGACTTCTTGATTCTCAAATCACCGCATGAACGATTCAATGATCAATCGATTGTTCAGCGTCAGTACCCTCTTTGTTCACGCCTTTTCCTTTTATTCAAGGAGTGTAACAGAGGAAATAGACGAATCTACCACCACCACAGAGATCGTATGGAGATTCAGCCGATACCCTGAGAATAGCGGCATGAGAATCGCCTTCAAACAGAATCCCCATTTCTATCATGGGCTACCAGGGCCAGACGAGGCCGCCAGATACGGTAGTAAATTTAACGTAAATCCGTTAAATGACTTCACCTATGCCTGTCGGCACCAAATCCGAACGATCTACGTACTTGTGGACAAATCATGTCGCCTTTTCCTCTACAAACCACCCACAGAACGTATATTCGGCAACCTTTGGAAACCTCACCAGACTGTCATCTTGAAAGGTGAATACTCTCCCAGATGCGTAGTGTGCTCCAACCCATGTGCATTTAAGATGTTGTCGGTAAATTGGAGTCAGAAGATATCGTTCTTCGCGACATTGGGGGAGAGCCAAGAATACTGGTATCGCACCGCTGATGAGCGCCGCGTGGAATCGAACAACTCGGGTGTTGACAGCATGATTCTCCAGAAACCTGTCGAGAACGGGCGTGCTGTGGTAAACGCGGCAGTAAGATCTCAGAACCTGGATCTCATGATTAGAGATATATCCATGCCAGTTCCCGATCCCACCGAATGGGTAAGTCGCGAACCTTATCAATCTAATCAGTTGGCTCACTCAGACATCCGTCCAGAAACGGTTACCCTCGCTGACGAAACCAGAACCCAGAATCGTTAGCACTTCCACCCTCGGCAGCGACACGCTCTCCTCTACTCCAACTGCAGTTAATCCGTCTGATTATCTTTTTATGCCCGTGGACCCACGTACCAGCCTACACGTGAACGTTGAACTACCCCCTGGTGACATCACCCAAGGGCCCCAGAAGACGGCACCGGCCGACGACCCAACGACGGAACTACCGCCTCGGCCTGAGCAGGAGTCTCGGTCTGCGAATCCGGGTGGAGCGAGGGGGGGCCGGCGTAACCCAGCCCAAATGTTCCCCAGTTACACATGGGGCTTTCGGAAACATAAAACCTAGATCACTTCCCTATGCACCTTCTTTCTCTTGTTTCTCGTGCGGAAATTGTCATGAAACCTGATGTTCGCTTTCGGCTGACATGTCTCGCTGGTTTGGGTTGTGGAGGTGCAATAGCTCTACAGTACGCAAGACTCGTTGTTATATAGTGTTTCGCCAGGCATCTGCCACTGGCGATCAACCTAATCATCAAACCGCCAACACACTTTCACCGGGTCATATGGAAGCCCTTCATATCTCAACACGCGTATTATGCCTGTATCACTTCCTCTCACTGCATCACTCGTAGACTCAGCCTGGAACGCCTATCGCTTAATGGTACATGCACGTGGCTGATATTCTGACGGAAGATCCCTCCCATCACGACTTCGAGCAGTACAGCTAGGACACTCGGGGGCCGCCGACACCATTGCACCTAGTATCATGAAGCAATCATATCCCCGAAGAACAGGGTGTCAGTATCGCGGAGCTATTATTGGGGCACGGTTCGGATACGAAAGTACGAGACAGAGACAATGCAACCACATTACAATTGGCACACTACCGGGGAAAGTTAGATATCGCGAGGTTCTGCTCGACTATGACGCGAAAGCTCACCCAGAGAGCGACAAAGATCCTGTCCTGTACCGAAGGCTTGAAGAGTGGTGATGGGACGCACTGGCATACGTATACGTTACCAAAGGGTTGAGTACTTGAGTGAGCGGTCAAATACAGAAATACTTGTACAGTATATACGGAAACTACCGGAAGGAATACTAGTAGGAGCATACGTTCTCCCATGAGCGCTCACTTCTCACTCAACTCTCCGCGTACTCGCAACGTCGTTGTAAAATAATCCTCCGTATCTACTCGAGTATTCTACGCACCCGAATAACGCGCAACAACAGAGCATCGATGTCTCAACCGATTGATTATAGGAGATGCTTCAAACTCTGGCTCGACAAACCGGTTTACATTATCCCGGACGCACTAGACGAGTGTCCCGATATGTCAAACTCCACGAGATACAGTCCTTAGCCTCGTAGGCGATCGGACCTCGTTCAGATGTAACCCCATCTCTACACGTGTGCGTTACCAGTTGCCTGGAGGTTGACATTAAGGATGTGCTCGAGCCTCTGACCTATTGCGCTCCTCTGGTGCTCTCATCTTCATCGTCGTTTCTCCGCTGCGCTCAGGGATCCTCCATGAACCCCCCCCTCCAAGTTGTCCTATTCGCTTCCCGGATGCCGTGGTGAAAGTGGGGATAGTTCCCACTAAGGACGACGGTGTCCGACGCATGAACCACTGCACACGCCCACAACGCCCACTGGCAGGTCACCCAACGCGAGGTCCACGACCACAGTACCTGGAACTCGGTCCGTCCAGCATCGCCCCGCCTGGAGCGAAGACGCCATCAAGATTACTGTGACTGCGACTGGCGCATTCAAGTTGCGCGTCACTCCGGTAAGGTGGGCACACGTGACCGTGGTGCAGGGGAGGCAGAAGGAAACAGAAACACAGGGGAAGAGCCTGAGGAAGAGAACCAGGGTGGGAATAGAGATAAAGACAAAGGGTGTGTGACCGTGAGCGGTGCACGGGACCGCACCTGGCAGTTGCACGCTGGACTCGTCGTTGCCGCCCTTGACCACGCCTTTATTACTACAGTAGTGGCCTACGGGATGTAGAAGGCGGCGCTGGCATCTCTCCTAGAACAGCGCGGGCCAACCGAGACCCTGTATGAAAAATCACACGATCACTAGCCGTCCTCTTAGCTATCCCAGACAAAACAATCAGGATCAGTCATGGTTCATCATCTTAGCCCAGCACTGAACCTGGAAGCCTTCCCAAGGACGCAAGAAGATGGATGTGCGCAGGACTCGGAAGGCATTGGTGGCGAAAGTGGCAAAAGAATAGGGATCGCGTAGCCTACGGTAAAGGGTTGGGTGAAGGGTTGGGGCCTACTTGAAATCCGCTTGATAAGGCCTTGATGATGGGCAAGAGGCAGCCGAGTTTGCCAATAGGGTTGGGTTGCGGTTGAGGGTAATGCCACCGAGGGCCCGCTGGCAGCATGATCCGCATCAGACGGGGTGCTTTCCTGTGCAGCAAGCTGGCACACCAAAACCGAAACGTTGTCGAACCCAGCTGGTTCGATCCAGCCTGGTCAGAGGACAGGGCTCGTTTCCACCTTCACCAACCACGTTTCATTCCTCTCGCAGGAGTATTTAAGGATGACTATCGTCTTTTCCTAACCACTTTTACCTTGCGAAAGCCAGGCCTCTGTACTCGACATCATACTCGAAATTCTTCACCGTATCCCTAAGTCCTAATCGGACTTGATCCAAACCCATCTGCGTCACTCCCCGACACTCACAGAGCAGCAAAGAAAATGACATCAGCTAAGAGGTCGACATCGCCGAAGGCCAGGCGTGCAATGGAATGGGAGAGTAAGGAGGCGGAGAGGAGGAAGGCTGCGAGGGAGGAGGCTGCGAGGGAGGAGGCTGCGAGGAAGGAGGCTGCGAGGAAGGAGGCTGCGAGGAAGGAGGCTGCGAGGAAGGAGGCTGCGAGGAAGGAGGCTGCGAGGAGGGAGGCTGCGAGGGAGGAGGCTGCGAGGAAGGAGGCTGCGAGGAAGGAGGCTGCGAGGAAGGAGGCTGCGAGGAGGGAGGCTGCGAGGGAGGAGGCTGCGAGGAAGGAGGCTGCGAGGGAGGAGGCTGCAAGGAAGGAGGCTGCGAGGAAGGAGGCTGCGAAGGGGAAGAAAAAGGCGACGACAACAACATGGGCGGGGGTAACAGCAGAGACTTCGACGACGAGGACGGAGGGGGAAGGGACAACAACCACAGATAAGATGACATTCAGTGTCACAAGAGAAAAGCGCACGTGACCTCCTTGTATGGCGACCGCTGCACATCATTGGTACGAATGAGGAAGCTGAGGAAGAAAGCGAGCTCGAGAGGATTTCGTACGATGCCAGTGTGTGGGCCATGCCTATTGGCCAGTAACCTCACAAGCAGTTTCTAATTAGCTCAGAAATTCTTTCTTTTCTTTTGGTACACCACAACACTATACGACAAATCCATCCATGCTGTACGACTTGTGACTCATCTTTTTCCTATGACGCAGTGTGGTCTGTGTGCCTGAGGCCTGAAGCCGAAGCTTGAAGTTTGCACCACTATCTACCTTAACCAGGGTGCGCACCCTGCTCCCCCGGCTGGGTATCTTTCTCATGATATGTGGGGGCCTATGCGAGATTGTGTGACCCCCGAAGCCTGAGCAGGTTCGGCAATCTGTTTTATCACAACGGTCAGTGTGATAGAGGCAGAGAAAACCACTTACGACAAGGCTCTGTCACTTTTCCTGCTCTCCTGTTCGAAATCAGACCTGTCTCTTCTCACTACCCCGCCTTCTGCACCCGCAGCCACTCGTCGATCCCCTCTCCTTCCTGTCAATCATCTAAAACTCTGTCTTGGGGGCGGTGCGCAGTGAGAACGACGCGAACGTGCGAACCGTCGCGCTGCACATATTCACACCCGAGTCGCCGCGAGACAAGTGTCCCTTACCCGGCCCGGTAGTCATCTAGTCGTCCGTCAGCGTCTTTGTCGCCCGAGTGTCGCCTGCCGCCCCGCTGGCGCCATCGAGGGACCCGAACATCCCACGTGCACAGGGGAGGTTGGTGTTTACGGCGAGCGACGCGCCACCCTTCGACTTGAACAAATTTGGGAGAGGGTGAACGCCTGGCGGTGATGGGTAGGAGGAATGAGGAGCCTTTCTGGGTTCATCTCGTTACGGGTTTTCCTGCTCATGCTCCGACGCTAGCACCGTCGTTATTGTCGTCCCTGTGGGAAGTGAGGGCCTGGGTTTGTACGTTCTAAGTAGCAGCACGCAGGTGGCGCGGGCGCGCGTTGGGAAGAGGAAAGTACGCTTGAGCGCTGTCTGCGCAGCGTGCGACGGTCACCTGGTGACGTAAAAGAGACGAAGGGAGCGCGCATGAAGCGCGACGTCTAAGGAACAGGGGCGGTCGCGGATACCGCGAGTGGCAACCAGTGCGGGTCTTCCTCCTCGCCATCCCTAGCACCTGTGTGATTCGTGCATTTTCTTTGTCAGGAACGCGTAGGTTTTCCTCGCGTACGTGGAGAGCCAGGACCGCGCAAGGCCGGCTGGATGGCTGCTTGGATTTGGAGGGCAGACGTCGCGGGAGCGTCGACATCAGGACATGGACAGCGTCGATGAACTTTGTGGTTGTGAGTGCAAATCTGCGGGCGACTATTAGGTCAAGGAGATGGCATCCTTCGGAACAGCATCGAGAAAGTCGAGTAACAATGTGGATTTGGCATTGTGAGGAGCCATGGGATGCAGAAGGGAAAGTCTGCCAACGGGAAAGGAAGGTAAGCAACTGACGACGAAAGCGGCGACTTATGCGTCCACCGAGATCCCCGTAGCGCCGGCGGAGACGCCAGCAAAGTCGGAGCGACAAGTGTACACCTCGGAAGTGGTGATTACCTATGAGCAGAGCAATACACTTGTTCCAGAGGGCTTGTAAAAGCAGTGGAAGCTAATAGAGACCGAGGAGAGTCTGGAGGAGTGGGGAGTCTGGCGCGGAGAGGAAGCGCGCGCTCGGGTGTGAAATGTAGTGTAAGGAAGTGGAGACAAACATCGAGGTGACGATTTGAATGCTGGATGGCGAGCAGGTGATACTCGGGCCACACTGGATGGGTTCCGGAACTGCATGCACGTCCTTGCCGCTCTTCACCGCGCGTTCGTTGGTTGCGGAACGTAGGGGGTGTACTCGCAAATAGCGCAGCCAACCACGGTGCGCTGGTAGGTAGAGAAAGTGCAGACGACGTCAACACCACCTTTGAGCCTAGTCAGGCACGTGACAGCTACTGAATAGGGACGATCAGAGCCACCGGTCGCAAATAGGCTAAGGCCGAGGTGGAAGCGCTGCCCCTGAATCGAGGAACGCGCCATGAAAAGCACGGTGTCGTTGCAAGTTGTCAAGCAGCTTGTTCGACATCTATGTACAGTATGTTGTGGACACCTGGTGCTGCATCATCTGGGACGAGGGCGAGGAGGGGGGGATGTGTTTCATTTATACGGTGACTGGGAGCCGCGCACTGGGTTCAATTTCCCATCCGCCATCGATCACTTTCTTCCGCGTTTCAAGCTCGCGGGGCGCTAACCTCGTCTCACTCTGCTTCTTCCCAAATTTAAACACAAAATGAAAATGATCGCCACCCTCCATTCAGTTGCAGTCTCTTGAGAATAAAAAAATTATTTACATATATCAAATTACCTCATGCGTTTGCTCCCGGACCCTCGCCTTTTCGACCCCCTCTGACTAGCTGCGATCAAGCTCGTTCACCAGGGCGGGTATATATATCCCCCAAAATACTGGCTTTGATTCACCAACAACATGTCCAGCTCTCTTGACGTCGACATCCGCAATTCCCTGGGGGCTGCTTTCATTGGGTTGATATTCAGTACTACGTGAGTGTTCCCTGCGTTCTTTCCTTACTTGCATTTGTCCTGAGATATTAAACCTGCAGACTCTTTGGTGTGGCGATCTTGCAGACGTGAGTCCCAGTGAACGCGTTTTCTTTTCTCACGCTGACTTGTCGTCTAGATGGGTCTATTACTGGTAACTAGTCATTGTATCTCCAGATGCAGCAAGCTAACCAGTCCCAGGAACTACGGGGGTAGAGATCCATTAGCAGTCAAGATCTTCGTCGCATTCCTAACGTGCGTAGTGATGTTGATATCCTCGTTCGTCCACGTTGCGATTTCTTCTTCAGAGTCATCGATACCGTTCTCGCGTTTCTGCGGTCATATGCACTCTACTGGTGAGACGGAAACTCACAGACTGTCCTCCATGTGCTCATTTTACCAGGTATCTAATTCTGAATTTCGGCAATCTCGAAAGCCTGGACTACATTGTATGGTGAGCCAGTCCACTTTGCGGGGGCTGGGTCTTTTCTGATCTATTCCTTAGGGCCTTGTCCGTACGTCAGCTCTGGAAGCATCTTACATCCATAACCACTACTCACGTCACGACTGCCCAATCATGAAGGTTCAGGTTGCGATCGGAGTACGTCATTCTCTCACTAATCTGTTACGTACCTGCTAATCATCGTGATAGGCTGTCCTCGTAGTTTCCGTGCAGATGTTCGTCATTTGCACTCTATCTCTATCTTTTCGTCCTAACGCCGCGAAGCTTTTACGCAAGACAAGTTTACATTAGTGAGTTTTTTCTCGTTGTGGTCGTCTGCACTTCTAAGCCGTGGTTCCTACCAGTGACCCAAAATATTATCTACCCAATCCTCATTGTAAGACATCGTCGTTGACTTACTGAAGCACCTCTAAATGTGGCCACAGGGGACGTTAGCTGCCGTTGCTTTATGTAAGTGGTCTTTTATTCCCTGGGAGGTACATCCCTAATGATCTTCCTACTCGCCTTTGTAGCCTTCGGGATTTGTAAGTTGCCTGCTTTCTGTTCACCGTTCGCCCATGTATTAATTTCAAACCTCGCAATGCTAGTGACGGTCGTGAAACAGTAACGTTTGGTTCCTTCTTGCGTAGATCAGATAAACTGATACGTCGTTAGGTTCTCTCTCAAGCAATTCTCCAAGTTTAACGCCCTAATCGTATGTTTCGACGTGAACCGCATCCACCCCATCCTAACAACTTCATAGTGGGACCCATGCGTAGGAATAGTCGCACTCGCTTTGGCGAACTTGTTGATCACTGGGGCGATATGCTGGGCTCTCTACAGCAAGCGGACCGGGTTCGCCAGGCAAATTTACGCTATTTGACCGAAGCTGACGTGCCGTACAGAAGTTCTGATTCTAAAATCATGACCGCGGTTGCTTATATTGTCAATTCGGGTTTGCTGACGAGGTGAGTCACTCGTTTACATTGACCAATAGCGTGAACTAACCTAAGCAGCATTCTGTCTGTTGGCGCCGTCATCGCGGTGAGCAATTTCCGTCGCAATATTTCCTTTTGGAGGTATACTGATTTCCTGCTGCCCAGTTCGCAGTTTCCCCGCCCTCTCTGATTTCGCTGCCATTTTTATGGGTGATGGGCGAATGTACGTTTACGATAACATCAGGCGCAGAGATAGTCAACTGACATTGTCCCATAGGCGCTGTAAACTCTCTGCTTGTCCTGTGAGGAGTCCATTCGGAGTCTTCCCGCTGGTCTGACTTCTCATCGTCCCCACTTTCAGGTTGAACAGCCGCGACTATATCCGTGCGCCGGTATCTGAAAGCAGACAGGGTGGCCCGCGTAACCTCACTTCGATCCGATTCGAGCCACGGAGCGAGGCGCACGATAAAAGCGGACAAAGTGCAAGCAGTGCCTCTGCAGATGCGACCGGCACGACCACATCGGACTTTGAGGAGAACAAAACTAGCCCCAATGTAGGAATTTCTTTCGCAGTCCCAACAAAACCGGTACGATACTTTTCACCTGCCCGCGACTCGCCAGATTGATAGGTGTTTTGTTTTGGCTGACTGAAGGGTACGAGCATGGTTTCTTCTCCCAACCAGAGTCGAACGTCGGTATCGAGCGCGCCAGGCCTTTAGCAAGATCGCGGCGTAACTCAAGGGATTGCCTCTGAAGTCAGTCTTTGAGACCGCTCATTGACCTTGTACTGCGACCTGGCATTCCCGATGCCCTTCTGTCTGTCCATAAATTATGATGCTCACGTCGTAAGGGGTGTTATGTAAAAACGCAGCGATCTCTCTGGCTTCTACAACACTGTATTTACTTAAAATTTTCCATAGTGGTGGACCAATGTGCATATGCAGGGAACTGGTGGTTTTTTCTGGGTTTTTCTTTTTCTGCACTGCATGGAAGGAATTTTAAGCTTTACAGTAAGGGGCAGGCAGCATCGGCGGTTTTACGCCTGCAGCCTGCAGTGGCGAATTTCAAAAAGCACGTGATCATACGCTCTCGATCGCGCTTACCGCGTACAGACAAGTATCATCAGACCCATCATCATGTCTCCACTTTGCAATTCAAGTCAATTCTTGATCCTGCCCTGTCCAAGTACAAGAAAGAAAGTCTTTTTAGACGATTGGCTCGCTAAGGAACTGAAAGGCTGCTACCACTCTGTCGAGGCTGTCCTGGGCATAATTCGTCACCAAGCGGAAGTATTTGATATGAATCATATGATATGTCTGAACTATGCGATAACAGGAAAATGAAATGGACGACTCTCATGAAGATGGTGCCCGTGTTGCACGGATGTCACTGGAGCGTGGCGGCGCGATATCAGTGCCTGACACGAGGACGAAGACAATCGCATTATACTCCTACTTAGGGAGAGGCCCGGTGTTGCACGCGTTTTCTCAAACACGGTGCAAAATTCAATTAAGAGGACGACGGTGTACAGACTGCTTTCCACCTAGTGTCAAACTGCGGGTTTTGTTTCCACTTTGAAGATGATGGTCTCGGTGTTGCAAAGATTATTGGAGCATGACGCAGATACAAATGCACGCGACAAGGACAGCGCAAACCCGTTACACGGTTACACTTGACATGCTATCGTGGAAGGTTTAATCGCGCCAGAATGCCGCTCAACTACGACGCGAAAACCCACACAGAGAGCGACTAGGGCCCAAAGGTGAGCGTTCCTCTCACGATTAACGTTTCAGTGTAGCACACTCTTTGCTAGCAGCATGGGTACAAATGCACAAAATAAGGACCACCCCACGGCGTCGATGTAGATGTCGATGACGAGGAAAGTGTTCGATCTGGACTGAGGGAGAGGGAGAAGGACGTTCAGCGCGGAGGAAGTCCTTGTGTACGGTAGGCGAGCTTGAGTCGTACGCTGTACTTATCCTCGCCGCTCTTCGCTCTGCATTTGTTGATACTGGTGCGATATGAAGCTGCGTCAGGCGGCGCAGACGCGGAGGAGGCCCATGCAGAGGAGCAGCGCAATCGAAGGCTGGGCCCTGGTTTAAGAAGCAGCACAGCAGTTACCTCACTGGCAGATAGCCCTGTATCCCAACCTTGATCCCAACCTGAACGAGGCTGTGGATGATGTTGCACACGTGCACGTGGCGCGAGTTCAGCTAAGGGGAAGACGAGAACAGCGCGAAAACCCGAGAAATAAATGTGTCGACATGGCTTAGAAGGACGCTTCAGGGTTCTTGCAGTAAGCTTGGTGCGAAGGAAGGAAGATCCAACTTGTATATATCCACCCAAGCCCTGCAATTACAAGAACGGACCACCAGACAATCAACAGATCAAGAATGAGATACGGTTCAAAGAGCAGATCCTGTGAGAGGCACAGAAAAAACTCGGAAGGGCTAGGATGGCGCCCAAGCTCAAGGAGAAGTATGGCAGTGTCCTTGCGCTGTGCAGCGCCAAGGGTCGGTGGCACGGGCGCTCCCGCTGCCGGGCCACTGTTTCTGCCTCTGAGATCTGAGGGCCGCTTGAGCCCCAACTGGCAGACGTGCAGCAACCTACTTCCGCCTGGCCCTGGAATAACCTATAACTACTATTTCTAGAGGTACAACACGGAAATATGAAGGCGCGGTAGTGACATGGCAGGGGTATGGGGAAAGGTCATCATGGCATGTAACCATGACAGCCTGAGCTTCGAGTTGGTCGCCGTCGAACCTGAGGACTGTCCAAATCTGATTGAGTGGCTTCCAAATACCCTGATCAATATCCTAGGCCAACTACCACGCAAACGTATTTAAGAGGGAACTTCGTCTCCCTCCTTTGCCATCTCTCTCATCAGGATCCGGGTGATTGTCGAGTTACTCCGGGCCCTCAAGTTGATCGCTAGACTGCCAGGATGCCAGTAGCCCACTGCGACATATTTCGTGAGCAGCTTGCACTCAAGTTCCCTGTCTATGGACATGCCCTTTGGGACCCGAGTCCAGGGAGCCTTTATGATGCGTTGCAGGTTGGCGACGTCGGTCGTACTACCAGGGAAGGCAGATTCCAACGTCTATTCAATATCTTGCTACCCGCAAATGATCCCTCCCACCGAAACTATGGGGTCCCAGAGTATCACGAACCGTTCCAGCCTAGCGTACCAAATCACATCGACTTTGGCTTACTTCGTCCCAATGACTTCTGTTCAGCCGGAGTCGCTTCGGAGTCTGGCGATGGATCACCGGTATTTGCCGCTGGGTAGTAGCTGGGTTGCACAGTCTAAGTGTAGTTTCACTTACGCTTTCTTAGACCAGAAAGCTCGAACGAAATATCGTTCTCATGCAAGAGGAAACCAGGCGCAGTACTGTCCCTTCCAATGCCAGCTACGCGCGAGGACACTGTATTGCTAGGAGATTTCGGCAAGGTGATAACCGAACATATTGACCGCTGGTTCGCCTGGACACGGAGACTTGGCCTAGGAATCGACCGAATGGAGGACATTATTCTGGTCACTGGAATTCATCGCACAAGGTCGTGGATTAATGTCGCTTTCCCAGGGGGCCAGGCAGCCGCACGGGTATCGTTTGGGGTTGAAGTAGACGCCAGTGGCGACAGTGTTACCATCAACAGGCAACTCTCACGCGAGCGCAATCGAGAGGTAGTGTTTATCTGGGGCCCTAATGGGAAGGTATGAATTTATACGTTAACAATCCTGAGATACATCTCATGTCGTCTTGCTCACGCCAGCACCTACCCGAGAATCAATGTATATTCATACGAGGGTTTCGTGTTACTCGTAAGCTCATGATATTGCCACGACTTAGAGGGGCGGCCGGACCCAATCCAGACCCGAATGGCTACGACTCGGACTGTGAGCCCGACACGGAACTCGTATCCATACCAGCTGCGCCAAGTGTGAGGCACTCTTCTTACCATTGTCTCCGTCTCATACTTTCTTTCAAAGTATCGGGACCCCCTTCACATTATACTACGATACATTGCAGAGGTGAGTATCGTAGACACGAGTTCCGTCGTTCTACCTTTCTGCGTGCGTAGTACCAATATCAAATCGCTTAGGCGGCACCTAACTGTGATATGGCCCTCGTTCATGATGACGACCTGGCATTCCTTGATGGACTCGGCGTTAATACTGTGAGTAGGAGCTCATACTGTCATGGTATACCAACTCTATTGGTATTTTCATGCACGCAGACACGAAAAGCTCTGCAACCAGATGTGGAATTAAGCCATCTCCGACGCTCAAAGCCCCTCATCCATGAGGTTCTGTGTGGCTCATGTGAGCTCTTGCCTGTGTCGTGACCTCTATTACTTACAGCAGAGGTGTCTACCAGAAGATCTGTTGTCTGATAACAACAATACAGTTGCTGACAGAGGAATAGTTAGGGTAGCTACACTTTCAGCCATTTATGAAAGGCTGCCTGAGCGTGAGTATCACATTTTGTGGAGGTTCCCTCAGCATTGCGTCACTCCTGATCCTGCTGCTGTAACTTCGTGGGTAGGCCGAATACCCGATCCGATGAGGGAACGGGCGATTTCGATGAGTCAAGCATACGTTGTTTCCTCTCGCGCTTCAGAGACACCTCATCTGCAAGTGTACGTCATTCAGATTCCCAGATATACAATTTCTCATTGACAATGACTGCTAGTCATCACTCGCTCTCCTGGCCCTCATCTACACGTACTATTCAGTTCGCTTGTCACCGGGTCATGTCATTGACACATCCTTTTGCAGCGCGACCACAACCACCGTACGATGTGAGCCGTGGATACCAATCCCACCGTGACCAACTTCACACTCTAGTCACCCAACCCTCGTCTTCGTGCGTCGGGAAAAGGAAAGCGCTTTTGGTATGTTGACAACGAATTACATTAACCACTGATCTTCATGACAACCTAAGATTGGGGTCAATTACCCAGCCCGTCCAAACTGCAGTATTAATCGTGACGTATTCGAAATAGCGGATTTTCTTCACGGTACCACCACTTTCGTCATTCCATGCGGCGCTTATGTTCTAATATCGATCCCAGGCCTTGGCTTTGAGCGGAATAGTATTCAAGTTCTAACGGACGACCAACCTCTAAATCTACCAACCAAGAACAACATTGTAAGTTATTCCTGTAAATAATCACATCTATTCCTTGGCCAACACCTTTTAGCTTGCGGCAATGCATTGGTTGGTTCAAGGTGCTCAATCCGGAGACTCTCTGTTTTTTTATTGTAAGTCTCTATACTGTCCCGTATGCCCACCCTTCCTGATGTCGATATGAATTCAGTCTCGGGACCTTCTGCACAAATAAATGGAGGTGGGCCAGATGGGCCAGACGAGGGTTCGTTGTACCACTTCATGAGGTGACTTTGATGGATTGAACATTAGCAGTCATGTGTGCCATGGACTATGTGGGCGATGTGCAATCCATATCAAGTCCAGCTAACCCTTGGACTATTACCGACAACGTAAGTCGCTGCTACATATAACAGTTTACTCATTAATTGATGTCATAATTACTTAGGATGTGCACGACATAATGATCAAACCACTTCCATCAAATTGTCGCCTGACTGCGGTACTTGACGTGAATCAGATTCTTTGCAGTCCGCGATCACACTGACGAGACATTGATAGGCGTGCTATTCTGGGACTCTCCTTGGTGCGCAACCCTTGAGAGCCTCGAATTCTTACGCTTAACTTTTCTCAGATTTCCCCTTTATTGTAAGCGGTCATGCTTTTCGGATCACTTGCCCTGGCTTCATCTGCTTAGTACGATTCGCACGGTACCCTTAAACCAAACAAACCAGGCCTTGTTGAGCGGAGGTCAACTGGTGCGGACGTGGTCAGTGCCGTCTGATCAGGCAAGAAACCGACTCTTACCACATTGTTCCAGATCTCTGTGAGCGCCTGCAAGGACTATCACCTTGACTATCACGATGGAAGAGCCTCCGAGGCGTTTCATGGTGGCGCTCTGCGGAGAGTGAGTTTCGGTTAGATGATTCCTCACTTTCGTGACCCGAGCTCTCTGGCAGATTTCACAAACTTTCAAAGAGTGCATGACTAGCTTGGGATATCGTGTGACGTACCTCGATATTATTCGGAGTCTTTGGTATGTTTGCCTTACTGTGCTGCATGATGATTGTCACCGAGAATAATATCATCAGCGCCGGCGTGCATGAAAACGGTTTCAGGCAGCAACCTCAGGTACGTCAACTCCAAGAGGCGGTCCACTCTTATTAATCCAGGCAATTTCCCACAGCTCTCCAGCTCTCGCCCGATTGTATGCTCCTCTAAAACCTGCCGTGGACTTGACTTACGTTCTGCGTTCTAGGATATCGACCAACGGTTTATCATCTAGACGAGTATCACATTCGCGATATGATGAAAATAGGCCCCTTTTTTATTCTCCGATCATACGTTGGAATACAAACGCACTGGATGCATCATTCAAGCTGTAGAGATTCAAGATAAAAAGGACGACATCGAACCTCCCGTCTCCTAGTCTCTTTTTCTCCTTCCTCCCACCTCCCTTTATCCCAACTGTAATCGCTATCCTGAGCCCTCTCCAAGTCCCGAAGAATATACACATACAGTTTCTGCCCATCCCAGTGTCATCTATGCCCCATATATCTTCCCTTTGGCACATGTGGTGCGCTTTTAACGGACACCCCACTGACATCGTCTAGCGAGAAAGGTTGGATAAATAGCCCAGCAGGAGAACCCTGCATCTGCTCGTTTGACGGCTCACAATCTGCATGCACGTGCACTCAAATCGGCCACAGAATGGCGGTGTGATGCAGCAGTTGTCTCGGTTAGTACATGTGACACTGACGCGGGACGATGGGAGCATTTATCGAGCCAAAGTACAGTCAATTAACAAAAAATCTTCCTAGCTGCACAACTATAACTCCAAGAATGAGTTTTGCTCCAGTAGTACAGAACGACTCGGACCATACGTGCAAACCACCGGTTGGGTATGATTGTTCCTCGGGGGTTGTCCCGGATAAGGCCTGAAGCTGATCGGGACTGTAAATGATGAACACGTTGCGTAAGTTAAATGAGGGGCAGGCGAGAACGGCCAACTTGAAGGCGCGAGAGTTAGGGAAATGAATGAGGCTTGGAGGGACGTCTCAGGGTTCTTTCAAGGTGTAGTAAGCTTGAATGACCTACAATGGCTCCTCTGGGAGGGTGGGTTCAATTTTCTAACAATTTTCGCAACATTGCCATTACAGTACGATATTACAAATGTACACCCACTTTTGTATTATTAGGTACTTGCCCCGGGTTATAAGTGGTTATAAAAAAAGACGTGTCTAACTCCGATTGTCTCTCTTCTTGACATCCCTCTCTTATCAGGATCCGGGTGATTCTCGGGTTGCTCCTCAAGTTGATCGCTAAACTTCCACGATGCCAATGGTCCACTACGACGCCTTTCGTGAGCAGCTTGCAATCAACCTCCTTGCCTATGGACATGCCCTTTGGGATCCGAGTCCAAGGAGCCTTTATGAAGCAATGCAAGTTGGTGACGTCGGTCACACTAGGGACGGCAAATTTCAACATCTTCAATGTTTTTTCTATCCGCCAATGATCCATCCCACCAGAACTACGGGGTTACAGAGTACCACGAACCGTTCCAGCCTAGTGTGCCAAATTATATCGACTTTCGTCCCAATGACTTTTGTTCAGCCGGAGTCGCTTTGGAGTCCGACGATGGATCACCGGTATTTGCCGCTGGGTAGCTGCAGTGGGTTACACAGTCTATGTGTAGTTTCACTTATATTTCTTAGACCAGAAAGCTCGACCGAAATATCGTTCTCATGCAAAAGGAAACCAGGTACAGTACCGTCCCTTCTAATGCCAGCTACGCGCGAAGATACTGTATTGGTCAATATGCTTGGTTATCCACTTGCTTGAGGTGGATAACCAATCATATTGACCACTGGTTCGTGTACACGAAGGCTTTGCCTTGGAGTCGACCGAATGGAGGACATTATTCTGGTCACTCGTATCCATCGCACAAGATCTTGGATAAACGTCGCTTTCCCAGGGGGCCAGGCAGCCGCACGGGTATCGTTTGGGGTTGAAGTAGACGCCAGTGGCGACAGTGTTACCACCAACAGGCAACTCTCACGCGAGCGCAATCGAGAGGTAGTGTTTATCTGGGGCCCTAATGGGAAGGTATGAATTTATACGTTAACAATCCTGAGATACATCTCATGTCGTCTTGCTCACGCCAGCACCTAGTACCCGAGAATCAATGCATATTCATACGAGGGTTTCGCGTTACTCGTAAGCTCGTGATATTATTACGACTTAGAGGGGCGGCCAGATCCAATCCAGACCCTAATGGCTACGACGCGGACCGTGAGCCCGGCACGGAACTCGTATCCATACCAGTCCCACCAACTTCACGCTCTGGACACACAACCCTCCTCTTCGTGCGTCGGGAAATGGAAAGCGCTTTTGGTATGTTGACAAAGGATTACATTGACCATTGATCTTCATGACAACCTAAGATTGGGGTCAGTTACCCTCCCACCCAAACTGCAATATGAATCGTGACTTATTCGAGATAGCGTATTTTCTTCATGGTACCACCGTACTCGTTATTCCATGCAACACTTGTGCTCTAATATCGATTCCAGGCTCTGGCTTTGAGCGGAATAGTATGCAATTTATAACAGACGACCAACCTTTAAATCTACTGACCAAGGTTGAAAAATATTGTGAGTTGTTCCCGAGATCCATCGCGTCTATTTCTTGACCAACACCTCTTAGCTTGCGGCAATGAATTAGTTGGTCAAAGGTGCTCAATCCGGGGACTCTCTTTTTTTATTGTAAGTGTCTATACTGTTCCGTATGTCGACACTCTAATTAATCCAGACAATCGCCCACAGCTCTCCAGCTGTCGCCCTACCGAAGGCCATTTTTACATGCTTCTCTATCCTTTACGTTGGGATGGATGCGTTCCAATTGCAGAGACGAAACACAAAAGGGACGACGTCGAGCCTCCGGTCGTCTAGTCTCTTTTCCATTTCCTTCATCCTAACTGTACTCGCTAACCCGAGTGCTCTCCTGAAGAATATACTGGGGTCACGTACCATTTTCGGCTGACTCCGAGGTTTGACCCGGATAAGCGCCGGATAAGCGCCACCTACGAAAGTTTCACAGTTGCTCAAATATTACGAGAGCGCAATGCGGAGGTCGATGCCAGGGATGCCTACGGATCTAACCCCTTTCTTAGAGCATCAGAGACTGGAAATGCTGATGTGAGGCTGTTGCTGGAGCGCAATGCAGATGCGCATGACCGCGACAATAGCGGAACCCCCATTGCATTTGGCGGCGGCAGGGAAGGGCCTCAAGATTATTCAAATAACCCAGGCTCCGGTGCAAATGCAGATGTGACTTACAAGAATGACGAGGAACTCGACCCGGGTAGGAGGAAGCCTAGGCCTGTGTGGCTCTTGCAGGGCGACATGCGCAACGTGCCAACGTCAGCAGAAAGATGAGCAGCCGTGGCTGGAGACAGTAGTAGATTTTATAATTGCTATCCAAGTACGCTACAATGAACGCGTGTGTAGTATCTTTGTTGGCTTGGCGGAGTGTATGCAGCGAATCGTGTATAATATACGCGCAGTCCCTCCGGACTTTGGTCATATGGTGTATTGATCGCGACGCAACGCAGGTCATCATTTTATGTAGAGTGCTTGAGTTTTATCGATCAGTGTCGGGAACGCCATAACGAGGTGACAACGTACAGCGATCCTGGGTCAATGCGTGCGACGAGGACCTTGAAGTGTCATATTTGTAGTCATTTTCGATCTGACTGTGAGGTATTTGGCGCCTGGGGACTTGGGGACTTAGGGGACAAAAGCGCGATGTTTCCGACACCACCTCTTCCCACCGAAAGCTTTCGCGGGTATGCATTCATGCTGGCGACAAAAAATCACATTAAACAGGGAGGACGTACCATTCGAGCTGCGCGGGCAGCGTCATGTTTGCGTATGAGCGATCTTTCGTACTTGGCTTGTTCAGCGTCCGTTTTAGACGATGACTCGCAAGGACGAGCACCAATTGTACCTCCCGACGAAGAGCGAACGTTTCCCGCGCCTCCTCGTCCAGTGGAGATGATCTAATTTAAGTTACGTTTACCGCAGGGCAAGGCAACGAACCAATGGGATTACCTTGTCGGGGTGAAATAGCGATTGAAGTTCTCTGCTCTTGGTCGGTGAAAAGTCCTCCGGTACACCGGAAATGTATGCACGTTGACCGCAATCAGAGGTTGCGTGGATATTCCCTGCGCCACCGCGACCTGACGATTGCTAGGTATCATAAGTCACAACAGTCACCAAAACAGGGGGAACGCAAATGATTACATATTGAGCACTTCGAGATATAGAACCTGGACGTTGATCTGGATCGAAGGCATACGTTAAGTCACAATTAAAAGCATTGCAAAAAAGCCGCAGATGAAGAGACGGAAATGAAGACGTAAGACGTGTGGACAAGAAAGCGGTGAGAAGCGTGAATAAGAACTAAACACGCGTGGGGTCTTCGCATCCGTTCGATTTCGATAGCTGCCTGCCTACCTTGGTTACTCGCCTTGACGGTGGACTCTTTCGTCGAAAGAATAGAGTGCTTGTCTGTGTTCCAGCCTTTAACCGAGGGATGTTCACTGCGCCTAGGTGACCAAATATAAGACATCGGAGAGACGAGTAATTTGAGACCTGATGGAGGGGAGTTTGACCACGAATGGGGGATTCTTATACTCTTCTCTGAATTCATACACCGCAAAAGTGTATCCTAATAAATGAAGTGCGAAGGGTGAGAAGAGCGGCATAGGACCCTTGCAGAGGTTATGATACGAGAAGTGCCGGAAAGAAGAGATAAACCCCTCATCCACGTTCTCAGGCCTGGCGGCGGCGAGTATTCTGGGGTCCGAGTGTCGGGATTGGTCGCGGAAAGTGAGACTTACAATCACGTACATCAGCGCCACGTCACAAGAAAAACGGCGTGTAGCGGAAAAGCTACTCACCGCCTGCTGCAAAATAATTCGCTGTGAAGCAAAAGTTGATCAACTGCAACCAAAGCTGTTTGTGAGACCAGGCCGCAAGACCATGAGGCGAACAACGAGGTGAAGCACCTTCTTTGGTGTACCGGGCCGGGTGCCATCAACGAATCACGACAGACTACGTGTGAGCGCGGGCATGCATGAGTTGGCTTGGCATAAGAAGGGGGAGAGATAAAGGAGCAAGAGCAAACCGAAATTCCAAGCAAGGGGACGAGACTCGGGCGAGATGATTGCTTAGAGTGGTACTGAGGTGTTCTTAATCGAAAGAGACCCTTCCTGACATGGCCTGGCAGCTGGGAGACCCAAGATGTATCTTAGGGGTATAGGGATTGGATAGGTGAAATATACTCAGGATCATGCATCATGTATCAGCGTCAGACACAAGAAATTGAGAGAGGACAAACTGGACCCAAACTCTCAGTGGCGGTCCGGGTATCCCGGCAACCCAAAATGCTGCTTGCAGAACCCACTTCCAACCCACTTCATGTCCGGCCCCAGGTCTGGGGTAAGTAGAGGCAAAAGCTTAAGTGGAGACTTTTTTTTCGGTCGAACCTATTTTTGTGCGCCTTATCGCAGATCGCTAGCACTTGGGTCCAACACCCATGACTACTCATTGTATCTCGGTTAATTTCCATGTCCCCTTCTTCAAATGGGGGCGCTCAGTTACTCGTTCCATCTTCAGGCTTCAAGCCTCAAGCATTGAGATTGAAGGGGCACTGGCATTGGGAAAGCCAGGGTGTGAGGCAACCCTGTGCGGTATTTTTAACGAGACTGACGTATCGGTGTATCTGATCCTGGCTGACTGCTTGACGGCGAGTCTTGAGCATGTCGTGTGAGCCTGAGGTGGGTGATAGCCTGGGTGCTAATGTGTTATACTCGTCCTTCCTTCTTTCCATCTGCTTGAACTCCCATCGGATCCCATTGTTTACGTTCATAAGCTGAGCGAGACACCGTTTTTCTTGTGATGGCCACAGGTCACGGGCATCGCGTACTGTTACGCGCCTGAACCTGTGCAGACGTGTGTTCGCCGGGAAATGCTCTATGCTTAGAGTGGGGAAGTTGACGCGGTAGTAGTGGGGTGGGAAAGGTACTCTCCGTATGACGACTGAGATCGAGGGTGCCATCTTATCATCACTGAACACAGGACACAGTCCATGTCAAATTACAGTAACGCAGCGCTGCCACCCTTCCGCGTCCCTGCTCTTTCCGCGCCTTGCGTCTTGTATACATTTTGCATCTGCTATGATAGGCTTCTTCTCACGTTCGATACTTTCTCTGCAGCTGCGCTGTGTACACTGTGAGAGAGTCGAGTCTACGGGGAGTGGGTTTTGAGAATGGGGCATACAAGACTCAAGCAATGTGGATGAAAGGTATGTTCAACCGGAAAGCTGTCATTCTCTTCCTCCTCGGGCGGATATCGGTTGCCAGTGGTCTGCACGTGCCAAACCAGAAACCTGCGATTATGAACCGCAGCACACAAGTCTTGGTATAACGTCCTCAGGAAGTACTTCTAATGTTGTGAAACCCGAGGACCGACGCAAATTCACGAAATTGTCGACCCGCAGTTTGTGTACGATCCAAACAAGGCCCAAGCAAATCCAGTCCTTTTGCCGGTACCGGGATTTTCCTTGGACCTCCGTATGCAATGTACCTTCCTGGTTCGAGAAGTTCACAAAGTTCCAGAATTTCCTCGACCTGTGAAAGGACCGTGACCATCCTACAGTATCTCCAAATTTGGTCTGAGTTTGGAAAGGAGAAGAAATCTCGACTTGCTACTTGTCGTTCTATCGCCGCCAGTCTCGTAACTTTTTTTCCATAGCGCAGACCTGGCCATCAGTGGGGACCGTAAATCAAGAGGCAAATGCGATAGAAATACTGTATTCGGTTTGTTGTCCCAGCGACAAGCGGAAGATCCAGTGCCTAGACACGAGGGACGCAAACTTCGCCCCCCCCCCTCGGGAGCACTCTGCCTTATTCCTTCGATGTTTACTCTACTTCAGTCTGGTCTACAGCTAGTGGCGAAGGTGCCTCATGTTTGCGGCGCATTCTATTTTGTTTTTATACGGTATGTTTTTCTATGTCCAAGCGGATAAATCATCATATCTGACGCGTTGACGTGACATTGACGTATGAATTTCAGCCGTTGTCTTGGTTGTTCTCATTCTCTCAATAAACCTCAATCCTCGTGTTCCTTGCCGACCGACCTTCTAGGCCCTAGACCTGCCAGATAGTGGACGATTTCACACGGCGGGCGCAATGTTATTGTACAGACTCCGAGTCTTCGCCCACCCACGACCATCTTCGTCCCGCATTTGCCCGTTTATGTGCACAACGATACTCACACTTGATTTTCCATTCCCGTTCCTATCAGAATCAATACGTACGTCCTTCCCTTCTGGTGTCGACGTGACAGAGAGAAGTAGCTCTTGACTCTAGATTCCGCCCACTTCTCCATGGAATAACGGACCGTGTACTCACGTCTGATGCGGAACCGAAGATCCTCCGCCGGTCCTTATTCACCTGCTGTCTTCGATCTTCACTTCCATTTCTCTTGTCTTCGTCTCAACAGACTTTACATGTGCAACCTACGTGGCGTTCGAACATGTCGTACTCTCCGAAGTGTCGCGGAAATTTTGGTCGTGAGAGATGCCACTCCCGGCTTCCAGACTAGGCGCCGAACATCCTGCACGTGAACACCATTGGTCTGATGATACAGCAGAGCTTCTCGTTTTCTCACGACCATACTGGCACACAATTGGCACACCCTTGGCACCGGCACTGGCACCATCAATGGCACGGGCACACTGAAATTGGCACTGGCATTGGCACCAACAAGGGCACTGGCACTGGCACCAACACTAACCCATTACTGGCACCGAACCCGTATTTGGCACAGCCACTGGCACTTGCAATTATGGCACGTTCACCAAAAATAGATACTGGCACTGGCACTGGCACGTATCTTGGCACTACTGGCACGGGAGCACTGGTTTCTGCACCGCCATTGGCACTGGCACCCTGGCAAGGGCACCACTGGCACCAAACTGGCACTGGCACTGGCACCACGATGGCACGGATGGCACGGCGATCACCAAAAGCGGAAAGCACCAAAAACGGAAAGCTCAGAGGACCCACCGGCCCGTGTTTCCGGTGTCACGTTTCCCCTGTCGCAGCCCGTCGCAAAGGGCAACAAAGGGCAGTGCAAGCCACAGCGCGGCGGTGACCCCCCCTCCCCCCCAACCCACACGGCGCACGCACTTCACAAGACCTTCCCTTTCCCCTGTCATGATGGACTTTTCTCCAGTCGGGCGGATTCAAGTTGAACGTCCGCGTCGGGGCTAATGTACGCCCGAATTCCGATTGCCCCTTCGCCCGTAGTGCGTGCGTCGTCCGCGACAACCGTGGGTTGCATGCTGTGCTTGCATTCATGGCTCGCAATATATGATCGCTTGGCCTTTGCCACAGGGTATCCGAAAAGGGGTGCGGGTGACGCCGGGCGCGAGCGCTAGGTAGCTCGCGGAGTGCACACGTATGCATCATGATTGATGGTGGTGCCCAACACATGTGATGCATCCAGGTGGTCGTGCGGCCGAGTTGGGCGCAATGCGTCGGATGGTATCATCATCATCAGGCTTATTGTCAAGGAGGCGTTACGGCGTAAGTTACGACTCGGAGCAGCGCTGGGAGTCAGTCGTTCTCGCCACACACCAACCGACTCACCGATCGACCTCAATGACTAACCGACCAGTTGACCGAACGGCCAACCGACCAACCGAGAGTCCACCTTGATTGACTTTCCAGCTTCTAGCAACGAACGATCATACGTATGCGTGTATGCGTACAACACCCAACCAAATGTGCTGAGAAGACTATCGTCTGACTATCAGGCCTATTGTTCAAACTTTTTTTTCTTCTTGACGCCCTCCCTGCCCTTGCGATGCACACGCAATTCGTCTATTTGTCGCCGCATCTTTCGTACTGACCCCAACGAGATGGACCTGACTGGGATGTGCAGATCGCCCCTTGTACTTTTTTCCTCTCCCACGCGTTTTCCCCCACCACTCACTTCCTGACAACCAAAAAATGAACAGAGACTCGGACGAACTGACAAGCGGATGTACAGAGTATATATTTATATCTCAAGTGCGAGACGATATGTCTTCGCTGTTGTTCGCTCACTTTCACCTGGTGCCTAATTCGCCAAGGTAACGTAAAGGATTTTCTTGTTCGGCCCCCCAGTTGACTCACTCTATTCTTCCAGTCTAATCTTATCTATATTATCAAAGGCGTTCCATTCATGTTTTTGACGGGTCACGGGTCACTTCGGTGACGGTGGAAGGGGCAAATCTCTGAGCCGGCACCGCACCTAGCGGCGTTACCGGGGTGTGTGGTCGTTGGCAACTAGAGTAGCACAGCCTCAACAAACGATGCTCGCGTGTAACTTAAAAAAAAATATGGTATCCTCGGCCACTGCGGTTACAGTAACATCTCAATCAAATAACGGGTCGTAATTTTCATTTATTGAACATTCCTTTCCGAGGAGCGTTCGCTTTGGGATTGGACTAGACGCTCGAAAGCATGGGTTCGCCGAGGATGCTTCATTGGCAACCGGACCACCAAAAGTTCAACCCAGTCCAGAATCCGGTCCGGCAATCTTATCCGATCAAGTCCGATCCATGATTCTGCGTCCAGACCCGCGTCAGTATAGAACCGTCAGTCGACTGCGTTGGTTACCACCGTACGCCAAGGGAGAATGATGGTGATGACAAGGTCAACTGCGCTGCGACAGCGGAGTTTAAGCGCGTAGTTACGACTGAGCAAGTCTCATCCCGGTCACCGAGGCGATGACGTCTTCGAATACCGACAACCGTACAACTTCGTTCAGCACACATCGTCCGCAGTCGTCACAAGGGAAGGATGCAAATAAGAATAGGCAAAAAGTCGTCGACATTATACTTTGTCACAGGACAGGGGCGCTGGCTAATGATACACGGATTACCGAAGAACTTACAATACCCCCGTATATAATAGATAGGCGCTGCACAGAAAAGGGAAAGGAAAAACGAAAAAGGGGGGAAGGAAAGCCACTAGCAGACGATAAAGCCGGAAATGTTGCATTTGAAGATGTGCTGAGGTGCAAGGATGGGTTGAATGGATGTTGGATCGTGTGTGGGAGTTGATTCGCAGATGATGGATATGATAAGAGTGATTGGCCGGTGGCCACGCGTCTACACCAAAAATAAATCGAAAGCAGACGTCCGCAGTCGCAGCCAGGAAAATGTTGACGGTGGTTGCGGCGACGGTGAACAAAATCTTGAAAAAGAATTCGAATTTTCGCAGGCGGCTCTGCGCAGCCATGGGGATATCTTTGCCGCCCGCCTCATTCCCCCTCCCTCCGCTCCGCACTTCCCCTTAAGGCATGAATGATATGCAAGCATAGAGTAAATTTATGCTCCTGCTTCGTCCTCTTCACGGATCGAGCTGAGCGAACGCATACGGCCATGGATGCGGCGTGACGATGGAGCTTGTGGAGGTGGTATATTCGGTGGTGGGGCCGCGGGGGTATAAATTGGTGCGAGGGGAACAGTCATAGCCGCGGGGGGAGATGGCGATGGTGATGGGGAAGTAAGGGACGGAGATGTGTTGCCAGGCAGGGGTGTACTATAGATGACGTATGGTTCTTCTTCCTCATCGGAACGACCAGCGAGGGATGGGCTGGAGCTGTAGTATAGTGTAGGGACGTCCGCCGACTCACGGGGCGGGGTATATTTGTACGGGCCAGGAGAATGTGCGGACTTTGACGAAGACGTCGGTGACGGTGATAATGTGGGTGTCTGTGAAATAAGGTACGGTTTGTCAGAATAATTTCTCTTTAACAAAAACAATCAGGGGCCGAGCGCCCCGACGGAGGGGTGTGAGATGAGGGGCTTACTCACCATCCCATGAGATATTCCATCGACCCAGGCAACAACGCGACGCATCCACTCCCTACGACGGAGAAACTCGATACGATGGAGGCGTTGGGCCTCGAGCTCCCGCTCCCTCTCACTAGCGCCGGAACTCGTGGATGAGTCTTCATCTGCAAATGGATCAAAGTTGAAGGACTGCGGCCCTGAATGTGAAGCGAATGTCGGCACGGGGGGTGTAAGAGGTGGTTTGAGTGTATATCCCCCAACTGCAGGTGAATAAGGAGGAGAATATGGGCTATATGCGAGGGGATCGGCTTGCATCTGCTGGAAGCGAAGGAATGGGTCGTTGTCCTGGACGTGGGGTGGATAGGCAGGAGCGAAAGTGTCGAAGTCGAGCATAGATGGAGGGCACGAGGGAAATGTGGCACGGAGGGGAGTGGGGGCAGGAGGGAAGGGAAAGAAGACGCCTGGGGGTTAATATAGGGCGAAGCTGACTCAAGAGCGAAGGAGCGAGCACGAGCGGTACGAGGAGAGGCGATCGGGACATTCTAGATCCGACCCAGTTCCCAGTTCAGTCCAAGCCTAGTCAGGAACCCAGGTCAGCCAAGCCGAGTCAAGTCACACATAACGTTCTCCATTCCGATTCCGCCAGCTTGCTTCCGTGGAGCCTCACTCAATCGTCCGGCACAAGCCGCTCCGGTTCCATATCCGTCTATATTTCAAACCCCTTCTTTCTATATTCGTCTCTCCCTCCGAATAGAATCCACATCCTGCTCCAGCGTCTCCACCATTTTCCGAATTTTCTATCGATGAGCGCGCCGCGTTACCGCAGTGACGTCTGCCCTTTTGCGAGTCATCGACCCAGATTCATTTCATATATCATTCTAGATTACATCGCGATCACTGTACTCCTTTCTGCGTGCAACTGTTCCGCTGCTCGGCGATAGCGTTCGACGCATTATCCTGGCGTGTTTCATGTTCTGCAAGATGTTTACCGCGTCTAGGGCCTTCTGCTTCTTCCGGCGTCGTATGTGCACAATTTGTCCAACGCTTCTCGGCGACAGTGAATGGTGTACGGATGGTTTGAGCGTCCGAACAACTGGCAGCGCGACAGTAGAACTGAACATTGTACTTAATTGGCACAATATAATCAACAATCGAGAAGCCCACATGGAGATGCGAGACGTGACGTGCGAAATTCTCAGAGGAAGGGAAAGAGAATTAGAACCCTTGGGGTGAACTGTCGTCCATTCTTTACGGTATTTGAATAATGCTGCGAGACGCAGAAGGATGCTGCGCTCCTCGGGCTGCTAGAGGCATTTGCCAGGTCTGCATACGCAGTACAATTCACACAAATGCATGTTACAGTAAGGTGGGCATTCGCAGTACCTGACGCTTGTTTGACTGATTATTGAATCACTGATGCCGAGACGAGTCGCCTGTGCCTCGAATAAGGAGGACGAATTTGACCCATATTGATATTTATTACTTGTTTTCGGGGCTTGAGTGGACTGGCCATCACTACCATCACTGCACGCTGGCAGCATGGCTGTGCAATTCCGAGCGCCCTGGTGCCAGTGACAAAGAAACGTTTCTCAAGGACAATCTCTGGTTGAGCTACAGCTGGCCGCAGATAAACGCGGCACTTGTGTTGTTATGTATGTGAAGAAAGTAAGTAGATTTTCGTCTATCCAGCTCCTAGCACACTCACTGAAACGTGAATGTGAACAGCCCTATCATATTTGACACATGCGACGGGTAAGCTATTCTTGCATACAAGGGAGAAACTCATACTGAAGCGACTCGCCGATAGGTGGGAAAGGCGGCGGAACGGCACAAGACTTCTGCAGTATTCTTGCGGCCGTTGGGGGGATCATCGCCTCGACATCAAAAGAGCCTATTCTCCCCAACGATGATTTTCGGCAATGGCACGCCCTAATTGCCACATGGCTGGGACAGCGCCATCCTAACTGATCTTTGGGGTGCGCAGCGTCGTGGATGCGAGCAACTCGGCCTTCACCTCAACCCGGCCTTCACCTTGTCACTTTGAGGCCGGTCGGGGTGATCACCCCGGTGCCAAAACCCTCCCGTGACGATCGTACGACCGACCCACTTCGTTGACTCCGATAACCAGTACGTAATCATCCATCTTACATTTGCTGTATGACTTAACTTAGTCAACAGCCGGCCAAATCTTTGACAGCGTCATATCCACCATCACTTCATCAGTTCCTGTTCCCCTCAATTGCTGTCTGTGGCGTGACATGTCATAGCGAATGGTCCACGTGTCTATCCTTTCAAGTGCTTTCAAGCTGTATCGAGCTCTTGACACCCTTAATTATTAGAGGAGGACGTGTACAGAAAGTTACAAGCCCGGGAACCGGAGACTGGAGATCGGATGAGTCCGAATTTCGGGACTTTCTGGGCAGAGTCATCGGGGCCCGTGATAACCCCTTTGCATCCGCGAGCGCTTGGCAAGCGTCCACACGCACCAATTTCATGTTCTGGCCACGAGAACCTGCAAAGCTGTGTTGCGGCAATCTTCTTTTGTTAATTTGCGAGCAACCCCCACACGAGAACATCATTTCAATCTACCCCTTTGCGCCATGCAGGCGATCTCGCTCGGTTCGAGACCTCTCCCTTTCCCTCTCCGACGACAGGGCGAACGACACCGTTTATATCCGCCTCCCTTCACCTCGCCCTCGAAAATACAATAAGGTGGATAAACACATAAACGGATAGAAACCAAGCCATTCCCCACCCACTCCTTTCCGTACACTCCGCCGTTTATTCTCCGCTCTGCACTCAGTTGACTCGATCGTCTGCGAGGAGGCGAGCCTCGGACTGTTGCCGGCCAGGGATCACCCCATCCCCTATGTCTATCGCGACTGCCATGATTGTTCTGTTTGTCCATACGGCGATTCTGTGGCGGTCTAACTCACGGTCTGACAGCGTCACTAACTCACTGTGCGCCAGCGGCGCGTGTCAACATGATCGCCACCCCTCAAAATTCCGAAGGACGTAACGAAATACGGTACGTGCAACGGCAGGTTGGGGGAGGGGAGGGGAGAGGGGATGTCATTTTGCCGTCTTTCCTCCTATCTTTCCGTCCTCTCGACTCATCCTATCTTCCAGCCACTATTCGCGACCGAGACCGGGTAGTCATTAAACCCGGCGAAGCGGCGTTGCCGGTTTGCGCGCTCTTCCTCGTCTATCATCATTCCTTGCCTTGGGATTCCAATTCCGAGCTGCTGTGATTTTCTTCTCCAATTTTTTTTAAGCTTTTAGCAGCAACAGCCTGCTGCTAGGTACGCCGTCCCCGCATCCTCCCCCTTCGCGTGACCGCAGCCGCAGTCGCCGTACCTCGGTTGCGCATTGCGCGCAATGTCTGCTATCTATCGGAAGGTTGACGGCTTCAACTAGCCCACGTATGTCTATGTGTGGCCCGTAGGCGTCAGCTCATTGGCAGTATTTCCCCTGCGGCGTTGCGCTTGTTTTTTCGTTTCAGGTTCGTGCGTCCGCAGGTTGGGGCTCTGCAATGCCCTATCCTTGACCTAGGCTGCCAAGCCTACGAAGGCCGCCTACGTGGCGCCCGAGGGGGGCTGTACTCCTATCCTGCTTGTCTCTGGCGCTACTGAGATTCTCGGGTTGTGTGTCATGCTGTAACGGCGCTCGGGGTGTTCCCTTCTTGCGTGTCATAGTCGATTCGTTTTGCTGCTTTTCCTCGCCATTCGTTTCCGATGGCAGATGGCATCGTTTCAACGGTTTCTTGCTTGTTGCCGGTGTCCGGTGTTACATCCGAACCTCTGTAACGACCTAGGCGCTGCCGGTACATCTTTGCGGCAGACTCGGGCAGAGTGACGGGCCGACCCTGTTTTACGCTGGCATTCTAACGAGCTGTGCAGATGTTGTAGAATGAAATCTTATTTCAAGTATACAGTAGTACAAAATGCTTGTAAAGGAACGCTGTGCAGAGATGATCTAAAAATGATATTGTGACCACATGTGACAATGCGCTACATTGTTGAACAGCTGGCGCTCAATCGCAGCGGGACGCACCCGACGTGGCAGAGAGAATACACAGTACAGTATAGGAGCAGGTGCGTGCGTGCGATTGTTAGTCGGACGAGCCAAGCACTAGCAGTTCCAGTTCCACTTACTCTCAACTCAGCCCTTTGCCTTGGCATGGTCTAGTCTTCGACAACGTGACCACTCACCCAACTACAGCTAGCCTTTCAAGGCTTTCATGGCTCCTCCCAATACCAACTCACATGGACACGATACGCCGTACCTCAACGCCCTCTTCAACGCGATCCCTGATGGCGCTATCCCCCCCGAATTAAAGTCTGTAAGCACGTCCAAAAGCGTGCAAGCCCTCTCGAAGTTCATCGACGCCGCGCTGCGCCTCGCGTCTGGCGGCTCATCGCGCCCAAACGACGACGCGCTCCTCCGCGACGCCTGGCCCCAGATCCAAGCCACCCTCCAGGACACCCTGCACGCTCTCGGTTCTCCACCCGCGCACGCAAAACGTAAGCGCTCCCCTTCACCTTCCGCTCAAACGGCCCCCACGAACAACAAAAAGTCCAAACTCGAGGACGAGGACGATGGGATAGAGGACCCACCGCACCTGACGCTGCATGCGGTATCCGCGACTGCGCCCGTTCGGCATAAGGTCGATATTACGCTGCACGCGCGCTCCCTCCGCCTCGCGCATGCCACCAGTGGCGCATCCGTCGCTCGCAGCGCACGCACAGTACTCACACGCGCGTTCCTCCTCCCTACGCGTGCCCGGTCCTCCGGTGCACCGCAGTGGACTGCCCTGCTCCTCGCCGGGGACACACCGACGCCGACGCCTACCGCGTCCCGGAAGAACAATGGCGCTGGACCCGGAGCGAAGGGAAAGGAGAAGGGGATTGCGCGGTTCGAGCTTGCCTGCTCGGTTCCTGAGGCTGGCGCTGTCCCCCGCCTCACTATACTTTCTGCGCCCTCGTCATCTTCGCCCACGAATACGCACGCTCCCACTCCGTCCACCCCGCACCAAGCGCTCCTCTCCCTACTCTCTTCCCTCTCGCTCTCCGCTCCCCCCTCAGTCCACACTGCTCCTAAACTCGTACAAATAGAGCGCGGCACATCTCTCGCGGGTATCACCGCCTTCCGTGGCGCGCGCGAGACATCACTCTGGTTCCTCGATGGTGCCTCCGTCGCAAGCGGGTCGGCAGGGATCCTATCAGATACGCGCCCGGCTGAGTTCTGGGCAGTTACAGATCTCGCCCAGGGTGACACGGGCGTCCGTGTATTCAGCGCGACGGGACGTACGTGTACTGTCATCCTCACTCGGCGCCCCGCCCCACGCGCTACATCAACCGAGGGCAGCGAAGAAGACGAGGAGGGGGAAGAGACAGAATTTCAGATGATCGATGGGAAGGAGAGGGAGGGGATCGTGGAGTGGGTGCGGAAGCATAAGTCCGCGTTTGGGATCACCGTTGTGCGGGGGACGCAGGTTGGAGGTGCTGGCTCGGGTGCAGGTGCAGAAGGTGAGGTAGTGGGGAAAGGAGGAGACTCGGATTCGGACTCGAATTTTGAAGGGAGCGGGGAGAGTGATGGCGGGTCACCGTCGTCCAGCGGCTCCAGTTCTGATCCAGGCGAGCTCGAGGGCGGCGAAGAAAGTGATAACGAAGGCGAGGCCGGTGAACGTTCCGAGGGTAGTGCCGAACCCGAAGGTGACGACGACGACGACGACGACGAAGAGATTGTCGAGCTCGACCCAAAGAGGCACCCACTCTTACGCGCCGCAGCGGCTGGCGCGATACCCAAGATGTCGCGTGCTGTCGTAGACGCTGCCGTTGGACTCGTGGTTGACGACCTTGTGGGACAGGGATCAGGTGCATCCCGACCGTCGTCTTCCCCCCCTATACGCGACAAGAGGCACGAGGACGAGGAAAGTGAGGAAGACGAGCTCGAGGACTGAACGCTAGCACTGATTTATGATTACTGAGCCCACTGTATCCGCGAGTGCCAGAGCCAGAGACGTCGAGGTATTCGCAATTATCTGGGAGGGTGGTTCCGTTGTGCGAATATCCAGCATAAACACGTAAATCCGTAACGGCTCGGAGAACAAGAGAATTTGACGCGTGCCAGTGAATGCTTGAATCCCAAGACGACCTAAACACATCCGTCTACCATGATGATCAATGAGAAGAATACAGCACTGGACACTATGCACATTGCTTAAAGGCAGGAAGAGAGGCGAGAGGGACAATGGCATAAAAATACCGAATGAAAAATAGCACTTATGTTGTCATCATGCACAGAGGAAGCCAGCTTGGGTAGCGTTGTTCACTGGCAGCTTGGGCTGGCTGTTCGTAGTATGCGCCCTCGCGAAGTACTGAATTACAGTATTAAATTGCGTCCTCGTAAGGATCGAGATTCGAGGGGAAATGGGAGGCTTCTGCCTCAACGGATTTTGCCGGGAAATTCCTGAATTATCGTATCACATCCGCGGTCACTAGTTACTGTACTAGTTACTCGGGTTCAACTTGAGTTGGTATATCCAAAACACAAAAATACAACAACTCTCCAAAATAAATTATACTTGGCCTCGTCACGCTTCCATCGACATCCATGTTTCCTCAAGAAGACTCCGCGCGATCCTTTGCCGTACATGCTATCATACCTTAGTCGGGCGGTGTCGTGGTGCGGTCACTGACCCTCGCTTTGTCCGTTTATATCTATGCTCTTCTCTCGTCAACAGTGAATAACAATGAAACTTTGCTCAGAGGAATACTCACCTGACTAGGAGGTGGGACCGCATCTTCGTCGTTCTCTGTCTGGGCCTTCGTATCATGCTCGAGCAGTACCTTTGCGATATCGAGCCGTCCACGACAGCATGCTAAATGTAAGGGGGTTGCGTAGTCCTCATCTTGGGCGTGCATATCCGCGCCACGCTCCAATAGTAGCTTTGCGACGTCGAGCCCATCGTCTTGGAGCCAATAGCTGCCTTTTGACACTAGGTGCAAAGGGGTCTGTGCTCGGTCGTTCTCAGAACAAGCTTTGGCACCGTGATCGAGCAACATCCGTGCGATCTCGAGCCTCCCAAGGGAGGTGGCGGAATGTAACGTGGTGTTTTGATGCCTGTCTGGGGCGTTGACATCTACGCCGCGCTCCAGGAGTAACTGTACAATCCCGACACTATTCTCTTGGGAAACGTATTGGCCTCGTGACACCAGATGTAACGGTATCTCTCCGTCCTCGTTCTCCGCGGTCGTGATTGCGCCATTGTCGAGAAGCAACTTTGCGATCTCGAGCTTCCCACTGAAGGCTGCCGCGTGTAATGCAGTGTCGTGATCTTTGTCCTTGGCATGGACGTCCACGCCGCGCTCCAGCAATAGCTGTGCGACGCCGACGCCGCGTTCTTGGGAGTCATATGTACCCTGTGCTACTTGGTGTAGGGGCGTTCTTCCCGACTTGTTCTCCGCGTTCACGTTGGCGCCATGGTCGAGAAGCGCCCTTGCGATCTCGAGCATCCCACTGAAGGCCACTGAATGTAAGGGAGTGTCGTGGTTTTTGTCTTGGGCATGGACGCCTACACCTCGCTGGAGCAATAGTCGTGCAATTCCGACACCGTGTTCCTGGGAGTCGTAGTCACCTTGCGACACTAGGTGTAACGGGGTCTTGCCTCCATCGTTCTCCGCATTTGCGTTTGCACTGTGGTCGAGAAGCACCTGTGATCCCGGAATATGAATGGCTTTTTTGTTTTGGAAAAATAAGACGCACCTGTACGACCTCGAGCTTGCCATAGAAAGCTGCCCAATGTAACGGGGTGCCCTTGTCCTTCCCTCGTGCATCCACGTCCACACCACACTCCAGCAACAGCCGTGCAATTCTGACACCGTGCTCTTGAGGCTTATATTTGCCTCGTGACACTTGGTGCAACGGTCTCCTACCTTGTTCGTTCTCCGCGTTTGGGTCTGCACCGTAGTCGAGAAGTAGCTGTGCGATCTCGAGCCTGGCCTTGAAAGCTGCCGAGTGTAATGCGGTGTTGAGGTATTTGCTCTGGGCATGGACATCCACGCCGTGCTCCAGTAATAGCCGTGCAGTACCGACACCTTGTTCTTGGGAGTCGTATTCGCCTCGTGACACGATGTGCAACGCCGTTTCGCCCCTCTTGGTCTCCATGCTCGCGTTCGCACCATAGTCGAGAAGAATCTGTGCGACCTCGAGCCTCCCTTCGAAAGCTGCCCAATGTAGAGAGGTCCAACCGTCTTTCTGCCGTGCGTTCACGTCCAGACCGCGCTCCAGTAATAGCCGTGCCGTGCCGACACCTTGCTCTTGGGAGTCGTATTCGCCTCGTGACACTAGGTGCAACGCCGTTTCGCCCTCGTCGGTCTCCAGCTTCGCGTTCGCCCCATGGTCGAGAAGAACCTGCGCGACCTCGACCCTCCCTTTGAGAGCTGCCTCATGTAGCGAGGTCCAATTGTCTTTATCCTGTGCGTTCACGTCCACACCACGCTCCAGTAATAGCCGTGCAGTTCCTACACCTTGTTCTTGGGACTCGTATTTGCCTCGTGACACAATGTGCAACGCCGTTTCGCCCCTCTTGGTCTCCATGTTCGCGTTCGCACCTTGGTCGAGAAGAACCTGTGCGACCTCGAGCCTCCCTTCGAAAACTGCCCAATGTAGAGAGGTCCAACCGTCTTTCTGTCGTGCGTTCACGTCCAGACCGCGCTCCAGTAATAGCCGTGCAGTGCCGACACCTTGGTCTTCGGAGTTGTATTCACCTCGTGACACTAGGTGCAATGCCGTTTCGCCCTCGTCGGTCTCCAGGGTCGCATTCGCACCTTGGTCGAGAAGAACCTGTGCGACCTCGACCCTCCCTTTGAAAGCTGCCCAATGTAGAGAGGTCCAACCGTCTTTCTTCCGTGCGTTCACGTCCACGCCGTGTTCCAGCAACAGCTGGGCAATACCAACACCGTGTTCTTCGGAGTCGTATGCACCTCGTGCCACTATGTGCAACGCCGTTTCGCCATTCTCGATCTCCATGTTTGCGTTCGCACCATGGTCGAAAAGTACCTGTAGTCAAGGAATATAGATGGATTTAAAATTAAAATAAATATGAGAAGCACCTGCATGATCTGAAGCTTCCCCACGTAAGCTGCCAAGTGTAACGGGGTGGACTTGATCTTCGACAGTGCGTTCACGTCTACACCGTGCTCCAACAATAGCCGTGCAATGCCAACACCGTGTTCTTGGGAATTATAATTGCCATCTGACACTTGGTGTAATGGTGTCGAACCACGGTCATTCGCCACGTTCGGGTTTGCACCATGGCTGAGAAGTAGCCGTGTGATCTCGAGCCTCCCCTTGGAGGCTGCTGCATGTAACGGGGTAGACATGTTCTTCATCTGGGCGTTAACGTCAGTCCCCCGCTCCATCAATAGCCGTGCGATGCCGACGGCTCGTTCTTGCAAGTTATAGTTATAGTTGCCTCCTGACACTAGGTGCAACGGTATCGAACCGTCATCGTTCTCCACGTTTGGGTTTGCGCCGTGGTCGAGAAGTAGCTGCACGATCTCAAGCCTCCCGTTCCAAGCTGCGAGGTGGAAGGCGGTGTTATGGCCTTTTTTCATTGGAGTATGGATGTCTACGCCGTGCTCCAGCAAAAGCCTTGCAATGCCGACACCGTGCTCTTGGGAGTCGTATTCGCACCCTGACACAAGGTGCAACGCCGTTTCGCCCCTTTCGGTTTGCGCGTTCGGGCTTGCACCATGATCAAGAAGTACTCGTGCGATCCCGAGCCTCCCATTGGAAGCAACCCAATGTAACGGGGTGACAAGGCACTTTGCACTTGCGTTCACGTCCACGCCGCGCTCCAACAATAGCCGTGCAATGCCAACACCGCGTTCCTGAGAATTATATTTGCCTAGTGACACCAGGTGCAACGGCGTCGCATTCCATTTGTTCTCCACGTTCGGGTTTGCACCACGGTCGAGAAGCATCCTGACGATCTCGAGTCTCCCCTGGACAGCCGCCGAATGCAACAGGGTCCGCTCTTCCGTCGTCCGTATGTTGACGTCAGTGGTATGCTCCAGTAATAGCCGCGCAAGGTCAACAATATCATCATCATCGCGACCAGTGTCTTCAAGCAGTAGATACAACGGGGTCTTGCCCTCGATATCCTGAGAATCGACGTCCGCCTTATGCTCCACCAGAACCTGAGCTACCTTGAGTTCATTGTAGTATGCTGCCAGGTGCAGTGGTGTACGGAGATCATACTGCTGGCAATTTACATCCGCGCCTTTGTTGAGCAGGGACTGCACTATGCCGACGTTGGCGATTGCTTCGTGGAGTGGAGTCCGTTCTCTCAGTCCCCGGACATCGACATTCGCGCCATGGTTAAGTAAGATCCCCGCAACTTTGATGTGTTTTCCGACGAGTGCCGCAAGCAGCGGAAATTCGTATTTGCCGCCAACAGCGTTCACGTGTTGCGGGTGTTTAGTAGAGAGATGTTCAACCAAGTCGGAGAATCCACAAAGCGAGGAGTAATACAAGGGGGTGGGTATCTCGGACGGTGATTCCGGAGAGGACTCGTCCACGTTGTGTATTCCAACCCATGTCGCGAAATGAGGTTCGTCGTAATCAAAGAGTGTCTCCATCCCATCCTTTACACGTGATGCAACGTCCTCAAATTGTGCGTGCGTGACCCAGTGCTTGGCAGCGTATTCTGCCAGAGGGAAGCCTTTGACGATCCTTTCATCAACGTGACCATCCAAATGAAGAAGATATCCAAGACACGCCTGAGCGAGGATGGTATGGGCGGGTCTGGGAAGGATCTGGTACTGAGAAAAGTCTCCGAGTGAGGTTGTGAGTCGATTTGACATCAAGAACTCCTTTACGGAGAAGTGCGAGAACTGGACGACTTGAGAGCCGTTGTCGTCAATGATGGAAATCAGACTTGAGCAAGTGGACAGAACGGCCTCTACTTGGTCATTTGGCCTCCAATCCATGCGGTATTTTGGAACTGCTCCTTGGGCTTTAAACTCGAATGCAATTAGTTCCGCAAACTCTTCAACACGAAGCGGACGGACGGCCACCATCAGGCATTGCAGCATACGATGGGCGTGGTCTTGGCTCCCCTGGGGAATTTGACTGAGTACGCGCGCATATGTCTCGTCTAACGTTCTGGGCAGCTGGTCAAGGGTCTGCCGAATACTTGACGCGAGGCAATGTTGCAGAACCGCCAGCTGACAGAATACCCATCGGAACCTGTACGATATAAGAAAAGAGAATCTCTGGGAGAGGATGGGGGTGCTTACATTCCATCCGCTTTTTCACACAGCACCTTGACCACCAGCTTCCTATCTTTATCCCGCCATCGTCGCATCTTCCTGTTTGAGGAAACCGTTGTGCTCACATAGTCGGAAATATCCTGCTGTTGTCCGCTTTCGTCGTGAAGCGAGATAGTACTATAGGCAAGTGGCTCGAGAACAATTTTGATGTCGATGTCCGGGCGGCTAGTAATACATATATGCAAGTTTGGAATGCGCAGTTCGACAAGCTCCTCCAGAAGGTCGAGGAGTGCCTCCCGTGGGGTCGGAAGTCCAGAGAAGTTGGGACACTCATCGATGGCGTCGATGATGACGTATGTTGGCTGGCGTGTGGCGAAAAAGAGCATCTTGTGGAGACAATAGGTCAAAAAGTCAATGCCGGGTTGCTGGGTGCCATTCCCGTGTGCCCAATAAATCCAAGAAATCATCTTGCGACAGGGTTCCAATTGGGCAGAAAGTTGAATGAGAAGAGAGGTGACAAAGTGGCGGACACTTTGTTTTTCTTTGTCTCGAAAGTCAAAGAAGAAATACGCCAAGGTGGCGTGACCAGCATCGCGCAACGACATGACGTGTTTTATGATCGCGGAGCTTTAGTCGATGAGTTCTCGTACTTGGGGATTACGGAAACGACAAACCTAAGGATGCTCTTTCCTGAGCCGGCTACGAAAATGGGGAGTTGGGCAGGAGTTGAGCGGTGAAAGATAGGTAGAACGCACGTTTTCCATGTATCCAGAGGAGAGAATCGATTAATTCCCACTCCTTGAATATACTACCTTGAAAGAACCAGGCGGCAGTTCCCTTTTGGTAGGCCTCGCACGCGGTGTTGTAATTTACAGATGGGTCCGGCGGGGAAAACCATTTGCGAACCTCCTGTTCTATCTGGTTCCCTGAGGCGGAGTTTCAGTGTCCACCACAGAAGCGATGGAGTAGCACAGCACGAACACTTGATTTCGCCCACATCATCCTTTATTTCACCCACGTCGTCCTTTATGTCACCCATGCCGTCCTTTATTTCGTCGAGGTCATCCATGATTTCGTCCAAGTTGTCCTTCATATCGCCCTTCATATCGTCCAAGTCGTCCTTTATTCCGTCCACCGTGATCGCCATCTGTTCCACAGCGTCGTTGGATCTCTTGACGTCTAAGGGGACGAAAGTTCAGCGTTGAATTAGGAACTGGTCAATGAGGCTGCGCACCGTCTTTGAGCTCTTTAGTGGCCTTCAGGATCAGAGTGATTGCCAGCTGAACCTCCTCCCGTGTTAGGTCGTCCAGCCTCTTGAAGGCGTCTTCAATATCTGTCCTTCCGGCCAGCTTCTTCAGATATGTTTCTGTTCAAATTTGATATCGATCTGTTACTGGAAGTACGTATATATTACAGATACCACTCACTCGTTCGGCTTTGTTGCGCCTCCTTTGTTGCAATCGCAAGTATAGAAAGCACCTCGACCATGATTTTAACGAGTATCTCCGCCATATCCTTGGTCGGCGTGATCCGAGTATGAACCCCAAGTCGCTTGAGGAAGAAGTGAACGCGCTCAAAGAGGTCGACGAGCACATCATGGCTCGCCTTAACGTCCTTCGCTGCCTACAAGACAGTGGCATTAAAACTTAATGGGCAGATGTAGAGAAACACGGTTGAACGAACGACGAGCAGGACTCCGATCCCGGCAGATACCACATTCGCAGAAGGAAACACCTGCACACGACGTTGGATGCACTTGTAATCGTGAATCGTTTTTATGATACGCACCATGCCAACGCCCTGGCCCAAAGTCGCGGATATCGTGTAAAGGACGTCCACCGATGGACCGATCCACCTCATCAGCCTTTTATCGCCATCCCTGAATTTATCAAAGGCCTTAGCTTCGCGTTGAATTATGTCCAGGACGGCTTCGGAAGACTCGCAGCCTTGCAGTTCCTTGGCAAGCGAGTTGCTTGTAAGGTCATTGCCGGTATTTGACTTGTACTCGCTCAAGGCGGCATCAAGAATCGATTTGAAGTGCGAAGAGGACTCAAGTGTCTCGGAAGATGAAGACATTTGTTAGTGAGGATAGCAGAGTAGTAAGAGTGCGCGAGCAAGTCGAGTGTGAAGCACGTCGCCTCGTGTTCTTTGGCTCGGAACATTCTTTCCGTCTCATTTGCCTCATGTCATCGATGTCATCGATAGCCGCCGAGGAAACTGCAGTGAGGAAAGCACTGATGAGCCAAATTCCGGGTCACGTCTAGGCTCGCAGGCAAGGCAACTTCCGGACAGTCCGACAAATCTCTGGGAGCGTTTCAAAACTTGGACCCACATTGATCAGACCCAGATCGTCCCACCAACACGCTAGGCCAACAAGGTATGCCAAACGCAAGTGCTTCCCCTCCTCTCCCACACATGCGTCACTTACAAACAGAAAAACCAAACGCGACGTAGGCGCTGACCACGGAGACGAAATAAAGGCAAGGAGCAGGATCCACTACACCTGTGGCCTGAGGCTGCCCGTGCGCTTCTTGGCTCACGCATTTCGTAGCGCGTACCTCTCACATGCTAATTTCTCCTCTCTATGTGCTGCCATGTCACCAGTGGACTGCAGTGGAGCGGACGGTGCACCTGCGAGCCCACCCACTGCCGCTTGCCCTGCCCCGAAGAACAACAAAACAACTGTCCTGGCGTTAGAGAAGGGGTGAGAAGAGGCACGACAAGGCGAGCGAGAATGGTTCAAACAGGCCAAATTGGTTCCCGGAGTGGGCATAGTCTCACACATCACTCTCCAGTCTCTCAAAGCTTCGACACCCACGCCCACGCCCACGTTTACACCTGCACCGTCGTCTTCGTCTCTGCTTCCTGGAATGAGTTCACGCACTCACTCAGTGCTCCTCTCCTTCCTCTTCTTCCGGCCTGTCTCCTCTACCACTACCTCCCCAGGTTCCCGACTCGTTCAAGTTGAGCGCGGTGCGCCACTCGCCGAAATAACCGTTTTCCGTGGTGGGCGATTTCGCTCCTTTTCTCCATGGTGCTTCCGACGTCGGCGGGGCGGGGCGGATCCTGGAGGACGCGCTCCCAGCCGAATTCTGGGCGCTTGGGTATTTCGCGCGTATGTGCAGTAGTGATAGGCTGCATGTGCGTCATCCTCCCTTGACACGCATCCTGGACCAATTGAACCCAACCGAGGGAGTTCCGACGCGAGGGTAGCAACGAATGGGACAACGTAAGCGGTGCTGGTGAAGGTTCCGAGGTTACTGCCCGAAGACGAAGGAAATGGTGGCGATGACGATGATGGAGGAGATGAAGAGACAATTTAGCTCGACTCGTAACGACACCAAGTCTTCAGCACTGCGGCGCTACCGAACGTTCGTCGACGAGCTTATCGAAGGAAGACCTGGCGGACCCAAACGGCCATCACCACATCCTATGACGACAAGCAGACACAGGCACAATGAGGGTGCAGAAAGTCAGGAGGCAGACGACTTCCGGAACTGAGGACTGAGTCCGAGTACCGGCTACCACTCCTTTGGAATTAGATCGCAAGGCCGAAATACCCTCAACACGTTTCGATCTTCCCCATTCCTCAGGGTGGCGATGATACATACAAAGTAGGAAAAAACATGTAGGTTTCATTCAGTACAAGCAATCAAGCAACTGCATTGATGTCTCGGAATAATATCGTATCGATGTGGGGATACAGTATACATAAAATGGAGAGCGTCAAGCAAGAGGAACTGTGCGATTGGGACAGCAAAGCGCAGGATCCTATGGTATCACGCTACGCATAACTGGGAGAGATATCGGGCCAGAAGGGGGAGAATTAGAGGTAGCATCATGTATTATGCGCACGGAAATGAAATGGAGCGTCCGATTTATAGCCTGCTCTCGACGACTGGCGCGAGCATGCGCTGCAGCGGAGTACCCTAGCTAGATGCCGCATCGAGTACCTCGCACGTCGTCCACACAAGGATGAACTGCATCTGCGCGCGCATCTCCTTCGGTATTGTGCTCGACGTCCTTCCGATTCGATCACTTCAAGGTCCCTCACCGGCCTCACCGCCGGCGTCCGCGGCACGTGATCATGACCCAGTTTGACGCTGGGGCACAAGCACTACACCAGTCATGCCAGACGTACAGTACTTGGCGAACGTACTTGACCGTTAAGAGCGATATCATCACGCAAACTTGCCAATTCTCTCGTTGAGCGACCAAAATCGGACGAGGAAAAAGTCTACGTTCGTACCATGGCGACACCTCTCAATCTATCTGTCCTGCAGGAAGGTACAAATGCATTTCTATCATCGGGTCTGGTGTCTGCGGCGCCCGCTCATTCGTGATGAGATCATACAATTGCGTGTTGACCCCGCTAAGCGCGAGCTCCGCGCTCTCTTTGATAACCTAAAAATAGCTATATTTCGGTCGGGGATAGTAAGACGCGAGTTCGGGACGCACTTCGTCAAGCGAGACGGCGAGCTTGAGATGCCCCACCCATGACCAGGAGTCGCAATACTCTCAACGGGTATGATCATACCCTCACCCGTCCCGGTTACGACGAGCCCCCAAACAACTCCCTGCAGCAACTCGTGCTCGCGATCTCCGGCGTCGTAACGTAACAGCCCTAGAACCTTCTCCAGCTCATCCGCTTCGACGATGGGGCTTAGCCCGCGTCACCGTTCCTTGTTAGGCTTGACGAGAGCTTTCGAGGCTTCCGACCATGCTGGTAAAGGAGGTGGAAATGAAGGTAGCAAGCCTTCGTCGACGCGCGCAACCGCTTTGTATCGTCCATTTCCGCAATTGTACGTTCTAGTGAACGTACTCCCGCCTCTTGCGTGTAGTGCGTGACAGCTTGGAGCAGCGCTGGCTCAGTTAGGTGAACGTGTGCCTCTGAAATCCTGTTCTGGGTGAATTGCTTAGGGAGGAGGTTCGGCCACGGAATGTGCAGCTTCTCGTCATGCGCCTATCCAGACGGAATAATCTGACACCTCAAAGAAGCCTAGGTCGATCTGGTCATTGAGGTAGAGATCCCATGGTCCACTTGTGTCAGAAAAGAAGAGCTCAATGCGAGCAGTCCAATGAAACGTGCACCGAAGGCTACGCTTCACACCCGATCGAGGCCTCGGGTAACGCCGCGCGGATGGTTGACCAAGGTACTGTTACTTCTCCCAAACTTGTTCAATTAAGCGTGGCGCGCCAATTCCGGTATTCACCGCCTTCCGTGGCGCGTGCAAGACGTCGCTCTGGGTGGTACCCCTGTCCCAAGAGGCGCGGAATGGATCCCGGCGGATGCAGACTCGGAACAGGTGCTTGCAGATCTCCCCTGAGATGAAGGTGCGTGGATACGCAGCGTGGCAGTCCGCACGTCGACCGTCGTCCTCACTTGGCACCCCACATTGCTCTATTCCAACTGAGGGTGGCGAAGGAGACGACGAGGGAGAAGAGAAGGCAATTCCAGTTTTGCGGGGGACGGAAGCGGAAGGTGTGGTTGTACGTGTGGGGCGGTTGCAAGATCCGGGGACTTCGTTTCGGACTTCGAGCTGGTGGGCTAGGGATGTGGTGGTGCGGATCCTTGTCCTTCAGAGGTTCCAGTTCTGGCCCGGGACAGCATGGCATGGGGGTCTCACTGAACAGGGTGAGTCGATTCGCGCTGGCACCCTTTGAAAACGACAGATAATGTTAGATTGAAAAGAGTACCAGTGCTTCTATCTACGTACACTGAGCCACGGCTGAGACCGTAAGATATTAAACAAAGAGCGAATAGAGATAGTAAATAAAAACGGCTATTCGTAAAGTGTTAGCGCAATCTCTCAAAGTGCTTACTAATCGCGGACATAGAGCTCGAAAGAAAACGAAGGTTCATAAAAGCGTGCGCCCGATATCGAGCCTCCCAAGGGGGGGGATAAAGAGATGTAATGTGGTAATTTCAAACCTCGTCTGGGGTGTTAGCATCTGCTCCGCGCTCCAGCAATAGATAATAACCTGGGCCTATTGGCTTTGTGACACGAGGCAAATTAGAGTTTGGCCTTGCCTGATCTCCGCCTCCGAGTTTGTGTTTGCATCGTAGTTGGGAAGCTCCTGTAGTCCCGGAATATAAATAAAAAATTTGTTCTTAAAAAAAAAGAGAAGCACCTTTGCACTCTCGAGCCTGCACTTGAAAGCTACTGGATGTGACGGAGTTGCATCGTCCTTATCTCGTGCGTTCACATCCGCGCCGCGTTCCAATAATAACGTGGCAATTTTGTCACATTCGTGATCTTGTGGCACTAGGTGCAACGGCGTCTCGCCCTTCTCGTTGCGCACATTTGGGTCTGCGCCGTGGTCGAGAAGCACCCTTGCGAGCACGTGCTTACCCTTGAAAGCTGTCCCATGTAGCGCGGTGTATTGCTCTTTGTCTTGGGCATGGACATCAACGCCGCGCTCCAGCAAGAGAAACACAATACGGACGCCGTTTTCCTCGAAGTGGTATTCACCTCGTGACACCAGGTGCAATGGTGTCTCATCCCGGTCGTTTTCTGCGTTTGGGTTTGCACCGTGATTGAGAAGTGACCTTGCGAGCTCCAACCACCCATTGAAAGCTGCCACATGTAACGGGGTCCACTCATTCGTCAACCGAATGTTCACGTCCGCGCCATGCTTCACCAACACTTGCACGAAATCGGGGATATCTTCATTGTTATTATTGAAAGAGGGATCGTTGCCTTCCATCAGTATGTGCAACGGGGTCTTGTCCATGCTCCACGCGTTAGGATGTGCATCGTAGTCGAGAAGCACCCTGGCGATCCCAAATTTCCCTTTGAAAGTCGCCACGTGTAACGCGGTATTCTGGTCTGTGTCTTTGGCATGGACATCTGCACCACGCTCCAGCAACAGTCGTGCAGTACCGACACCGTCTCCATGGGTGTCGTATTTACCTCGTGACACTAGGTGCAATGGAGTCTCACCCTGGTCGTTCTCCACGCCCACGTTCGCGCCGTGATTGAGAAGCGCCTGTGGTCCCAGAGTGTAATCGGTATGTATATTTTTAAGAAAAAGAGAAATACCTCTGTGACTTTGATCCTCCCCCTGAAAGCCACTGAATGTAACGGGGTAGCCTTGTTCTTCTTCCGTGCGTTAACATCCGCACCGCGCTCCAGCAATAGCCGTACAATACCAAGACCGTCTTCTTGGGAATCATATTTTCCCCGTGACGCTAGGTGCAATGGGGTCTCGTCCTGGTCGTTCTCCGCGTCCGCGTCTGCACCATAGTCGAGAAGTATCTTAGGTTCCGGAACGTAAATGATCACTTTTTTGTGCAACGAAAAAAGTCTTACCTGTACGACCTCAAGCCTCCCTTTGAAGGCCGCAGAATGTAACGGGTTGTTCTTCTTCTGTACGTTCACATCCGCTCCGTGTTCCAGCAATAGCCGTGAAAGCCTGACGCGGATTTCTGGTTCTTCTTGGGAAAAACGCGGCCATTGGAATTGTGACCCTAGGTATAACGGGGTCTTTTCCTGCTTGTCCTCCACGTTCGGGTTTGCACCGTGGTCGAGAAGCACCCTTGTGAGCTCTAGCCACCCCTTGAAGGCTGCCTCATGTAACGGTGTCTTTCCTTGCTCGTCCTTCACGTTCGGGTTTGCACCGTGGTTGAGAAACACCCTAGCGAGCTCTAGCCACCCCTTGAAGGCTGCCTCGTGTAACACAGTCCTCTCCTGACTCATCCGTATGTCCACGGACGCACCGTGCTCCACCAATAACCGCGCAAGATAGAGAACGTGGTCCTTGTCATAACATTGGCCTTTCATCAGCACGTGCAAGGGGGTCATGCCCTCGTTGTCCTGAAAATCGACGTAAGCCTTGTGCTCAAGTAGCACCTTTGCAAGCTCGAGTCTCCCCCAGAAAGCTGCCAAATGTAATGGGGACCTCCCGTTCGTCGTCCGTATGTTCACGTTTGCGCCATGCTCGAGCGATAGCAGAGCAAGGTCGAGAATATCGTCTTCGTTGTAGTCGAGTTCGTCTTCGAAAGAATAATATTCCGAGTGACCACCCCTTTCCTTGTAATACTTGTTTTTAAAGAGCAGGTGAAATGCGGTCTTGCCCACGTAGTTCTCCACGCTAGCATCTGCACCATTCTCAAGAAGAATCTTCGCGCACTTGTACTTCCACCGTTCCATTGCCAGATGTAACGGAGTATTGCCGTCCTTGTCCCGTCTGTTCATGTCCACACCATGCTCCAGTGATAACCGTGCAGGATCACCAACACACTCTCTTTGCAGTAAATGGGACGGAATCTTGCCCTCGCTGTTTCGAGAACCGATATCTGCCTTGTGCTCAAGTAGGGCCTGAGCTACATCGAGTTGTTCCCAATATGCTACCAGATGTAGTGGAGTTCTGAGATTATTCTGCTGGCAATTTATATCTGCGCCGTGGCTGAGCAGGAACCGCACTATGCTGACGTCTCCGATTGCCTTGTGGAGTGGCGTCCGTTCTTCCTTTCCGCGAATGTCGATATTCGCACCGTGCTCGAGTAGGATCTCCGCAACCCTGACGTGATTCCTCGCCAGTGCGGCAAACAACGGAAACTCGTGCAGGCCACCAACAGCATTTACGTGTTGTGGATGTTTGATGGTGAGGTGTTTAACCAGATCGGAGAATCCACAAAGCGACGAATAATACAAGGGGGTGGGTATCCCTGATGGTGACTTCCGATAGGGCTCCTTGTCTATGTTATATATTCGAGCCCACGCCATGAAGTGAGGTTTGTCGCAGTCAAATAGAGATTCCATCCCATCCTTTACTTGTGATGCGACGTCTTCGAATTGGGCATGCGTGACCCAGTGTTCAGCTGCGTATTTCGCCAGAGGGAAGTCCTTGATGCTCTCTTCGTCGATGGGGCCATTCAAATGGAGGAGAAATCCAAGGCAGGCCTGAGCGAGGGTAGCGTGCGCGGGACCGGGAAGAATCCGATATTGAGAAAAGTCTCCAAGTGCGGATGTGAGACGATCCGACACCAAGAACTCCTTCACGGAGAAATGCGAAAACTGGACGTCGTGAGAGCCGCGATTGTCGACGATGGCAATTAGACTTGAGCATGTAGACAGCACAGCCTCTATGGCTGCTTCTTGGTCATTCGGCCTCCAATCTGCGCGGTATCTCGGAACCGAACCGCCGACTGTATCGAACTCGAATGCAAGCAGTTCCGCAAGCTCTTCAGCTCGAAGCGGGCGGACGGCCACCATGAGGCACTGTAGTAAACGATGGGCAAGTGCCTGGTTCACCTCGGGAATTTGACTGAGTACACGCGCATAGGTCTCGTCCAGCGTTTTGGGTAACCGGCCAAGGGTCTGTCGAATAATGATGGGTGACAGTACCGCAGCACTGCCACATCAGCAAAATAATATTTAATTGATAACTGATTACGAAATGGTAATTTCTTATGAATGTTTGTGATTGATTATGATATACCTATTAATATGATAATCTATTATAATCATCGATAATTCTCCAAAGGATCCACTGGCCAACTCGTAATGGCTCATGAGCCATTGTGATTCTCATGTCCATCTTGTATTCAGGAAAGTTCTTGTAAATCTCGCATGCTTCACACATGGTCAGGGAGCTGGATCAACATGAATTATAGATCTGCAAAGCCTGCAGCAGTGACCAACTCGACATTGTTGTTAGCAGCTACAAGATCATCGTCATTCTCTTCTCTGACACCCTCATCTTCATCATCACTCTCGTCACCTTCCTCTTCACCCTCATTTCCTTCTCTTGCTCGCTCGTTGGGGTCTTCATCACTGTCACTATCTTGTGCCGGTGGCTCTTCCTGTAGGAGCGTATGCTTGTCAGCAAGCAATACCTCATTGCATTGCTGAGTTGCCATATGCCCGACCCCCCCTCCACGGTACTGCATAAAAAGATCCCGATCGGAAAACCTGGGGCAAGATAGACTGAGTTGTTGTAAGAGAAAAGCTTTGACGCTTACATTGCAACATAGTACATGGGATACTCCCCATCCAGATCAGAGTCTAGTATAGCAATAGACTGCCTGGTCAATAAATCCTTTGTCCTAATGGAGGCGAAGTCTGGGATCAGGTGCACCATCCGTATGACTTCCCTGGGATCCAGGAACCCAAAAGCGGGCCCATGTACGTCAGTATCAGGCAGAAACCCAACCTTGTGCAGCTGCCGCGCTCTCCAACCACTCTGTCCATCAGGAGAGTCGAAACCTAACCATCGAACCAAGAGGACATCCATCTGTGAAGGGGAACTAAGGCCTGCCTCCCCTTCAGTCCTCTCGCACACCATGAAGTGGTATATTCTGATTATTCTTGTGTGCCAATACGGAAACGCTGCGCGACCACCCACTCCCTCTTCATGTGATAGGACCATGATGTCCGCGTGCGTGTGGGGTTTGGCGGATTCTTCCATCCTGCGGCCATCGTATGTTGTCGACCTGAACCGAATGGTCTTGTGATCATACATTCGGTTTTGATCGATGATGGTCTTGTCACGTTCATGGCTTGAGAAGGACTCCTCATCCCCATCATACGGTCGCCCTTTGATGCGCGAGTATAGATGGTCAAGAAGGCGAGGTCGAAAATCCTGCGTGAACATCTGTGTTACTAGCCAACAACAGACAAAGAGCGTCCACTCACATGAAGAGCAGGATCTCCCTGGTTTTGTACCAGCCAACTGGTGAGGTCTTTTACCGTCGCTGCCTTGGGTATCCAATAACGTTCACTTGAGCTGCTCGGCGTGTCTCCATACTCAGGGAGTGGTTGTTGTGCTGGTACAGGAACAGGCGTATTTTGGTTTTTGTTGATTAACTCTAGCATAGCGACGTAGAATCGTCGGCGCCATTCTTTGGAAGTGATCTGGCTAATGTAGCCACGATTTTTGTTCGATATCCTGTACCACATCCTAGATAAGCGATGGGCAAGTTCGCTCTGTTGTGACTAATTAAGCATGCGATTGGGGATATGGGTGGACTTACGGTCTGTGTTACGTGTCGATGGCACGTGTCGCTCGACTTGAGCAGGTTCTAGACTGTGGCCACTTCAGCGGTTCTGTTCCCGTATCCGGAGCAGGTTGTTACGGAGTCGATGAGTAAGCTCCTTCGGATGTGGGACAAGGTATGGAGGTTCCGTGATGCTGAAGGCACAGAGGAATACTCTGTGCAGACTCGGTGGTAAGTGAACAGGGAAGCGCACTGGCTTATGCTGTCACTGAGTGGAGTGAGACTGGGAAGTCGAACGACTTATGCAGCTCCTGGTTCTGGGGTGGTTCTGGTTCCGAGGTCTTAGAGTGCAAGAGTCGATATGATTCAAGAACTCAGACTTAAAGTCCAAGTGTCCTAATGGTACAGTTTATATACAGCAAGTCGCCAAGCAAAGGCTACTAGTATCAGTACTAGTAAAGCCACCAAGTTGAGTAACAGTCGTAGTAGGATCGAGTCATAGTCTGAATACCACTAGTAGGAGTACTAGTATGAGTCACGTATGAAAAGGAAATGAGTAAGCAAATATGATCAAAGTCTGTGCATGAGGGAGGTGATGATGAAGTAAAGATGACGGTCCCAATGGTAGTCCGTATGGTAAGCACAGTAGAGTAAAGAAAATGTAACAGTCTGGGTACTATATGAATCTGTCGTCCCATATTCCCTGATTGTCGGCACATAGTCTGGGATACAATGAAGCTTGAAGGTCGCAGTGTTGAATGATTTGTCCTTGACCCCAGCAGTTTTTCTCTGTCTCGTGCCCTTGCCGCGCTTTGCTTGCTCTTGTTGGTGTGAGGTACGAGCGCGTGTTTCTTGTGGAAGTTCTCTTGTCTTGTATCGGGGGCACGTTATAGTGGCGAAGTCCCGTATTGCCTGGCAGAGGGCAGTGCCAACAGTCTCCATCATCTCCAACGTTGTATCGATGTGTAGGCGTAATTTAGCATAGCCGTGCCCAGTCGCATGCAGGAATATTAGTTCTTTGATGCTCTTGTTGTCCTCCACTGGAAATAGCCCGTCAAACGCAGGAATTGCGCACTGTTACTGATGTCACACAGACTTGGATCGTACTGTCATGTAATGGAGTACGTACCTGTAATATATCTTCATAGTCTCGAGCAGCGAGTTTGCTCAGCTCTGAAACCTTTTTTGGTAACTTGCGGATGTTGGGACTGAAAGTGGGTGTGTTACGAAACCTGGGATGATACAAAGAAGTATTCAGCGTCACGCGGCTACTACGAGATACTGGCCTTACCTGTCATCGAGAATTCCTACAAGTTCTGTTCCCTTGCCTGGGATCGCATAGAGCATTCTGATTAGATGGTTAATGATCGACTTCCACACGCCAAGTTCAATCTCGTGAAGGAGGTCCACAACAAAAAGGTTGTGGTAGTCCTGTCCTACGCTGACAAGCACATCGGAAAATGCGTTCTGATAAATGTGTCAGCAAGTCCGAGTCTTAACCGCTTGGGATGGATACTTGCCCGAGTAGGTACCATGGAGCGATCGTTGAGATGTTTTTGAACTCCCTTGCTTGTTATGGCCAACCCCTTCTCGAACATAGCCTTGCGTGCCTCCTCAATGGCTTGACGTCTTTGGGCATTGTCGATACGAGGCCTACGTTTTCGAGCATCTGACCGGGTACCTGTAGCGGATGACTATCGGCTACGTCAAGCAAGCTGAAAAATGAAACGGGCCTGTCAAGGACAACTCAAGCTTGACACGGAGATAAATCACGCGCCGAACTACTCACTGTGGAGCGTGCTAGACTTGATACCTTTATACAAGGTAATAACAGCGATGTCACACTAGTGAACAGTCTGAGGTAGAACCAAGAGGACAAGTTAGATTGGTACTATGGAAGACAAGAGAAGAATGCAAACCTGAGGTAGAACCAAGAGGACAAGTTGGTTCTACTCAGGACGCTACAGGGTATCTTATATACTACTAGGAATGAGTCACTTACTAATCTACTGAGTAAGTACGAATGACTACAAGCTGACGCGTCGTGTATCTATATTTAGCACTTCTATTGTGATTACTGATCACTGTGTCATAAGTGCTTACTTGTGCTGATGCGTCGTCCTAATAATAGAATAATGCTGACTGAAACCTAATACAGCATGTAATCTATATTACCCTATTGTTCTACAACGTTCCATGACATTCCAACCAATCATAACGTACACATGTCTAATGAGTGATAAGGCAGGTCCTTCCCAGGATCACATGCCTTGATGACGAATACAAATGCACATGTTGACATCATGTGACTAACCATCTTATCATATCTAATGATAAGGACTCCAACACAGAGAACAGAAAAAGATATACGCGTCCGTGACATTACCCCCCTTCTTAGGGATTAACGTCCGCGTTAACTTCTGTAAACTGATTTGGCGACTGCCAAGGCAAGGACGCGTATAAGAGTGCTGCTATTTTTCTAGGTGCCCCTGGGTTTCTGGAGTGAAACTCCGTAACTTTTTCCGGTGCATGAGCTAGATTCTTAGCTGGCTCCCATGTATCCTCGCCTTCCCCATAGCCTTTCCAGCGAACAAGATACTTGAGGGTGCGACCAAAGAGTTTGGAATCTCTAATATGGTCGACCTCATATTCTTCTTCGCCTTCAACTATGATTGGCTCTGGTGGGGGTGGCACTTGCCCATTGACTTCGTTCCCTTTGTAAGGGCTGAGGCGATCTACATGAAATACATCATGTACCCTAAGTGCAGGGGGGAGTGCAAGCTTATAGTCGACGTCACTTCTAACTTCAGTAACTTCGAAAGGGCCCAACTGTTTCGGTCCAAGCTTGGACGATTGTTGGTGGACCTTTATTTGCTTTGCTTGCAACCAAACTTTATCCCCGACGTTAAACTTGTAAGGCTTCATACATTGTTCAACGTCTGTCTGCATTCGCTTTTTACTTAAGCGAAGGGCTGCCTCTGCATCTTTCCTTACAGACTGTAGATGCTGAAGACGCTTGTCTAGAACTGGGATACCCGTAGGACGTCCTATAGGAATTGTGAAATCTGGCGTATAGCCATACAACATCTCAAAGGGCGTATGCCCTGTGGCTGAGTTGAGTCTGCTGTTGATCACAAATTCCGCCGTAGGTAACAGATCCACCCAATCATCCTGGCGTTTGTCAATGAAGAGTCGTATATAACCCTCAACTTCTTGGTTTTTACGCTCGACTTGGCCATTAGCTTGTGGATGATAAGCAGTGGTGAGTCCTGAGTCTATCCCTAGTCGTTTGTACAGGGCACGCATGCTTCTTGCCGCAAATTGGGGTCCCCTATCACTAATGATTTTCTTAGGGATACCATGAAGCGGGAAGACTTGCTCAAAGTAGATGGATGCGACTCCATCAGCCGTAAGTTGCGTTGTCACAGGGAATAGATGGATCTGTTTTGTGTAATGATCCACTATGTTAAGGATAGCATCCTTCCCTCGTGACATTGGAAGTGGTCCAATCATGTCAATACCGATGATTTGCCATGGACCTTCCGGAACTTCTTGAGGCTGAACATGCGCTTTAGGGTGTATATCTTTCCTATAGCGCTGACATTTGTCGCAACCTTCTACGTATGCAGAAATAAATCCTGCCATGCGTGGCCACCAATAATAGCGGCTGACTAGTTCTATGGTACCGTTTTTACCAGGGTGACCGGTGGTTAACGAGTCATGACATGACCATACCACATCTTTACGAAGTTGTCTATCATTTGGCACGTAAAGTCGACCCTTGTAATAAACGAAACCATCGTCTTCTTCCCACATCGCAACGCCGTCTGTGAGAGCTTTAGGAGCGGTCTTATCTATACTTTTAAGACCCTCAATAACTTCTGCTTCTCGCAGACTTGCCCAGCGTATGCAATCCCCAAGGGAGTCTATTTCGGGACTGAAATGAGCTTGTGCAGCATTCAAGAAATGCTGTGGTCCTAAGACCTGGACTTGGCGATTGTCGTCTCTATCAGAAACATGGTCTTTTGAGAACCGACTTAATGCGTCTGCTTGCATTGATTCCCCTTTGCGGTAGATGACTTTAAAATCAAACCGGCTTAGGTAGAGTGACCACCTAGCTTGCCGTCGATTTAAGTCTCGCATTGTTGCCCACCATTCAATGTTTTTATGGTTGGTAACTAGTTCAAAGGGGATTCCTTCGAGGAAATGTCTCCAATCCTCAAATGCTCTTATGCAGCCTAGCATTTCTCTATCGTAGATCTCATAATTACGCTCCTCTTTACTCATAGAGTCGGAGCGGTAGGCAACTGGGTGCCAAAGACCATCTTCGTGTTTCTGAGACAATATGCCTCCAGTAGCAAATCCTGAAGCGTCGACTTCAACTCGCGTGGGCAGGTCTGGATCGTAAACCTTGAGAATAGGTTCGCAACAGAACTTCTCCTTGAGCCAGTCGAAAGCTTTTTGCTGCTCTGCATGCCATTGCCAAGGCATGTCTTTCTTGGTGAGATCATGGAGTGGACGTGCTACAGTAGCAAAATCCTTAATGAATCTCCTATAGAAATTGGCAAACCCAATAAATGCTCTGACTTCTTTAAGCGTAGTGGGTGTAGCCCAATCTCTAACAGCGGCGACCTTTCCTGGGTCCATCCGCACTTCCCCAGGTTGAATAATCATTCCTAAATACTCCATTTCTTGCTTCTCAAACTCGCACTTCTCAGGCTTTAAATAAAGGTCGTATTCTTGTAATCTTTTTAACACTTCGCGTACTATCTTGTGATGGTGTTCGAGATTACGGCTATAGATGAGGATATCATCCATATAGACCGCTACTTCTCCTTGTGCGATTAGATCAGCTAAGATTGAATTCATAAGAGCTTGGAAGGTAGCAGGGGCGTTATTGAATCCGAAACCCATAACTGTGGGTTCGGCAAGTCCCCTATTGGTTATTATCGCTGCCTTCCATTCGTCTCCCTTTCGGATACGAATGTTATGATAGCCCCAACGAACATCAAACTTGGTGAAGTATTGTGCTCCCGTGAGCCTATTGATAATATCTGAGGCGAGTGGTAATGGATAACGGTTCTTAATAGTAATTTTATTAAGGCGCCTATTGTAACGGTTCGCTAACCGTCGGTCCGACTTGGACAAGCTGGAGTGACTTGCAACACGTGACTGGGCTTCTCGGACACTAGGCTGGCCGGCACTAGGTTCCCTTAAAGTGAAAAGGGCGTAACAGCACCTCCACTAAGTCGATGATGAGAGAATAGAGATGAAAGAAGAAGAAGAAGAGAAAGACGTATAGGAATAGAGGCAGACTGGAAGGGAAGAAGAAACAGATGATAGCGAATTGAAGAAGACCAGGATAGGGATCCCTGGTCTTTACTAGGCGACTTATATACATGTAAGACTTGCTTTAAAGCGGAGTCTGAACTAAGTAATGAGTCACGAACCCTAGTACAACTATCCTAGGTATGAGTCATGTCCATGAGCATGTGATACTACAAGACAATAGAACGCTTGACAGCGTGTGAGTCCGTGCTACAACAATAATCCGGCCCCTGTCCATGACTAATGTAACCTGACAGTCGTAGTCATAACCGATATGTCAGTCCACTTCAGAGGCAGTCCGTGACACCTATAATCTTGGATGAGTCGCAAACTTCCGTCTTTCTTTTTGATAAAGAATACGGGTGAAGCCATTGGTGATTTTGATGGCCTCAAATAACCCTTTGCGAAGTTTTCTTCCAAGAATTTATCCAATGCTGCTTGCTCTATTACCGACATGGGATACGTTTTAACTTTCCAATGCTTGACAGCATCTGGTTCCAAGTCAATAGCGTGGTCCCAAGGCTGATGCTTAGGGAGTCGATGAGATTCTTCCTCTGAGAATACTTTTGCGAAGTCTCGATAATGTTCAGGAACCATCTCATTGAATGTCTTCTTTCCTTTAGCGGTTATAGCCTTCTCTGCAATTTGCTGAGAATACGTGAAACCTGCTAAACAGAAGACGTCATCTTGAGAGGTCTCCAACACTTTCTCCGCAAGGAGACGGCGACGTTCCATTCGGTTCGCCATAATGCGCGTCACCTCTACCTCAATTGGTTCAGGGTTCAATTCCTGATCTGCATTGAGGCGCATAGTGCCTGCTTCGTTCAGCGTTCCGTCGATGTTATGAAGACGAATCTGCTGAGCCAGAGGAACCTGCCACATCTTTTGGCTGTCGGCGTACTTCTTGTCGATGAAGAGCGCTGTTGCTCCTGAATCGACCATGGCTGCTACTTTTACAGTACGATGACGTCCTTTTAATATACACGAAATATGAAAATGAGATTTTGCATGCTTTGTTTCAGGAATAATTACAGAATTGAGTGCGGCATCAGAAGACTTCACTTGCTACACTGCTTCAACTGGAGCAAAAGGAACAGTATATACATTGTTCATCTCCGAGGCAGATGTAGATAGGGTTGGTACGACAGAAGAAACACTACTACTATCTAACTTACAAGCAGAAACTGAAAAACTATGAGTACATATAGAGTCCGAAACCGAGTCATATGGTACTGCATAGGAACTAACCACAGCTAGAGTTAGTCCCTGATCTAAAAAGATGCCTTCAGAGCTTTGATCTGTTCGTCTTGTTCTTGGATTTTCACCATAAGCTGGGCCAACAAGTCTGCTTGTGTCTTGTTATCTTTGGCCGGCGAAGGTTTTGATGAGGATGAAGCTGATGCCGTTGCCGCTGGTTGTGATGATGTAGGCGGGGTTGAGACCGTTCCGTCAGTGGTAGCCTTTGCTGAGGCAGACTTGCCTGGCTTTCCGACGTACTTGGCGAAGCAAACTGTAGATCTGTGGCCAACTTTACCACAGTGATTGCATACGTCTCGTTCGTGCCCACCGTCCTTCTTCGTGTGTTGTGTGGAACCACACCCGTAACATTTTCCTTGCATGTGTTTCATATACGAGGCCCGATCTTTCTTAGGGCCGTTGCTGTTGTTGTTGCCGGTGCCGCCAGTGCGAGTGGTGTCTACCTGCATTGTGTTAGGGTCTGATGATGCCCCAAAGGGCGTATTGGAAAATGTGTGGCCCTTCTTTTCAGCCTGGCGCTGACGATAATGCTGGTCTATAACCTGCGCTGCGGCGCGTAGCTCGTCGAAGGTGCCTGCGGGTCTGTCCGTGAGTGCCAAACCGTCTTTAACGACTTCTGCAAGTCCGTCATAGAACCGTTGGCGGTGATCGGCATCTGACCATCCTGTTTGACCTGTGTACTGATCGAATTGCGCCATATATTCCGCAACCGATTGTTTGCCTTGTCGTATTTTCTTCAGCGCCTCCCGCGCTGCTTCTGCTGTATCGAGTGGAGCGAACCTCCTTGTGAATTGATCAACGAATTGTTGCCAATTGCCAGTGAATGGGTATCGGCCGTGCTGCAGTTCTTCCAAATGGGGGAGAGCCCATGTGCGTGCGTCGCCTTCCATCAGATTCAATACTGATTGAATCCAACTGGTCTGGCTAATAACCCAGGCATTTGCAGCCTGGTCGAATGAGTTGAGTGGGTCTCCCTGCGCTTGGGTGTAGTTATTGAATGCAGCGAGGAAATGTCTGGCTTCGACACTTCCTCCCTTGCCGTCCCATGGCTTTGGCTTAGGGATTGTATCCCTATTGCCACTTCGTCCTCCTGGTCGCGCAGCCATCAAGGTTACCTGCGTTGCCAGTTGTCCGAGTGCAATGCCAATATCGTTGACTAGTCTTGTGAGGTCGTCTAATGTTGGTGGTGCTGGTGGGACTACAACTGGTAAACCACCCCCACCGCCGCCACCTCCACCACCTCCACCACCTCCTCCACCTCCGCCTCCACCTCCACCTCCACCTGGTGCTGGTGCGCCACCTCCACTTCCTCCTGTTGCTGGGTTTCCTGACATGCTTTCGTCTGAATCAGGCTCATTGATATCTTCGTCCTCATCTGGTGCGTCTGGTCCCCAACGTGTGGTGTCTAATTCCTTCCTTTGTTCTTCTGATAAATCCTGCCAATCAACAATATAAGCCGAGAGATCTCTGGCTTTTCCTTTATTGTTCTTCTTGGCTGGGAGATGCTGGCCGCGAAGGTGAGCCTTCCTGCGTGTTTTCGCCACTATTTACTTCGGTAGACGAAAGAGTAGGTTGGACTACAACCGCGGTAAAGTAAGAGGAATTAGAAGGGGATTCGTATAAGTTGGGGTCGTCTGGACCTGCGAGGGATGATGATGAGGAATTAGAGGGCTCGTACTCGTGCTCTCTAGTTTCGTGAGGAAATGGACGATGTTCTGGACGAATGAGATCTGTCTCAGAAACAACGTATGGGAGTGGTGCTCTTTGTTCTACAGGTACGTTCCAAACGTGAGAGATAAAATGTCCGTAGTAAAAATCGTGTGGACGGAAGCGTGTGTTTGTGATATATCCGTTGTGAAATTCGCGTTCGATACGTGGCCAAGTCTGAGGGTTTGCTGTTATTTCTCGAGAGATAAACTCGAAGAAATATTGTTCCTCTGCTGTAAGACCTGGTTGAAGTGAGCCCTCGTCGTCTGATTCAAACTCAAATTCTCCTGGTGCTTCAGGAGTGTCTGGCCGAGGTGGTACTGCTTCCTCGTAGTCGTTTCCTCCAACAGTACTAATCAACGATTCTCTAGAGTTGTTTACTGTGGAAGATGCCGATAGTGGAGGACTATACAATCTGCTCGGCGCAGGTGGTGATGGAGTTCTTGGAATAGGCAAGGGTGTGCGAATAGGAACGGAGACTTGTGGTGAAGAGTGTGTGGATGAAGGAGAACTATTCCTTCGACGATATGCGCGATATGCCTCAATAAGGCGGGAAATGATGCGAACCAGTTTGACGAAACTGGAGTGGACTATAGTGCAAAGGTACGATCGCCGCGTCACGCTAAGCGAAAGGTGAAGAGCTAATGTCTATCAAGCAAGACCAATACACTGTGATCGATTACACACGGCGCGAGGCTGCGGCGATAAAGACAAAAGCAGGAATGGGGTTGTAATGGAAAGTACAAGAACACAAGGCTGTCTGCCGCAGTCTCCTCGACCTATTGGCTGCCTCTCACGCCGAAGCGCTCTCACAAATGTTCTGATTACAGAGGGTAGCTGTCGCGTCTGCAGGTCTTTCACTGCAGCGGCCGTTCTGCTCTGGTCCTCAGGCGCACAAGTGAGGTGTATGTACTAGGACTATGTGTGCACAAGCCACCTAGGGAATAAGGGAAAAGATACGTGTCGCTGGTGAACGTAGAGTGGTTCAAGAGCGAAGTATAAAGAACTTGTCCTAATGTAGCGGATGACTATCGGCTACGTCAAGCAAGCTGAAAAATGAAACGGGCCTGTCAAGGACAACTCAAGCTTGACGCGGAGATAAATCACGCGCCGAACTACTCACTGTGGAGCGTGCTAGACTTGATACCTTTATACAAGGTAATAACAGCGATGTCACACTAGTGAACAGTCTGAGGTAGAACCAAGAGGACAAGTTAGATTGGTACTATGGAAGACAAGAGAAGAATGCAAACCTGAGGTAGAACCAAGAGGACAAGTTGGTTCTACTCAGGACGCTACAGGGTATCTTATATACTACTAGGAATGAGTCACTTACTAATCTACTGAGTAAGTACGAATGACTACAAGCTGACGCGTCGTGTATCTATATTTAGCACTTCTATTGTGATTACTGATCACTGTGTCATAAGTGCTTACTTGTGCTGACGCGTCGTCCTAATAATAGAATAATGCTGACTGAAACCTAATACAGCATGTAATCTATATTACCCTATTGTTCTACAACGTTCCATGACATTCCAACCAATCATAACGTACACATGTCTAATGAGTGATAAGGCAGGTCCTTCCCAGGATCACATGCCTTGATGACGAATACAAATGCACATGTTGACATCATGTGACTAACCATCTTATCATATCTAATGATAAGGACTCCAACACAGAGAACAGAAAAAGATATACGCGTCCGTGACAGTACCCACGCCAGGTATCTTGTTCTTTTTGATTAAGCACCGCGGGCAAGGGGCAGCCCCAAGGTTCCTGATTGTAGATAATAGTGCCCTTATCTTGTATCAGCGTTGCGGCAGTGACAACCTGGTTGATGTGACTTACTTTTCTGGGTAGTCAGCGGAATATGTGATAATACGAAGGAAGAATACTCGCTCTATGCCATCAGAGCATCGTATTGCTAGTCCGTTGGTAGAACCCTCGATAAATTCCTTGTCTAGCAAGAGGTCCCACACAGCGTGCATGAGCTCGCGCTTGCAGTGGACCTCAACTTCTGCCTTTGGTACTCGCTTTGTCTTTTCTTGATACCGGCTGGTAAAGTCTCCGCCGAGCTGCAATGAATATTAGTGCGATGCATTGTCGGTTAGTCATGTTAGGACCTACTGAGGGAACGTAGGCGAGGTGGTGAACCGCATGGCATGATGGCTTCATTCTCTCCTGCTTGGATTGGTTTGCAAACATTAGATATACCGGCCATACTGAAGCTGACCCGAAACTTGTTAGTTGCGCGGAATCCAAGGCCAGCATGAGCTGGAGCGCTATGCGCTCCCTGCTGTCGCCTTCTTGCCGAGGGAGTTCGTCGACCTCCATCTGTGACCGTATCATCGCATCTGCAGTGTAAGTGTCAGCGTAAATTTGCTCGTGTTTGTCTGGATCCAGGGGGTCTGAGTGCCAGTGCATTGTGTAGGGCGTGAAGTGGAATGTCTCGGCGGAATTGGACCCACACACAGTTCTAACGATGTCAGTAATTCGTCGATGAAAGAAGCCATGTATTGGTAGCGTTGGTGCGTTGTCCTCCGAGGTAACTGGCATCCCTTCCACTGGGAGGCGGATGTGAACTGTAGACTCTCGCCATCCTTCCCCCGTCTGACAGGGATGCGCATCGCCCTTCAAGTAATTGTCCAGGCGCACATTTTCGGAGTGAGCGTTGAAACCCTCCATCTCCTCGCGACTGAACCTGGTGTCTTGCATTATTGTGGCCACTGAGGTCGCGTGCTCCTCAGATTTCAGATCCATTCCAGAGAAGTACGTTGCCATGTATAAGGCGACACTTAAGTTAGGAAATGGCGCAAAGGGGTCGGCAGGCATACTGTGGGATATCTCGTGCATCGCATCCGTAAGGATGCAGATTGGCCGAACTTCCAACGATGGCGAGTCACATATGAGCTCCAGCTTCTCCTCATGCTTTGGGATCCAGGTCGGCGTGTGTGTGTATCGTCGGAATATACCGAGTTTATTAGCGCGTGTCTGGAAAGGATGCGGTCGAAGATCCGGTGGAGGTCTTTCGATGATCTCCGGAGTAGTCGAGCGATCATCGCGCTCAGATGGTGTAGGCAAACGGGGTGGTACGTGAGTGAGTGACATGTCGCCATGAGGGACGTAATCTTCGAGGTAGCGTGGTAGACGGATGGGGCGTCCTGATCGTTTTGACCATACTACAGGTGGGGGGGGCAGTGATCCCAGTGGACTTTCACCCGAGGGCGCTGTGTTCTGTGAAAGTCATGATCCCGATGCAGGAAAACTTCAGATGGCATACCTCGCCTGCATTACTGCCAGATGGTCCTGGCTGCTCTTCGTCATCTTCATCCAGCCCTCCAATACAGGGTCGTTTGTGTCCTGGGTTGATCTCTGGTTCTTGACTGGACGGCCTCGTTCCTGGCGATCCCGAACTTGTCCACCTTTTTCTGCAGGCTCTTGCATGTTTGCCAAGCGAGACGCTGCTGGCAAACGACTTGCCGCAGCGCAAGCAAGGGTGTCTCATTTCTTGAGGTCTGCCAATGTCAGTGATACTGGTGGTGAGAGCGAAGAATACCACGATTGTCTTGAGCAGCATGCAGGAGCAGCGCACCTGTCAAGGCCGATCAGCGACAATATGGATCTATAAAAAGTTGAGCACTGTCCTTCTGTCTGCGCATGGCCCTTCCCAACTCCACCACTGGCATTGAATTGAACTTGAACATGGGCACGGCCTCACCAGGGTTGCCCATGGTCACTCTATTGCTCGTTCCTGCGAACATAAGCAGAGTAGTGAGTATTTCTGTATCTTCCGTAGAGTAAATGTACTTACTTGTCGCAGACGTTCAACCTGATCCCCTCCCCTGCCTCCGGCACAGGAGAAGGTGGTGGCGTCGGTACGGTGGGCCTACTGACGGAGCCCCCGCCTTCCACCGGCGTCGAGGGCGTGTGCAAGGAGAAAGAAAAGCCCGCGACTCCGCAAGCAGTGGACAAGCTGCCTCTGCAGCGCACCCCGAAAAGGGGGCCGACTCCAAGCCCTCGGTTCAAAGACAGCGCGCGCCTGCGCAGGCTGCCTCTGCTGCGTGCCCCTGAGAACCTCCTGAAGAGGGCAAATGCTGCCAAAGCTGTGGCTGCCAACACGGTGGCAGGGCCATCTCGCCTCGTGGTCACCGGATCACCACAAGTCGTTGCTGGTCAAGATTTGTTAGTCCTTCCTCCCATGCCAAGGGAGGTATTCGATGAACTCACCAGCATGTTCGACGACGTCGACAGCTCCCGCACAGAACCGGAAACGAGTGACGAGGAGGCTGAGAGGCGCAAGTACGTTAGGATCTCGAGTAAATAGTGATGCCATTGTTATGTGTCCCGAATACAAAATGTGCAGTCTTATCTATGAAGACGTTCCCCCATGGTCCATCAACTGTTGGACAACGTCTTCAAGTTATCATAAGTAGGGTGCCAGCTGACAGGTAAACCTTGTACTTACCGCGATGCGTCGCGCCCCTGTCGACCTTCGCCTTCGCTTTGAGGGCAGCCCACTTCCCTCGAAGCTGTTCAGCAGTCCACGTGCTCCAACGCTCATTGATTAGCTCGGCCCATGGAATGTTGTTTTCGTGGTCGAGATTCAAGCGCGCGATTCTAAGTGGTCAGAATAATTCAGATTATTTAACGAAAACTTACTTCTTGACGAGCGTTTTGGCGTCGGTGTCACGCCAGCGAGTCCTCCCGCCACTCTTCGCTATCCACTTATCCCGGCATTGGTCGCATGTCCGAGTCCCGTCCAAACGTTCTGATACCATCTTCCAGAACTTGGGAGTATTATCGGGTGTTTTGCCCTCCTCTTCCAGTACTTGCATGACTTGGGTGAGGCGAGCCTCTTCCTCTTCAGACCATGGACCTGTATTATCGTCAGCAATCAGTCCGTCGAGTAGAATAACGTGGGCATACCTTTGCGTCGTGTATCACGAGGTACCAAGTGCCTATGATACCTGTTGCGACAGGCAGCGGCAGAACGTTGCATACCGTGACTGATCTCATACCAATCCAAACGTTGATCGAAAACCTAAACAATGTGAGCAGGATCTAATGATCCTACATACATGAACCACTCACTTCTTCAGTCTCAAGTCCTCTTTGTCGGACCAGTCCCCTTTGGCCCGGTATGGATCGTATAATATTTGGGCATGGTCCAGCACCGAACGTACGCGCCTACCTGGAACCGTGCGAGCTACGTCGGACTGTTACTTAGACAAAGTAAAGTGGTGTTGCAGGGACCACGTACCGATGTCCTCCCAGAATCCATCCCGCTTCGCAACACCTAGCACGATGTCCTCAAGGTCTTCTTGACTGATCCCAGAGGCCTAAGAAATACTGTGAGGACGTGCGCGCTATTGGCGAGTATCGTCTCACCGCGTCTTGCACGCACTCCGTTTCCGCAGGTGTGAACTGTCCCTCGCGACACGAAATACCTGATATATGAATCAGCGACGAGGCGTACGCGAAGACGTTTGTTCTCACCGTGTAGTCGGAACTGGTCACCAGTCCACCACTTTTGTAACGGTTCGCTAACCGTTGGTCCGACTTGGACAAGCTGGAGTGGCTTGCAACACGTGACTGGGCTTCTTGGACACTAGGCTGGCCGGCACTAGGTTCCCTTAAAGTGAAAAGGGCGTAACAGCACCTCCACTAAGTCGATGATGAGAGAATAGAGATGAAAGAAGAAGAAGAAGAGAAAGACGTGTAGGAATAGAGGCAGACTGGAAGGGAAGAAGAAACAGATGATAGCGAATTGAAGAAGACCAGGATAGGGATCCCTGGTCTTTACTAGGCGACTTATATACATGTAAGACTCGCTTTAAAGCGGAGTCTGAACTAAGTAATGAGTCACGAACCCTAGTACAACTATCCTAGGTATGAGTCATGTCCATGAACATGTGATACTACAAGACAATAGAACGCTTGACAGCGTGTGAGTCCGTGCTACAACAATAATCCGGCCCCTGTCCATGACTAATGTAACCTGACAGTCGTAGTCATAACCGATATGTCAGTCCACTTCAGAGGCAGTCCGTGACATTATCCCCTTTTCAGGGTAAACGCCCACGTTCTACCGACCACAGCGTAAGAGGATGAATCCTCTGATCTCCCCTCACCTCTTCGTTAACTCGCTCCCATACCCGAGCGTCCTGCAGCCTGTCCCAGTTAGCTCGCTGATCCATCTGCACCGCAAACAACTGGTCCTCAATGCGTCTAATCTGCTCCTGCAGCGACGCATTCTTCACCTTCAATCCTCGGTATCGCCTCACCTCAGCCTTCAACGACCTGTCCCCGATCCGATCCAACGCTTCATTGACCACTGCTTGGTAGCGATAATCATCGCCAATGATACGAATGCGCTCGGCTGTCAATTCCAGCGCGGGAGTCTCGGTGTCGTTAACGGGGGCGGCATGAATCTCACCGCGGTAAACCGGCCCTCTCATACTCATGCGGGCTTCGGCAAACGGGTTAGGGACTTCGAGGTGAACCTTGACGTATCGAGCGGGGGTTTCGACGCCTTGTTCGTTGAGGATGTTGAAGGGGATATAAGCAGTCCCGCGGTTGTATTCGTAGCCCTGCGATGGCGGCGATAGGGATCGAACTTCTGTGCGTGGAGGACCTCGCGTTGTGCGCGAGTAAGGGTTCGGTCGGCGCTGCTGTAAAGCGACGGGTCGGTTACCTCCTGCTTGACCTCGCCCGCGACGTCCTCGACCGCGTACACCCACCCCTTGGGCAGCGTGTTCTTCAACGGGGTAGGGCGGCGGAACTGCAGAGGGATCTTGACCACCTTGTCTGAGGGCAGTGGCGAGTCGACCTGCCAACGCCTCGGCTTCCGCACGGTTGAGGCTAAGTGTCGCCACGCGGTGGGGGCGAACGGGTTCTGGGATGGGGATAGGAGCGACGGGTTCGGGGACAGGGACAGGGGGGTTATGTTCGTGGCAGTAATCTCTGGGTTCTCCGCATTGTGGACAAGGTGTGAGATCAACGTGGGAGGAGTCGACGGAATGTGACCTATGGCGACGCGCCGTCGATTCTTCTGATCCCACTTCTTCCTGGCGAGGAGCAGCTGCTCCTGATGCCACGCTAGAGCGGTCTTCATACCCAACGACGTTTTGTTCGGGTACGGAAACCTCATAGACACCTTCTTCTGCGACGTTATTGGAGGTGGCGACTGGTGACGTTGGAGCGGGGGTGTGGATGGACATGGATCTGAAAGCCCGGGCGACTTCGTCGGCCTCGACGGATAAAGGGCTAGGTCCAGGACTAAAGATAGCGGCCTCGGCTCTAAGAGCCGCGCTAATGGCTGCGGTGCGAGAGTTGGCGGCGTCGATGAGGAGGTTGTGCATGTGTCGGACAAGTGGGATCTCATCCCCAGAGGCGGAATCAGGGTATGCTCCAGCAGTGTATTCTTGGGCAAGATCTGAGCCTCCATTGGATGACATGTATCAGCGAGCATGTTGTAATAGAAGATGAGGGTGTGTAAAGGCTGAGGGGTAAGGAGACTTAGCAGATATCGTGCTCCTTATATGTGTTTCCTTGGCGGGGTTCGAAGCTTTGAACTCCCGCACCTTATCATCAGCAAATACGTCATCCTTATCGACCCACATATTATCCGAGTCAGGGTAGCCTTCCCATTTGACCAAATATTGAAGACGCCGTCTTCTGCCGAACTTCCGGGAGTCTAGAATCTTCTTCACGGAGTATTCTTCTTCCCCGTCCACAAGGTCAGGTACTGGGCGGCTATAGTTTGGGCCATGCGTTATTGTTTCTCGGTACGGTGTGAGAAGATCAATGTGAAACACGGGATGAATGCTCCACTGCGTGGGAAGGGCCAATTGATAACTGACCGGCGATAGTACCTTGATTACTTTAAACGGCCCGTGTCTTCTGGGCGCAAACTTGGCGGTTGGCTGACTGAGACGGAGGTTCTTGCCCTCTAACCATACTTGGTCGCCTTCTTTGTATTTGGGCGCGTTTCGGTGTTTGACCCATGATTGTTGTGCCTTAATCATGAGTTGTTGCGCCGTATCTCGTGCCTGTTTCAGCTGCTCGAGGCGTAATGTGACCTGGGGGAGTGGAGAGGGCGCAGAGATCCAATCAGCGCGTGGGTTATAGCCCATCAGAAGAAAGAATGGGGACTTCCGTGTGGTGTCACTAGGCCAATTATTATGCGCGAATTGTGCGATAGGAAGATAAGGAGCCCAATTTGTCTGATGGTGGTCCGAGATAAAGCAAATAGCGGTCTCGACCCATTGATTAGAGCGCTCAGATTGTCCGTCGGTTCTGGGGTGATAGGCCGTGGAGGGATTACGTTCTATCCCTGTAATTCGGCAGACTTCTTGCATAAATTTTGATATAAATCGGGGGTCTCGATCGCTGATGACCTTCCGCGGTAGTCCGAAATGGGCAAATACGTGTTGGATGTAGAGGGCGGCCGTGCCCTCTGCGTTGATTTCTTCTCGACATGGTATGAATATGGCGGCCTTCGTGCAATCGTGATCGGTAATGGTGAGAATGGAATCGTATCCCTGCGATTCAGGGAGTTTAGTGATAAAATCCAAAGCTATAGTTTCAAAAGGCATAGCTTCGGGTCGGGGGTAGATGGGTCTCAGTGGTGCTTTCGTGGGACGGTTGTTAACTTTGTGGCGTTGACAGTCTGCGCACCCCTGGACGTAGTCAGTTATGTCTTTGCGCATTTGTGGCCACCAGTAGTTGCGCTTGACCAGTTGTATCGTTTTGCTGATGCCTGGGTGTCCGTGTACCGGCGGGTCGTGGTGAACCTTGACGATGTTGCGCTTGCCCTCTAAGTCGTCCGTAACAACCACCCGCCCTTCTTTGTACCACGTGCCGTCCAGGCATTTGAGTTGGTGAGAGTCAATCCAAGGCTTGAGACGCTCTTCATCCTGGTGGTGTTGTTGTGTCATAGTCATCGTTGTTCTTGCAAAAAGATGGTCGGGGAGTACCACCACGTTGGTGTTGTCTTCAGTCCCCTGATCATAATCTGGTCTTCTTGACAGTGCATCTGCGCGACCGTTGGCTGTTCCTTTGATGTGACGAATTTCAATGTTATACTCAGATAGACGAAGTACTTCCCTGGCTACCCGCCTACTAATCTTGTGGGGTTCTTTCCAGTATAGCAGGTTTTGGTGATCTGAATAAACGATAACCTTGTGTGGCGATCCTGCCAGGAATGATCTCCAATTGTCGAGCGACATTACTACTGCCAGTAGTTCCAAATCAGCCACGTCGTAGTTTCGCTGTGCCTCGTTGAGAGTTTTCGAAAAGTAGGCAATGGGGTGTCGTTTGCCATCTTCCTTCTTTTGTAACAGTACTGCGCCTACCGCGAACCCGGATGCGTCTACTTCTAGCTCGAATGGCTTGTCTAGTTCGGGGTGTGCCAGCACTGGCTCGCTGGTGACTCTGTTCCTGAGGTCGTCAAATGCCTTCTGATGTCGTGTTGTCCATGTCCATTCTGTGTCTTTTCGTGTTAGTTCGTTGAGTGGTCGTGCAATGTGGGCGAATCCTCGAATAAATGGTCGGTAAAAATTGCAAAAACCCAAAAAGGATCTGATATCCTTAACTTTGGTGGGTGTAGGCCAGTTTTTGATGCCTGCAATTTTGATGGGATCCATGCGCGTTATCCCCTTTTCAAGGATTACCCCCAGGTAATCCATACGTGGGGCATGGAACGTGCACTTCTCCGGTTTGAAATATAAATCGAGTCGTTCGGCTACTTCGAATACAGCGGACACCGCTTTGATGTGATCTTCGAGGTTGGTGCTGGTGGCGATCGCAATGTCGTCCATATAAATGCGGATCGCAGTTCCCCTAGTGTTCCAATAGTCGATAGTATCGCGGTACTCGTAGTTCATCATATTTTGGAACGTCGCTGGTGAGTTTTTCAGCCCAAAAAACATGACAAGGGGTTCGTACAGGCCGTATTTAGTTTTGAACGCAGCCTTGTGTTCGTCCCCTTCTTTGATTCGGATGTTGTTGTACCCATCCCGTACATCGAGTTTTGTGAAAATGCGAGCTCCACTAAGGTCTGTGAGGAGCTCTGTAATCAGTGGCAGGGGGTACTGATTGCTGATCGTAATGTCGTTAATGCGCCGGTAATCTTGCACTGGTCGTAATTTGCCGTCCTTTTTCTGGATGAAAAAGAACGGTGAGGCGTATGGGGAGATGGAGGGTCTTATATATCCCTTAGCTTCTTGCTCCCTCAGGAATTTGAGTAATCCTTTGTCTTCTTCTTGCGTCATGGGGTACACCTTGCATGGTAGTGCATCCGGTGCATTTGGTTTAAAATCGATTGCGTGGTCCCATGGTCTCGACGGTGGGAATCGTGCGGACTCTTCATCACTGAACAGTTTACTGAACCGTCTGTATACTTCTGGGACTACCGCTGCGACTTGGTTTTGGCCGGCTTGTACGGCTAACTCGGTAGCCACTCCTCTGATTGTGGATTGCGTTTCCAACGTTCGTACGATGGATTGTTTCTCTGCTTCAGTCATTATTGTTGCGATGACTGGGCGCTGTCGAATAACGCGGGGATTGATGGATGAAATGACAACTGGTAGGACGCGTTCGTCGATAACCGCGCTCCGCCAGTTGAATCGTGGTTCGAAAGACGCCAACCACGGGTATCCTAGAAGGATGTCTTCGCTTCCAATGTCAGTTATGAGGAAGCGCATTTCCCTATGAATGCCCTTGGTGAATACGTCTAGGTCGAGGTAGTGAGTGATCTCCCCTGATTTGTTGGTAGTGTTGTCAATGTTATAGATCCTTTTGGGCGTCGGGAGTTCTCGTAATCCCAGCCCCATTTTGTTTGCGAATGTAGCGTTCATGAAGTTGTCGGTAGCTCCAGAATCTACTAGAGCTCGTTTGTCGGCCATGAAGTAACTTGTGCGAATCGAAACTGGAATGCGCATAGATCGATAGCGAGTAATGTACACAGAGTTACAACGAAGAGTCCTCACCCAGGCCGTCGGGTTCAGACATTTTGAAAATCCTCTCTCTTCCACAACTGCTGCATGACGAGGTCTTTTACCTCGTCTTCTTCTTCAGCTACTCCACTCAGCCAGTCTTGTGCTTTCTGTTGGGGGGTTCGCGCCTCCGCGATGCTGCGGTCGTCTACTATGCTTCGAGCGGCGTAGTAGTCTTCTTCCGTATTTCCTTGCCTGGTACGTGATGGTCCCTGCCCTTGTTGGTAATACGGGTTCCTTTTGAGCGGCTGTCGGCAGTCTCTTCTAAAGTGACCTGGTTTGCCGCAATTGAAGCAAGTGAGGACTTTCCTGGTTCCATCTGTCTGCCCGGGTCCTCTAGGGGCTCCTCCCTCTTGACTCCCACTGGCTCGCTGTTGGTACCTATTTCCTCCTGGTAGGAAATCTTCATTTTGGGCTACTCGTCCTCGAATTCGATCTGGTGTAGTATCCATGGCATCGGGGTCCGCCATACGTGGGAATTTTGGTCCTCCCCATCTTCTGTTTGTGTTGGTGTTGTTCGTGCCCTTCCAATTGTTGAATGTTGGGGCGGCTGCGGGTTTGGATCGGAAACCCTCAAGTCGACTCTTCATATGAATAAACATCTTCTGCTGTTGGATGGCTGCTTCGCGCCATCCCTCGTAGTCTCGTGGTTGGATGTTTTTGAATATGAATTCATACATTGCATGGGGCAATGCATCTGTGAAAATGCGCAAAACCAGCGGCTGATTGACATCATAGTTGGCGTGGCGTACCAACGTCTCGAATCTGGTTATGAGACCGTCTAGGTCCCCGGACTGCATTCGGAGTCCTCGCCCTAGCTCGGCTTGGGCTTTCTCCTGCTCTAATACATCCGCGTATTGTCTGTTGAAGGCTCCGATAACGCCGTTCCAGAGGCGTTCGTCTGTGGTAGCCCATCCTTGTGTAACCACCTGTGTCCTGAGCCAAGCATTGACTCCCTTGACCCATTCGTTAACGAGCGCTCCCTGTATGTAGGTGAGGAAGAACATAGCTCTTTGGTATGGGTTACGCATAAGCGTATTTGTAATGTTGACTCCTTCGTATAGTTGCCATTGAGTAATGAATTGCTCCGCTTTGGATCTATCCCCTGTGAATATGACGGGAGGGTTGCCTACTAGTTTGTCGCCATGTTGTCCTCCTGGTTGTGGTGCTTGTGGCATGGGAAATGGGGGTCCTCCTGGCGGTCCTCCACCACCGGGTGGCCCTCCTCCTGGTGGTCCTCCGCCGAATGGTCCTCCCCCTGGTCCTTGTCTTGGTGGTCCGCCACGCGGCCATCCGAATGGTATTCTGGGTGGACTTCTGCGTCCTCTATCTGAAGGGGGATCGGCTTGATCGGGTCCGATGGCCCTGTGTAATGCTACCTCGTCTGGGTGCATTGGCATCTCCATATGCCCTGTGTGCGGATTGATGGTTCCTGCTACCGGCTCCATGGTCATCGTACGACTCATGATAGGGTCTTGTATGTGTAAAGACTCAGCTAACTGTAGTGCGATAATTTGATCGCTTCCTCTTTGTGGTGCTGGTGACCGGACTTGGATGTTGCTTGCTTCGCTAGCTACTGATGGGGTACTGGTACGTGTGGTGGGGGTATTGTCTGGGGATTGGCTACGAATCCTGTTAGCGTGATCAATGCGGTCTTGGTCTGCCGCGTCTTGTAACGTGATGTCGAGTCCGAGGTCTGGTCCAGCGATGCGGAATGCTTCCCAATGTCCGCCAACTTCTAGATTCTCAATCCAGCGAATCTCAGTCCAACAAGCACGCTCGGTGTTGAACTCAACTGGGTACCAATGTTCTTCTCCTGATGAATACTCTGGTGCACTTGACCGTGCGTGGTATCGTTCGATTGCGTTGACTACCCGCCAACTGGCTCCTTTGATGAAGGACTCTGGTATGTCCTGCCGTGGTTGTTGATTCTCGATTTCGTAAGGGATAAACCCTCCTTCTGCGGCCCAAACTTCTCTGGTTGTACGTTGCAACGCCACGATGGGATCCTGGTCTTAATGTAACGGTTCGCTAACCGTTGGTCCAACTTGGACAAGCTGGAGTGGCTTGCAACACGTGACTGGGCTTCTTGGACACTAGGCTGGCCGGCACTAGGTTCCCTTAAAGTGAAAAGGGCGTAACAGCACCTCCACTAAGTCGATGATGAGAGAATAGAGATGAAAGAAGAAGAAGAAGAGAAAGACGTGTAGGAATAGAGGCAGACTGGAAGGGAAGAAGAAACAGATGATAGCGAATTGAAGAAGACCAGGATAGGGATCCCTGGTCTTTACTAGGCGACTTATATACATGTAAGACTCGCTTTAAAGCGGAGTCTGAACTAAGTAATGAGTCACGAACCCTAGTACAACTATCCTAGGTATGAGTCATGTCCATGAACATGTGATACTACAAGACAATAGAACGCTTGACAGCGTGTGAGTCCGTGCTACAACAATAATCCGGCCCCTGTCCATGACTAATGTAACCTGACAGTCGTAGTCATAACCGATATGTCAGTCCACTTCAGAGGCAGTCCGTGACAACTTTGTTGCGAGCATCTCCGTGTGCTCATCGGACGGGGAAGTTGTGTTAGTCGCGCTACCGGCAGAGGTCATTCTCCTGCAGTTATGACGACTTAGTTGTTAATTTGACGCGTTATTGACGCGACTTAGCTACTATACTATTGATTCAGACACGTATTGACTACTAAATGTACGGTAGCGCGGTAGTCTAAGTGGAAGATGAGATGGAGAGAAAAGAGTATTCGGGAGTGTCCGAGCGGTATATTATACTGAGCCACTCCGCACCTGTCCCAAAGAGCACGTGCACGGAATGAAGCGTACCGGATCATATCCCAAAAGAGTGCTCGGAGACTTCCGATTTACCGGGCCGGCTCATGACCCAAATGAGACTTCGGGAGTCTCCGAGTGTCGCGTTGTATACCAGACGGTGCACGTGCTCTTTGGGACAGGTGCGGAGTGGCCCAGTATAATATACCGCTCGGACACTCCCGAACACTCTTTTCCTCTTTCCTCGCACATCCCATCTCCACGCGTCACACATCTATATTACTGTAGCACGACTTGTAGTACGTAGCGTGTAGACCCAAACAAATGACGTTTGTTGGCGCAAGGCGATGAACCACGCTCAATGACGACCAGTGTAAGTGGAGCTTTCAAACGAGGCATACAATAAATTTACGTGGAATCTCGCTACAGTACGGACCCTACAACGTGGGCTCCCCACATGTGGGGGGTGTGACCCCTTGATGTAAGTGCTTAGCCAAAGATATTTGAGCAGGCAGGGTTCTCAACGTCCCCCCCATTCTTTCTAACTACGACCAATGACAGAGTTTTCGGTGAGTCCAGTGTAATCCCTCTTAGCTGTTGGGAACTTACGTGACTGCAACAGCTTAGCGACTTTCTTGACATCGAAGCCGTTGTAGATAACGAGGAGGAGGACGAGGAGGAGGAGGATGAGCAAGAGCTCGGTAAGTTCATCAACATAGTACATGATTCAATACTGATTTCTTGCATGTAGCTAAGTTTTCCGACGATGACATCGAGGAGAGCGAGTCAGGCGGGGAACGGCTTAGGTCGGTCACACCGTCGGAACTCTCAGACGAGGCCACAGACATGCTCGCTCGCGCCGCTGCAAGAGGGGCGAACAAGGCACCAAGGCCAAAGGATGATGACAGGCAGCACTTACTCCTGCCCGCTAAAGGCGACCCCGAGATGTGGGCGGTGCGCGTAAAGGTACGTCGTATATTTCAGTTCCATTTTATTGTAGCTCACGCGGTGTAGCCCGGCTTTGAGAGCGGGCTCGTAATGCAGATCGCGACCCGGTGTCTTACCGGAAATTTATCCGGTCGACCAACTATCGCGTTGGCATTCGCCTGCCCCGGCATTCTGGGATACTTATTCATGGAAGGTCGACCATGTGACGTCTCTGCTGCCATCTGCGGCCTGGTGACAGTGTACGGCGAACCACGTCTGGTTCCCTCAGACGAGTGTTCGATGTTGTTGTCTCGCCGTAGTCCCCTGCATCGCCGCGTCCACGAGGGCGAATGGGTGCGATGTCTCCACAGGTTATACCGTGGAGACGTGGGTCTTGTCTGCGGTCACAATCGCTCTTCGGAAGCAGATGTGACTATTGCCTTCATTCCCCGCATTCCTGAAAAGGCCTCGGGATCTGCAAAACGCAAAAGGCCGGGCTGCCCGGAGCCGCGCAAGTGGACTGCTGCCGAAGTTAAGGCAATGTGGGGCAAGCGGGTTCGCAAGCTCTCGGAAGAGGATTACTGGCTGAACAACGAGAGATACAAATCGGGTCTCGTCATCAAGTACCTTCCTCCCGTGAGCGTCGTCATTGCCGATCCTCCTCTGGACATCGGCCCATTCATTTCTTCAAAATACATTACTAATCTTCCTTTTTTCAGCTCGGTAGGGTATCGAAACGCTCAAACTTCGATCCAAGTTGGGCACCGGGTCAAGGTGGTCGTCGGTGAACAGCGTGGACTCGTTGGTCACACCACCGATGTCTGCGATGGCATGGCGACTGTCACCCTGCTGGTCGACGAAGATGTCTCTCCACTCATCATTTCGCTGCGCGGACTTTCCGTCCAATACTCCCCTGGTGACCACATCAAGCACCGGTTCGCAAAATCGCAGGGTATTCTATCGACGGTTGACGAGGACCGCAGGGTGGTGACCTACGTTGAGAAGGACACTAACGAGGAGGTACGTACGACGGTATTGCTATATTACACTATTAACATCCCTCTACAGTACCTCGCCCACATGGATGCAATAGAACCGTACTTGTTACGTTTTCTTTACTCTACTGTGCTTACCATACGGACTACCATTGGGACTGTTATCTTTACTTCGTCATCACCTCCCTCATGCACAGACTTTACGTATATTCGCTTACTTCATTGTATCTCATTCGTGACTCGTACTAGTACTCATACTAGTAGTATTCGGACTATGACTCGACCCTGATACACATAGTAGTTGTCTTGGTGGCTTTACAAGTACGGGTACTCATAGTATCTGCTTGGCGACTTGTAGTATAAAACCTGTACCATTAGGACACTTGGACTTTAAGTCTGAGTTCTTGAATCATATCGACTCTTGCACTCTAAGACCTCGGAACCAGAACCACCCCAGAACCAGGAGCTGCATAAGTCATTCGACTTCCCAGTCTCACTCCACTCAGTGACAGCATAAGCCAGTGCGCTTCCCTGTTCACTTACCACCGAGTCTGCACAGAGTATTCCTCTGTGCCTTCAGCATCATGGAACCTCCATACCTTGTCCCACATCCGAAGGAGCTCACTCATCGACTCCGTAACAACCTGCTCCGGATACAGGAACAGAACCGCCGAAGTGGCCACAGTCTAGAACCTGCTCAAGTCGAGCGACACGTGCCATCGACACGTAACAGTACTCCCCCCCCCGCAACTACTTCCGTTTCACACCGGGCCTCTGGGTCCATTTCAGCGGCCCGAGGGATTCCGATCGACCCAAGCGTCGCGGCTATATCACGGCGGTGGAGGAGGATCACGCGCTCGTGACAGACGAGCTCACGTTTACGGAGGTAAGTAACAAACTGTCATTGCAGGCAGAGCTGACATTGGACACAGTTCAAGATCGACACGCGAGACCTTGAGGTTTCGGCAACCCAGGCCCCTTCCCTCCCGGCTGGCGATATGGTCCACCCTCTGCTGGGCAGAAGGGTCGTCATCACCCACGGAGAGCGTAGAGGGTACGATGGCGTCGTCCAAGACATAGGAAACACTTCGATCACCGTCGAAGTCCACGCCTTGTTCGCCGGGGCCGTCTCGCCGTACCAATCATATCCCTGGCATCATCTCAGACTCATGTACGTTCACTCTACATCGGTCAGCGTGTTCTTGCTCATTTCTCCTTAGGTCAAAAGAAGAGGAGATGGCCAAATCCAATCCGGGTCATCGCCCTTGCGCAGTCACTCCTCTGCCTGGGCCTGATTGCCCTCCACTGCGGGCCTTAACGCCCGAACCAGAAGGAAGTAAGTCACGCATCCTCATCATACCTCTGTGAACTGACACATGGTGCAGGTCATTGGCTTTTCAACCCGTCGATCCAACAACTGGTGGAACAGAAAACCATTCCGTTCCATCTCCGCAACACTCACGAGTCGAGCGACGAGACCTTGCGGAGGTTGGCAAGGAGTACGGGTAGGACCATTCCCGCGGACCGTCACAACAAGACCCCTAAAGACAGGGAAATCGTCCTCAGCGTGGCCGGACGTTCCCGCCCGACGCAGGTTTCGGTCCACCCGAGATTCCTCTTCCCGTGGGAACCCGTAGTCGGCGACGAGGTCGTGGTCATCAAGGGCCCGTTGCTTGGGGCGATGGGAATGGTCAAGGCGATGGAGCAGCCACTGTGTACGGTGACCTTTTCTTTGGACAACAACCCTGTGGACTACCAATTCGAAGTAAGCGAGCTCGCGGTGATCGAGGACTAGTACAGTCTATACGTGTATTTTGTCATAGCATGTCAATGTATCATCTGTTCTCTGAACCCCTTGTGAGGGCTCCCAACTGGCAAGTACGACTACAAAGCATACAAGGATCAACAATGGCCCCAGTATAACTAAACACAGTACGTCCTCACTTGTCATAGGACGCATATGCTGACAATGCGGAGACCTTGGACAGCGCAAACCCCCAACCCATGGTGATAAATCTTGGGGTAACCTTTTCTGAATCGAAGACAGTAAAGTCTTGGGGTACTCTCGTCGAAGACTGTGATGATCCAGAAAAGGTAAGGCAACTACTATATATGGTTATATGACTCATTTGTTTGCGAAAATGCAGATCGCAATCACATGTCCCTGAAGCCAGATAAAAGGGCGCCTGTTAGAGCCAGGTATATGCAACGCATCTCATCTTATCTCTCCCCAGATGTCCTCTACCAATTGCTCCAGCCCGTCTACTCACAGGGGACGCGAGTCAACTCAGCCCACTAGCGAGCCTGAGGAAGAACATCCCACACCTAAAACTAAAAATAAATCGTTGAGTTGTTCCTTGTTCCTCAACTCGTGCTGATACGTGCCGACAGGAATCCTGGCAAAATACCTGCAATAGAAGCCTGTGGCCGCTTTCTCCTGCGCTGTGTCCACCCGTTTGTTGCAGCTGACATTCTCATGGTCGTTGCACGGGAGCAGGTCTCACCAGGCTCTAGCAGAAAGTACAGGTTTCTGTAAGTCCTTTATATTCGCATATATATGGCAATCTCACAGGAATATAGGACCAAAGAAACCATGGAAGTATATGGTACATATAGTGCCGCCGCACTATCCTTCAGCGAGGAGTTCCAGACGCATCTGGAACAGAAGAACCTCGAGAACGTTGAAAGTTCGGTGAGTATTTATCCCCACATTCACGCATGTCTCACGTTTGGCACAGCTTGCACAAGGGATAAGCCAAGGTCGCTCCTGGGATTTGATTCGTTTGAAAGAAATGACCCCAAAACTTGCAAGTAAGACCAACGCGCCTCTTCCTTTGGTTTCCCAAACAAAATCGGATCGCGGGTTCAACAACGACGAAACTGGGCGGATGCTCATCCCTATTAGAAATCTCAAGGCATACAACAAAGACCCAATCGGTGTCCGTGCGAAAGTCAATGCCGGGTCCGAGGAGTTCCGAGTGACTGGAACCAACCCTCCAGCCTTCTTGTACGAAGACCCAGACAATTACGACTCCAAGAACTCTCTATCTGGACTCATGCGGGGATATTTCCTCGGGCGTGTAGGTTGTTTTGGATCTCACGATACAAGTGCTAACTTGTGTGGACAGTGTTTGCGTGCAATATTCTCAGGTCCAAGGACAAGCCTGCAACTCCCAACAAATGGGGACAGACCTACTGGCCGGTCTGTGTCCGAGCGCTGTGGTCTCAAGAGTGTCACGACCGCAACGATGGTATATGTGGCCGTGGTGGTAAGTACACACCGTCGAGCCTTCCTCACGACTAACACAGCAATAGGCCCGACACATGTTGAGCACCCAAAACACTTGGAGTGGTAAGGATGGGACCTTCGACTATCAAGACTTTGCAGGCCTGTTATTCAAACTTTTCGAGCTTGACGAGGAGTGGACTAAGCAAACCATTCGGCATTGGAATCTGTAAGTACTGCATGTGGCATATGCATAAACTACTAATTATCGTTGACAGTGAACTCTTCGGGGACGAGGACGGTGCTGGGCCTGACAGGCAAATCGCAGGGACTTCAGACCCAGATGACTTTCTGGCTATGGTAAAGGACCAATCGGAAGGTCGTCATACCCGGAATATAGTGGCTGAGGAAGCACGTAGCGAAGACGCAGGTCAGTACATCGTCTCATGCACTGTAGGTGGTGATATTCACAGAATCAGACCCTCATGGAGATGGAGATTCCCGCCGCTCCGAGTCCCCAGGCGATGGCGATGATTTGGACTTCCCCACGATCACACGGCAAACGCCTTTGACATCATGAACAGAGGACAGCCGTCAGACGACACCTGATGAAGACCGAACTGAGGATAGTCGCCCGCTCACACCATTGCCAGATCCTGAGTCTGATGAAGACCGAACTGAGGACAGTCGCCCACTCATGCCACTGCCAGATCCTGAGTCTGATGAAGACCGAACTGAGGACAGTCACCTGCTCACACCATTGCCAGAGTTCGAATCCGATGAAGACCAAACCTTGGTGGTCCGACCTGTTCCTAAGAAGTGATACGGAAAACAGAAGGACAATGGCACCGGCGATCAGGCTGGCAATGAAATGCAGCCCAGGGCCGCAAAGCGACGCAAAACCACAACGTGTGTGAATCCACAAGCTAAGCCAAAGCCAAGGCCAAGGCCAAAGGTAAGTCTACTTATTGTACATCCAATAAAGACCCACACCTCTTTGCTCAGTGTTGTCTTCCATAAACGTAGTTATTATTGTACTATGTAACAACAAATGAAATTAATTGTGTGCAATGACTTTTTTATGTGATATTTGAGTTGTATTACAATCAATGGCAATCGCTTGTAAGATCACAAAACCTTGCAATCACTCGTAACATGTCAAAATGATTACAGATGCATATAAGACCATGAACGCTTGTGAGCAATGATGATCAAATTCAATCTACATAAGTGATTACAAGACAGCGGCATAATTATAACTGGTCATAATTGGCAAAAGTGGTTATAATACCACCAAAGTCATACTAGGCCTCATAATTGACAAGAGGCCTTATAATCTACAAAATTGATTATAATCTATTCAGCCGCTTACGAGAATCACACAATCATACTAATGAATTGCCAATTGATCGAGCCAACAACGATGTCTCATGGTGATTGGCAATCATGGTATGTATTTATGATGATTATGGTGACTATAATATATTATAATCGCTCAAAATTTTTCCATTATTTTGCTGATGCAGCTGGCAGTATACCCATCTGAACCTGCATGTGAAAAATTTCAGAGAATCAATCACCAAGAATGACGGGATACCCTTACATTCCGTCTGCTTTGTTAGAGAGCTCCTTGACAACAAGCTGCTTCTCTCCTTCCCGCCATTTCCGCATCCTCCTGTCGGTGTAAACCTCTTTTCTCACGTATTCTGAAATATCCTTGTGTTGACCACTTTCATTGTGAAGCGAAACAGTACAATAGGCCAATGGCTCGAGGATCTCCATGATGTCGATCTCCGGGCGGCTGGTGATGCAAAGATGCAAAGACGGAAGCTGCAAGTGAGAAAGGTCCTCCACAAGTCTAAGGACCCTCTCTCGTGGAGCTGGTTTCTCAGACATATCGTCAGGACATTCATCGAGTGCGTCCACAACGATGTAGACCGGCCATTGGGCGACAGCTTTGAGCATTTCTTTGAGACAACTGGTCAAGACACCAATGCTGGGCTGCTGCGTGCCCTTTCCGTGGGTGGAATAAAGACGGAATATTATGTTAGAACAAGGTTCCGAGTAGGTAGAGAGTTGAGTGAGAAGTGAGGTGAGAAAGTCGCGGACGTTTTGCTTTTTCTCCTTGTCTCGAAAGTCAAAGAAGAAATAGGCCAAGAAGGCGTGCCCGGCATCGCGCAACGATATAACGCGTTTGATTATCGCAGAGCTTTGGTCAATATGAGTTCCCGTGCTCAGAGGTTATAATAGGGAAACGACGAACCAAAGGATGCTCTTGCCAGAGCCCGCTATAGAAAAGAAGAGGTTAACAGAAGTTGACGGTGAATGATAGAAAGGACGTACGTTTTCCATGTATCCAAAGGAGGGAGCCAATGAGTTCCCACTCCTTGAACTTGCTACCTCGAAAGAACCATGCGGCAGTTCCCTCTTGATAAGCTTCGTGGGCGATGTTGTAATTTACGGATGGGTCTGGCGGGGAGAACCATTTCCGAACATCTTGTTCTATTTGGTTCCCTAGTACGACGAAGTTTCGGTCTCCGCAACGGCGGCAATCGGTAGCAGATCACGAACACTTTATTTCACCCACGTCGTTCGCAATCATTTGCACAGCCTCGTTGACTTTCTTGGCATCTAGTTAGACAAAGGTTGAGCGAAAGGTGTGTGCTGGTCAAAGGGGCTTCGCACCATCTTGTAGTCCATTGATGGCCTGCAGAACCTGAGCTATTGCCATCCGAACTTCCTCCTGCGTTAGGCTATCCAACTTCTTGAAGGAGTCCTCGATATCTGCCCTCCCCAGTAGCTTCTTGAAATATGTTTCTGATAAATACAGGAGTCGTTCAAACGTTATTTAACTATATCTCTCAGGAACAACTTACTTGCCCGGCTTTGTTGCATCTCATTTGTTGCAATGGAGAGTATAGAAATTATTTCAGCCATAATTTTCACAAGCATTTCAACCATATCCTTTGTCGGTGAAATCTGGGTATGGACCCCAAGGCGCTTGAGGAAGAATTGAATGCGCTCAAAGAGGTCGATGAGCACCTCGTGGCTTGTCCGGACATCCTTTGCTGCCTGTAATGTATCGGCATTATAACGGTCGAGAAAATAGAACCATGGACGAACGAACAGCAAGGAGGATGCCGATTCCGGAAAAAACGGCGCTTGCGGGAGGAAACAGCTGCACGACAATGATACAATGTATCCCAGGTCATCGCGAATGGTACGTACTATGCCAACACCAGCGCCAAGGGCCGAAGAGATTGTGTATAGGACATCCACCGATGGACCAATACATTTCATTAACCTCTTGTCGCCATCCCTGACTTTATCAAATGCCTTGGATTCACGTTGAATTATGTCTAGGACGTCCTCGGCGGAATCGCAACCTTGTAGTTCTTTGGCAAGCGAGTTGTTTGTAAGGTCATTCCCGGTCTTTAACTTGTACTCGCTCAAGGCGGCACCAAGGATCAAGTTGAAGTGTGAAGATGACTCAAGTGTCTGAGACAATACAGACATTCCTTAGTGAGGGTACGCAAGAAAGTGTGAGACGGGGCCACCAGGAAAGTGACCGCCACATACAATAACTTCCAAGTTAGGAAATACATGCTAATTACTTTTGTTACCACGTATAACCCTTATATGTGAAAAAATTAATTTCCTTTCACTCCTTATCCTGGGAAAGATCCCGGTATATGGATCAAGGGAATCTGGATTTCATTAGGTATTACGGTGAGTATATATCGATTTTGTGGTGGAGTGAAAACCATTATATAGAATATAGCAGGTGTGACTTGCAGTGTGCAAGACTTGACTCTCCTTGATAACCTAAAAACAGTGATATTTCAGTCGGGATGGTAAATAAGGATTTGCGAGTTCGGGACGCACTTCGCCAAGCGAACCGGAAAGCTCGAGATGCCCAATACCAGGAGTCGTCGCTCTAGACGGTAGATCACCCTGCCCCATCCTGGACACCATGAGGGCCCAAATAACTCCCCGCCGCGGCTCAAGCTCGCGATCCTCGTCGCCGTAGCATGGTAGCCGTAGAATCTTCTTCAGCTCGTCCGCTTCGACGATGGGGTTGGAGCCCGTGTCGCCGTCCTTGTTACAGTCGTTTCAACGTGAGCCCCTGAATCCCAGTTCCGCCTGCGTTGCTTGGAGAGAAGGAAGTGTCACGCAATGTGCAGGTTCTCGTCGTCAGAGTATCCAGATAACTGAACGATCTCACACCGATAGAGGAGCGGCGGTGAATTGTGTCGAGGAAACTGTATGTGGAGGCGAACGATAACTGTGACAGGTTGAGACGTGATCCTACCCGCCGTCTGTGTCAAAAAAGAAAGGCTCGAGGCAAGGGGTAATGAATCGTACGTTGAAGGCCAAGTCTAGCTCCGGATCGAGGACCTTGAGCAACGCCGGAGAAAGGCCACCGCGGTTATGGGACTGACCAACATTGTCGATCTCGCCTTTGCTGTCAACAGATCTACAAGCTCCGGAAAGTGGAGTAAATGCTCACAATTATAGCACCGGTTCCATACGACCAGCCTTACGCAGAGCGTGAGCAGTTAAACCAGGTCCGCTGGCGACTGATGTCCCTCGGTGACCCCGTATCTCGGCCTCATCATATGTGCCACCGAGAGCGATGCGTTGGAAAGGTCAGCCAAGACCGCAAGCGATCGATTAACCCCGAGAAGTTCTTTCCATGTGGCTCGATAATGTCATCAAAAGACGAACGACGTGATGACGAACTCACAGTAGGATGAGGGCTTTGATGGCTTTAGTTGCGGGGTGCCGGAACAGGTACTTGTGGCGGGGCCGGAATTTCGCCTGCCTTGAGAAGGGTCACGCTCGTGTTCTCCGAGACATTCTGGCCTCGACTTCGTTGCACTCGTGGCCGATCCATCAATGGCCTTCATGAATATGACTTCCGACGCCTTTGGCAGCTCCGCTTCTGCGTCAAGGCGCACAGTTGGACAACAGCGAGGTAATCCATCAATAGAGGCTTGACCCTTTCGATGCCATCAAGGTCCGTCGGGCTGGAATTGGCGAGGAAAACGGATCGTGTGAGAGCTTCAGAGGTGGGGAAGGGGGTGTTCATGGTAGGAGCCGTTTGAACTAGAGGAGCGGGGTGGGAGGTCAGTGAAAAAGTAACTAAGAAAGACGGGTCTACGCACGTAGGTCCTAAGCTCTCTACTCCAAAGAAGGATCTTGTTGAGGCGACGGACGTCACCGATACCTGCGCAGCACACTTCACCGCCTGGGGCAGAGAATGGACGTAACAGATGAGCGAGTCTAGTTCGTCTTCGTCCTATATGTCACTTCTTGTGCCGTATGGCGCGCCCTTCCAACCAAGCTCGAGGCGTTATAGCATAGCATTGGAGTTGGCAGTTGTCGTCGCAAAGATTGCCTTCTGTTGCCTGGGGAGACTCATTCACGGCGGTGGCGATCTTGGAGCTGGCTCCCATGTTAGGGCTGAAGCTGAAGAGTGGTTTGCCAGAGAATTTATGACTTGAAGACGCGATGAAAGTGATTCAACCGAAAGGAGTGCTGCTGCCCTCCCGGAGTATTCCGCAGAGTAGGCGCCGTACATCTGCTGTACTACCTGAGCTCGAAGTCCTTGACGACGTGAGGCCAGAGGCGAGTCCGCATCGGGAATAGACGTCCACGCTGGTAGGGGTTTTTACAATGGATCAATTAAGGGGACATGGGTGATGCCGAACATGCTGGATTCTGGCAGAATCTATTCAGGTTTCACCAGCGTGGGTGTGGACGCCACGGATCACTTCAGTGGGGTTTGGCACGCTCCAAAATAGAAGCAGTGAAACAGTAATTCGCTTGGTAATTCAATTTCATTCCTTCTCCAAGTTTCAGAACAAGCAACAATACAACGGCTCTCCCAAAATATATTTTATTTAGCCTCGTCACGCTCCCCATCGAGTCATCGACTTATCCTCAAGAAGACTCCACGCGATCCTGTGCCAGTCATGGTATCATGCGGTGCTGCGGGTTGTCACAGGTCCTTGTTCCGTGAGTCTATATCTATGCTCTTTTCGTCGAAAGTGAGCAACAATGAAACGTTGCTCGTTGGAGGGATACTCACCTGACCAGGAGACGGGGCCCCATCTTCGTCGTTCTCTGTCCGGGCTTTCGCCTCGTACCCGAGCAGTACCCTTGCAACATCGAATCGTCCACGATAGCATGCTAAATGTAAGGGAGTTGCGTCGTCCTCATCTTGTGCATGCATATCCGCACCGCGCTCCAATAGCAGCTTTGCAACGCCAAGCCCATCATCTTGGAACCAATAGCTACCTTGCGACACTAGGTGCAAAGGAGTCTGTGTTCGGTCATTCTCCAAACCGACCTTGGCGCCAAGGTCGAGCAAAACCCGTGCTATCTCGAGCCTACCAAATGCAGAGGCGGAATGTAATGATGTGTTTCGATGCCTGTCCGGAGCGTTGGCATTTACGCCGCGCTCCAGCAATAACTGTACAACCCCGACACCGCTCTCTTGGGAAACGTATTGGCTTTGTGACACTAGGTGCAACAGTATCTCTCCATGCTCGTTCTCCGCGGTCGTGTTTGCGCCATGGTCGATGAGCAACTTTGCGATCTCGAGCTTCCCACTGAAGGCTGCCAGGTGTAATGCAGTGTCATGGCCTTTGTCTTGGGCATGGATGTCCACACCTCGCTCCAGAAATAGTCGTGCAACGCCGACACCGTGTTCTTGTGAGTCATTTGTACCTTGTGCCACCTGGTGCAGCATTGTTCTACCTTGCTTGTTCACCGCATTCACGTTGGCGCCGTGGTCGAGAAGGACCCTTGCGATCTCGAGCATCCCATTGAAAGCCGCGGAATGTAAGGGAGTGTCGTAGTCTTTGTCTTGGGCATGGACGTCTACACCGCGCTGCAGCAATAGTAGTACAATGCCGACACGGTGTTCTTGGGAGTCGTAGTCACCTTGTGACACTAGGTGCAACGGGGTCTTGCCCTCATCGTTCTCTGCATTTACATTTGCACCGCGGTCAAGAAGCACCTGTGGTCCCGGAATATAAATAGATTTTCCTTTTTGAAAGAAAGACGCACCTGTACTATCTCGATCTTCCCATAGAAAGTTGCCCAATGTAATGGCGTGAACTTGTTGTTCTCTTGTGCATTCACATCCGCGCCGAGCTCCAGCAATAACCGTGAAATGCTGACACCATGCTCGTGGGACTTATATTCGCCGCGTGCCACTGAGTCCAACGGTGTCCTACCTTGCTCATTCTCCGCGTTTGGGTTTGCGCCATGGTCAAGAAGTAGCTGCACGATACCAAACCTCCCATTGAAAGCTGCGTAGTGTAATGCAGTTGCGAATATTGTGTCTTGGGCATGAACATCCACGCCGCGCTCCAGCAACAGCCGTGCAATACCGATACCGCGTTCTTCGGAGTCGTATTCACCTCGTGACACGATGTGCAACGCAGTTTCGCTCTCGTCGGTCTCCATGCTCGCGTCCGCACCATGGTTGAGAAGAAGCTGTGCGACCTCGACCTTCCCCTCCAAAGCTGCGCAATGTAACGAGGTCCAACCCTCTTTCTCCCGTGCGTTCACGTCCACTCCGCGCTCCAGTAACAGTCGTGCAGTACCGACACCTCGTTCTTGGGAGTCGTATTCGCCTCGTGACACGATATGCAACGCCGTTTCGCCCTCGTCGGTCTCCATGTTCGCGTTCGCACCATGGTCGAGAAGAAGCTGTGCGATCTCGACCCTCCCTGTGTAAGCTGCCAAATGTAGCATGGTCAAACTGTCTTTCCGCCGTGCGTTCACGTCCACACCATGCTCCAGTAAGAGCCGTACAATGCTGCAGGCGCTCCTTTGGCGATATTGCCAACCCTGTAACACTACTAGGTGCAACGCCGTTTCGCCCCCCTCAGTCTCCGTGTTTGGGTTCGTACCATGGTCGAGAAGGACCTGTGCGACCTCGGCCCTGTGTTTGAAAGCTGCCAAATGTAGCGAGGTCCAACCGTCTTTGCGCCGTGCGTTCAAGTCCACACTGTGCTCCAGTAATAGCCGTACAATGCCGACACCACGCTCTTGGTGACATCGCCGACTCTGTGACAATAGATGCAACGGTGTCTCACCCTCCTTGTTCTCCGTATTTGGGTTGGCGCCGTAATCGAGAAGCACCCTCATGATCTCGAGCCCCCCCCAGTGAGCTGCCGCATGTAACAGGGTCCACTCGTCCGTCGTCCGTAAGCTGATGTCAGTGCCATGCTCCAGTAATAACCGTGCGAGATCGAGAATATCGTCATTGTCACGACTGGTGTTTTGAAGCAGTAGGTACATAGGTGTCTTGCCCTCCTTATCCTGAGAATCGACGTCGGCCTTGTGCTCAACCAACACCCGAGCTACCTTGAGTTCTCCGTAATATGCTGCCAGATGTAGTGGAGTACGGAGATCGACCTGCCGACAATTTACATCCGCGCCTTTGTTTAGTAGGGATTGCACCATGCCGACGCATGATCTGATTGCTTCGTGGAGTGGAGTCCATTCTCTCAGCCCCCGGATATCGACATTTGCACGATGCCTAAGCAGGATCTCCGCAACTAGGCTGTGTTTCCCGACGAGTGCCGCGAGCAGCGGAAATTTGCACTTGCCACCGATAGCATTTACGTGCTGCGGGTGTTTAGTGGAGAGATGTTCAACCAAGTCGGCGAATCCACAGAGCGAGAAATAATATAAGGGGGTGGGTATCATGGAGGATGAGTCCGGAATGTCCGGAAAGAACTCCCCGTCCATGTCGTATGTTCCAACCCATGCCGCGAAATGAGGCTTGTCACAGTCAAAGAGAGTCTCCATCCCATCCTTTACACTTGACGCGACGTCCTCGAATTGCGCATGCGCGACCCAGTGTTTGGCCGCATATTCTGCCAGAGGGAAGCCCTTGACGATCCCTTCGTCGACGGCACCATCCAAATGAAGAAGATATCCAAGACACGCCTGTGCGATGATAGTATGGGCAGGTATGGGAAGGATCTGGTATTGAGAAAAGTCTCCGAGTGAGGATGTGAGTCGATTCGACATCAAGAACTCCTTTACGGAGAAGTGCGAGAACTGGACAACTTGAGAATCGCTGTCGTCGACGATTGGAATAAGACTTGAGCATGTGGTCTGCACGACGTGTACTTGGTCATTCGGCCTCCAATCCGCGCGGTATTTTGGAACCGCCGCTCGGCCGGTACCGAACTCAAACGCAAGCAGTTCTGCAAGCTCTTCAACTCGAAGCGGACGGACAGCCACCATGAGGCATTGTAGCATGAGATGGGCATTTGCTCGGTTCATAGGGGGGATTTGACTGAGCATCCGCGCATAGGTATCGTCCAACGTTTCCGGTAGCTGGTCAAGGGTCTGCCGAATACTTGATCCGAAACAATGCTGAAGCACCTCCAGTTGACAGTATACCCAACGGAACCTTTAAAATATGGAATAAGACAATCTATGGCCGAGGATGGGGGAGCTCACATTCCGTCCGCGTTTTCCGACAGAGTCTGTACAACCAGCCTTTTATCCTCATCTCGCCATCTAGCCATAGTCTCGTCCGAGTAAACAGCGGTGTTGACATAATCGAAAATGTCCTTCTTTTGACCACTTTCATCGTGAAGTGAGACGGCGCTATAGACAAGTGGCTCAAGAACAGTTTTGATGTCGATCTCAGGGCGGCTTGTGACGCATATATGCAAGTTTGGAACGCGCAGATTGACGAGGGTCTTCAGAAACTTAAGGACTACCGCTCGTGGAGTTGGCCGCCCAGAGATGTTCGGACACTCGTCGAGTGCGTCAATGATGATGTAAATTGGCTGCTGTGCCGCGAGAAAGAGCATTTTGTGAAGACAGCTCGTTAAGACGTCAATGCTGGGTTGTTGCGTGCCCTTCCCGTGTGCAGAATAAATCTGAGAAATTATCTCGCGACAAGGGGGCAAGTGGGTAGAAAATTGGATGAGAAGAGAGGCGAGAAAGTTGCGAAAATTTCGCTTTTTTTCATCTCGAAAGTCGAAGAAGAAATACGCCAAGGAGACGTGTCCGGAATCGCGCAAAGATATGGCGTGTTTTATGATCATAGAGCTTCAGTCAATGTGAGTTCCTGGCCATGGGGATGTTACGGAACTGACGAACCACAGAATGCTCTTTCCCGCACCCGCTGCAGAAGTCCATTAGGAGTTGAGAAATGAATGCTAAGAGGAACGCACGTTTTCGGTGAATCCAGAGGAGGGAACCGATTAATTCCCACTTCTTGAATATGCAGCTTTCAAAAAACCATGTGGTAGTTCCCTCGTGGTAAGCCTCGCTTGCGGTGTTGTAATTCACGGACGGGTCTGGAGGGGAAAACCATTTTCGAACGTTCTGCTCTATCTGGTTCCCTGCGGCGAAGCTTCAGTTTCCACCACTAGAGAAACGATGGAGTAGCAGAGCACGAACACGCTATATCGGCTACGCCGTCCTTTACTTTGCCCAAGTCGTCGTTTATCTTGTCCACAGTTTTCAAAATCTGTTTCGTATCTCCGCTGGTTCTCACGGCATCTAACAGGACAATATTCAGGATTAGAGTTAGTAACTGGTTAACGGCTCTTCGCACCGTCCTTGAGCTCTTTCGTGGCCTTCAGGATCAAAGAGATTGCCAACTGAACCTCCTCCCTGGTCAGGTCGTCCAGCCTCTTGAGGGCGTCTTCAATATCCGTCCTTCCAACCAGCTTCTTCAAGTATGTCTCTGATTAAATTCCTGTCTGTTGAGTATGTATATATTCCGGATACAACTTACTTGCTCGACTTTGTTGCACCTCCTTCGTTGCAATCGCGAGTATAGAGAGCACCTCGACTATAATTTTCACGAGTATCTCCGCCATATCCTTGGTTGGCGTAATCCGAGTATGAACCCCAAGGCGCTTGAGGAAGAACTGAACACGCTCGAAGAGATCGACGAGCACATCGTGGCTCGCCTTGACATCCTTCGCTGCCTACAAGACATTAAAGCTTAAAAGCAGATAAAGAGAAACACGGATGAACGAACGACGAGAAGGACTCCGATCCCGACAGAGACTACATTCGCAGAAGGAAACACCTACACACGAGGTTATAAATACATCTCACTCCAGATTATCACGGATCGTTGTACGTACCATGCCAACGCCCTGACCTAGAGTCGCGGAGATCGTGTAGAGGACCTCCACCGATGGACCAATCCACTTCATCAACCTTTTGTCACCATCTCTGAACTTATCAAACGCCCTGGCTTCGCGTTGAATTATGTCCAGGATGGCCTCGGCGGACTCGCAGCCTTCCAGCTCCTTGGCGAGCGAGTTGCTCGTAAGGTCATTCCCAGTCTTTGCCTTGTACTCGCTCAAGGCGGCATTAATAATCGAGTTGAAGTGCGAAGAGGACTCAAGTGTCTCGGAAGATGAAGACATTTGTTAGTGAGGATAGCAGAGTACAAGCAGAGTAACAAGAGTGCGCGAGCAAGTCGAGTGTGACACACGTCGCCTCGTGTTCTTTTTTTTGGGAACATTCTTTCCGCCTGGTTTGCCTCGTGTCATCGATTGCCTCGGCGCCGAGGACTCTGCAGTAGTTGGTTCATGTATTGCGTGGAAGCACCGATCAGCCAAATTCCGGGTCACGGCTGGCACGGCGATTGCCGAGGAGACGCTGGGTCAAAATACCCCACAGCGATTCAAATGTAGGACCTCTAGAATTCATTAAGTTTTACACTAGTATAAGTATTGAAACAGGAAAATTGGGTTCTTGTCCCCCAACAATATTGTATGGGGCGTCGTTCAGGAAATGCGTACAATGAGAGCGTCAAGAGAGAGGAACGTTGCGACTAAGACAGCAAAGCGCAGAATCCGACAGCGAGTAGGCAGATTAAGGCTAGAGGGGAGGGGAGGATTACAAGTTGCGTCAACTGTATGCACACGCAGTGGGAACATTCGATTTATAGCCTGCTCTCAATAACTGGTATGAGCGAACGCCACGGTAGCGTGCTTTCGCCAAACGCAGCATCGAGTGCCTCCAGCACCGTCCGCGCAAACACGAACTGTATACGCGCGCACCTCCTTCGGTACGTCAAGCTTGACGTCCTTCCGATTTGCCCACGGCACGATCACCTAGTTAGCACCCGCGTGATGCGCACCCAGTACTTTCTCTTTGACCCCACCGACAGGTGAGACCCGACCGCGGAGCGTGATCTGCGCCGAACAGGTTAAATTAGAACAGGTCGTAGGTTAGGGCTGGGGCACACGAACATCGCCGGTCATTGCCGTGGTGGGCGGGGCGCATTTACCCATCAAGAGCGATACCATCTCGCACATCTACCCATTCTCTCGTTGAGGAACCCAAATCATCGAGGGGGGAAAGAACGCATGCGTACCATGGCGACACCTGCACTCGACCCATCCTTCTTCTGCGCACCCGCAGGAAGATGTAAATGCACATCTATCATGGCATCTGGTATCCGCAGCGGGTCCAGCGCACGCTCATTCGTAATTCCGAGATCATACGAGTGCGTCTTGACTCAGCTAAGCGCGAGCTCCGCGCTCTCCTTGATAGCGTAAAAGAACGCGATGTATCAGTCGGAGATAGTAAGGATGTGTGAGTTCGGGACGCACTTCGCCAAACGAACCGGTGAGCTTGAGATGCCCACTACCAGGAGTCGCGATGCTCCCAACGGGCATAGTTGCACCCTCACCCATCCCAGTCACAACGAGACTCCAAACGGCTCCTCGCCATCATATCGCAACAACCCTAAGATATTCTCCATTCGTCCGCTTCGACGATGGGGTTGTAGCCCGCGCCGTCATTCTTACTATGCTTCACGAATTCTTTCGAGGTTTCCGAGGGTGCTGGAAAGGGCGGTGGCAATGAGAAAGGCGGTAGGCCCTGTTTTGTCGACGTACTCAGCCCACTCGACCGCTTAGTAACGTACAATTCCGCCGATCGCGCGCTCAAATGGACATACTCCTGCCTCTTACGTGTAATGTGTGACCGTTTGGAGCAGCGCCAGCTCAGTTAGTTGAACATGTACCTCCGAAAGCCCATTCTACGCGACTTGCTTAGGGAGGAGGAACCGCCGTGCAATGTGTAGCTTTTTGTTGTGCGTGTATCGAGACAGTTGAATGATCTCACACCGACCGAGAAGCGGCGGTGAGATAGTGTCGAGGGAATTGGCGTGCAAATGAACAAGATCTGAGATGAATCGATCGGAACGTTCGAGTAGTGATCCTACAGGTCATCTGCGTCAGAAAAAAAGGTTCGAAGCGAGGGGTCTGGAGAAACGTACGTTGAAGGCCACATTTTGCTCCGGATCTAGAACCTCGAGCAACACCGCGGATGGATCACCGTGGTAGTTTGATTGGCCGACCTTATCGATTTCGTCTGTCATCATTTTGGCCATCAAATCTACGAACTCCGGAAAGTGAAGTAAAGTACTCACAATAATAGAACCGGATCCATACGATCAGCCTTGCATAGCGCCTGTGCAAGTAAACCAGGTCCTCTGGCGACATAAGTCCGACGGTGACCCCGTATCTCGGCCTCATCGCGCACAGCACCAAGAACGATGCGTTGGAATGGTCGACCAAGGGCGCGAGTAATCGATTGACCTAAGGAGGACTTTCCCGTACCCGGTGGGCCGATGAAGCTAAGCACCTGCTCAATGACATCATCCAAATGACAAGCCAGGTGACGGAGGACTCACAGCGGAATGGGGGCCTTGATGGCTTTTGCCCTCGAAAGGCTTTGCGACTGGGGTGGTACAGGAACGGGCACTCGAGGTGGGGCCGGGATTTCACTGGCCTTGACGAGGGCCATGCTCGCGTTCTCGTTCTGGGTTTCAGCTTCATTCGCACCCGCGCCGGGTTCGTCGATGGCCTTCTTGAGCGTAACTTCCTGAGCCTTTGCCTCTTGAGCGATCAAGGCGCGTAACCGGACGACAGCGAGATGCTCCATTAATCGACGCTTGACCTTCACGAGGCCGTAATAATCCACATCGAGCTGTGATTGGGAGTTGGCGAGGAAATCCGATCGCTCGAGGGTTTCTGAACTGGCGGCCGTGGGAGCCTATGGCAGCGAAGTGAGCCATTCGAGCTGGAGAAGTATGTTAGCAAATGTGGCTACGAAAGATGGACCCACGCACATAATTCCTTACGACGCCATGTTCTGCATTCTGATGGATCCGCTTGAGGCGGCGGGCCTCGGAAGAAGCAACGCGCCGTACTTCACCGCTCGTGGGGAGTGTGTCGACGTGGCGGATAAGCAACTCAAGATCACCCTCATCCTCTTGGCCATTTCCCGTGCCATGCAGGTCGGTATTTCCCAGCTCGAGACCCCATAATTGGGCATTGATGGTGGCAAGCTGTTGGCGCAAACAGAGCGCCTTTTGTTGTTGGAGAAACTCGTCGACTGCAGTGGCGATCTTAGAGCTGACTTCGACGATGGGGAGTTGCTTTGCCGGAAGATTGGTGACGTGTTGAAGACGCAATGAGGGTGAATCGGTGGAGAAGAGTACTATGAAAATGTCAGCCCTCTCACGGACTAAGAGCCGGGAGAGTGGAGGTTGGTGTCAGGAGCAGTATAGGTTGGCAATATCGAGCCAGGGTGAGAATCCCCACACCAGTGTGCGCGCGAAGTCCAGAATCAAAGTGCGTCGGAATTGAACGCAAATGCAGGAGGAAGGAAAAAATCGCGAGTTGAAGTGTGAACTCACCGAGTTCGTCCACAGGTTCCGCACCAACCGCAGAAATGATAGCATCGGTGAGGGCTACCGCCCTCTGTGGCTCAGTCTCGTCAACGAGCTGTGCAACACTCGTGCTTGAGTGAACCCTATGATGTGTCCTGCGCAAAGCGTTCTAAAAGGCGACTCGCAGCGGCCTTGAAGTCCTGCACGACATCTGTGGACGTCTACGCGCGGTAGGGGTACGGGGCCATTGATATTGGTGCATTGATGGCTGGTGGTGTATTAGCCAAAGCATACCGGGCCATGGCGGTGAGGGACCGTGTGCCGGAAAGATTATTTTCTTTCGTAATCGCGTATCGCTGGCCTCTGGCTGGTCTACAGTATGCTGAAGCGAGGAACGAGCGTAAGCACAGAGGGGAGTCTTTGTGTGAACGGAAAGGGCGGCACGTGACCATCCCTCTTTCCGTTCCGCCGCCTGTCCACACATCTCCTTGACTGGTTTGAAGCACCAGAACAGTTTTCTTTTTCCCACCCGCCCGTCGCGACCTCGCCTCGGGCACATGAGCCTCATCCCCGATCGAGAAGCACTTCGTCCTTCAGCTCAATCTCTATTGCAGCTTGCTATCTCTATTACAATTGTTTTATTACTAGTACTAAAGGCCTCAGTTGGGCCTCGCACCAGGCCTCCCCTTTCCTCCGGGCGCCACCCGAAATGTGACACGAAGAGCCAAGTAGTGGCTCATAAAGATCTCAAACTCTCAGTCCTCCACTGTACTCGAGTATTTGGCCACTCTAATGCCCATACCAATGGACGATTATGACACGTGTAGCAGCTGTACCTCGATGCGCTCCCTGATGCTGTCCCGTCCTGGATGAATCTATCTCATACACATCCCAAAATCCTGAAATTCCAAAGCACGTCCCACAGCGCGATGCAAATCCTCCTGATTTTCCTTTTCGCCCACTGTGCCTCACGTCTGGTAGCTCACCTCGCTTAAGTCAGTTAACGACCTACTCCTCCGCGATTCCTGGCCCCAGATCCTAACATCCTTCTAGCACGTCCTGCACGCTCTCGGCTCTCCACCCGCTCAACATAAACGCAAACGCCCTCTCTCCCTCACAAACACCCCTCAAGAACAAAAGGCAGAGGAGCACCGTGACGGCCCAAGGCCTGCCCACGCCATCGGCGCACTACAGTGGATTACGCTGCTCCTTGATGGGGACACCTCTATGCCCACGCCGCCTGTCATGTCCCAGAAGGACGTCAATATAAATATAAATGGCGCACCGGAGTGGGAGAGGGAAGAGGCGTGGCAGGGAAGGGGAGACCTGCACGCAGGTTGAATTGATCTGCTCACCTTCCTAAGCTGCACCTCACTCACTCCCCATCACATCTGTATTCACTACTCCCTCGCCATCGCCTCCGCCCCCCGGATTCGTACACTCGCACTCGCACACCCTCACCCTCCACCAAATGCTCCTCTCTCACTTCTCATTCCTATCTCGCCCCACCATGGCAGCGCCGACATACCCCACTCCAAAACTCGTAAAATTGACGAGGCTGCTCGCGGGAATCACCGCCTCACGTGACGCGTGCGAGCCATCACTGGTCCCTTGGTGGTGCCTCCGCCGCTCGCGATGTTGCGGCGATCTTGGCAGATGCACGCCCAGCCCAAGTTTAGGACGCTTTCCGATCTTGCATGGGGACACTTATTATGTGCATTCCCAGCGCGACGGGGAGGAGGTGGGAGGTTCAAGTGCAGAAGGTGAGGTGGTGGGGAAAGGAGGAGGTTCGGATTCGAACTCGAATTTCGAGCAGGACAGCAGGAAGTGACAGCGGGTTCCCGTCGTCCAGTGGCTCCAGTTTCTGCGGGGCTGGCATGACGGCAGCGAAGAAAGTGACAACCAATGCACGACTGGTGAAGGTACTAAGGGTAATTCTGAACCCTAAGGCGAAGATGATGACGAAGGGATAGTCGAGCTCGACCCGAGGCGACACCCAATCTTACGCGCGGCGGCAGCGGGCGCAATACCCGAGATGTCGTGTGCTACCGTAGACGTTGCCGTCGGACTCGTGGAACAGGGGCCGGGCGCCGGTTAACAAAGTGCGTGAAGGATGCAGTACAGGACGCCATGCAAATTGCTCAAAGGCAGGAAAAGAGGCGAGAGAAGGGGTCAATGGGAGATGAGAACACCGAATGAAAAGTACTAGTACGGTAGCACTTATGTAGTAGGCATCGTGCACCGAGGAAGCCAGATCATTGGAAGCGTTGTTCAGTTGGATGTTGGAGATATGCACGCGATCGCGGGGTACCAAATCATCAGATTGTCCCTTCGTAACGCAGCGCGTAAGGCCTAAGGATCGAGATTTGGGGTGGGGGTGAACGAGAAGTCTCTGCCTCAACGGAATTTGCCGGGCCATTGCATCACCTTCCGCGGGGTTGGCACGCTCCAAAATAAAAGCAGCGTTAATTCCAAGAATCATTCACCACGTTTCAGAACAGGAAAAAATACAACGGCTCTCATAATATATTATATCTCACCTCGTCACGCTCCTATCGGCATCCATATTATCCTCAAGAAGACCCCACGCAATCCGTGCTGTTCATCTTATCATGCCTTGGCTGGGCGGTGTCGCGGCGTGATCACTGATCCTCGTTTCGTGCGTTTGTATCAGTATTCTTATCTCGTCAAAAGTAAGTAACAATGAGACTTTGCTCATAGGAGGAATACTCACCTGACTAGTTGATGGGACTGCATCCTCGTCGTTCTCTGCCTGGGCTTTCGCGTCATACTCGAGCAGTACTCTTGCAATATCGAACCGTCCACGGTAGCACGCTAAATGTAAGGGGGTTGCGTCGTCCCCATCTTTTGCGTACATATCCGCGCCGCGCTCCAATAGCAGCTTTGCGACGCCGAGCCCATCGTCTTGGAACCAATAGCTACCTTTTGACACTAAATGCAAAGGGTTCTGTGTTCGGTCGTTCTCTAGACCAGGTTTTGCGCCATGTTCGAGCAACACCCGTGCGATCTCGAGCCTACCAAGGGAAGAGGCAGAATGTAATGACGTGTTTTCGTGCTTGTCCGAGGCGTTGACATCTACGCCGCGCTCCAGTAATAACTGTACAATGCCGACACCATTATCTTGGGAAACGTATTGGCCTCGTGACACTAGGTGTAACGGTATCTCTCCGTGCTCGTTCTCCGCGGTCGTGTTTGCGCCATTGTCGATAAGCAACTTTATGATTTCGAGCTTCCCGTTGAAGGCTGCCGCATGTAATGCAGTGTCGTGGTCTTTGTCTTGTGCATGGACGTCCCCACCTCGCTCCACCAATAGTTGTGCAACGCCAACACTGCGTTCTTGGGAGTCATATTTACCTCGTGCCACTTGGTGTAGCGGTGTTCTACCCTGCTTGTTATCCGCGTTCACATTGGCGCCGTGGTCGAGAAGCACCCTTGCGATCTCGAGCATCCCATTGAAAGCCGCTGAATGTAAGGGAGTGTCGTGGTCTTTGTCTTGGGCATGGACTTCGACGCCGCATTTGAGCAATAGTCGTGTAATGCCGACACCGTGTTCTTGGGAGCCGTAGTCACCTTGTGAAACTAGGTGTAACGGGGTCTTGCCCTCATCGTTCTCTGCATTTGCATTTGCACCGTGGTCAAGAAGCACCTGTGCGATGTCAAGCCTCCCATTGAAAACTGCTGAATGCAACAGGGTCCAACTGTTCTTCTCTAGTGCATTTACGTCCACACCACGCTCCAGCAATAGCCGTGCGATGCCGACTCGTTCTTGCGACTTCTTTTTGCCTCGCGACAGTGAGTGTAACGATGTCCTACTTTGCTCGTTCTCCGCGTTTGGGTTTAAACCAAGGTCGAGAAGTAGCTGTACGATGTTAAACCTTCCGCCGAGAGCCGCATAGTGTAATGTGGTTGAGTAGAATTTGGTTTGGGCATGAACATCCACGCCGTGCTCCAGCAACAGCCGTGCAACACTGACACCGTTTTCTTCGGAGTCGTAATCACCCAGTGACACCAGGTGCAACATTGTTTCGCCCCACGCCGTCTCTGCATTCGCGTCTGCACCGTATTTGAGAAGGGCCTGTGCGATCTCGAGCCTCCCACAGAAAGCTGCGGAATGTAACGGAGTCCAACTTCTCATCTTCCGCGCATTCACGTCCGCACCGCGCTCTATCAAAAGCTGTACGATGCCGACTCCAATATCTTGCGAGATATATTTTCCTGCTGACGCTCGGTGCAATGGTGTCGAACCCTGATCATTCTTGACGTTCGCATTTGCGCCGTGGTCGAGAAGTAGCCGCGTAATCTCTAGCATCCCTCTGAAAGCTGCCGCATGCAACGCGGTGTTGAGGTTTCTGGATTTGACATGGACATCCACGCCGTGCTCCAGCAACAGTCGTGCAACAACAACACCGTGTTCTTGAGAGTCGTATGTGCCTCGTGACACCAGGTGCAATGCCGTCTCGCCCCCCTTGGTCACCAGCTTCGCGTTCGCACCGTAGTAGAGGAGAATCTGTGTGACCTCAACCTTCCCTTTGTAAGCAGCCAAATGTAGCGAGGTCCAACCGTCTTTCTCCTGTGTGTTCACGTCCACACCGCGTTCCAGTAATAGCCGTGCTGTACCGACACCTTGTTCTTGGGAGTCAAATTCACCTCGTGACACTACGTGTAACGAAGTCTCGGCCTGGTCATTCTCCACGTCTGCGTTCGCACCATGATCAAAAAGCACCTGTAGTCAGGGTATAAAAATGTACTTTAAAAAAGAAAAGAAGATGAGAAGCACCTGTGCGATCTCAAGCCTCCCCTTAGAAGCTGCTGAATGTAATGGGGTGGACTTGTTCTTCTCCCGTGCGTTCACGTCTACACCGCGCTCCAACAATAGCCGTGCGATACCGACACCTTGCTCTTGCAAGTTATATTTTCCTTCTGACACTTGGTGCAATGGTGTCGAACCCCGATTATTCCCCACGTTCGGATTTGCACCGTAGCTGAGAAGTAGCCGTGTGACCTCAAGCCTCCCATTGAAAGCTGCCAAGTGTAATGCGTTGTAGAGGTGTTTGGTTTGGCCATGGACATCAACGCCGTGCTGCAGCAAAAGCAGTGCGATTCCAACACCGTGTTCTTCGGAGTCATACTTGCCTCGTGACACTAGGTGCAACGCCGTTTCGCCCCCTTTGGTCTCCATGTTCGCGTCCGCGCCTTTGTTGAGAAGCAATTGTACAATACCGAGCCTCCCCATGAAGGCTGCTGAATGTAACGAGGTTGAGGTGTTCTTAGTATTCCGAGCGTTAACGTCCCCCCCATGCTCCATCAGTAGCCGTGCAATGCTGACAGCTTGTTCTTGCAAGTTATGCTTGCCTTCTGACACTAGGTGCAACGGTGTATGCCCATGCTCATTCTCCACGTTCGCATTTTCACCGTGGTCGAGAAGTAGCTTCACGATCTCAAACCTCCCCTGGAATGCTGCCAAGTGTAAGGCGGTGTTACGGTATTTGGCTGGGGCATGGATGTCTACGCCGTGCTCCAGCAAAAGCCTTGCAATGCTGACACCGTGCTCTTGGGAGTCGTATTCGCCTCCCGAAACAAGGTGCAACGCCGTTTCGTCCCCTTCAGTCTCCGCATTCAGGTTTGCACCGTGGTCGAGAAGTACTCGTGCGATCTCGAGCCTCCCATTGAAAGCAGCCCAATGTAACGGGGTGAAAGGGGTCTTTGCAGTTGCATTCACGTCCACGCCTCGCCCCAACAATAGTCGCGCAATGCCAAGACCGCGTTCCTGAGAATTATATTTGCCTCGTGACACTAGGCGCAACGGCGTCTCATTCTCTTTATTCTCCGCGTTCGGGTTTGCACCACGGTCGAGAAGCATCCTTACGATCTCGAGTCTCCCCCAGTAAGCCGCCGAATGCAACAGGGTCCAGTCGTCCGTCGTCCGTATGTTGACGTCAGTGGCATGTTCTAGTAATAGCCGCGCAAGGTCAACAATATCGTCATCATCACAACCAGTGTCTTCAAGCAGTAGATGCAACGGGGTCTTGCCCTCGATATCCTGAGAATCGACGTCTGCCTTATGCTCCACCAGCACCCGAGCTACCTTGAGTTCACCGTAATATGCCGCCAGATGCAGTGGAGTGCGGAGATCATCCTGTAGACAATTTACATCTGCGCCTTTGTTTAGTAGGGATTGCACCATGCCGACGTTGGTGATTGCTTCGTGGAGTGGTGTCCGTTCTCTCAGTCCCCGGACGTCAACATTTGCGCCATGCATAAGTAGGATCTCCGCAACTCCGATGTGTTTCCCGACGAGAGCCGCAAGCAGCGGGAATTTGAACTTTCCACCTGGAGTCTCTACGTGCTGTGGGTGTTTCATGGCAATATGTTCAACAACATCGGAGAATCCACAAAGCGAGGAATAATATAAGGGTGTGGGTATCTTGGACGGTGATTCCGGAGAGGACTCCTCGTCCATGTTGTGTATTCCAACCCATGTCGTGAAATGGGGCTTGTCGTAGTCAAAGAGAGAGACCATCCCATCCTTCAAACGCGATGCGACGTCCTCGAATTGCGCATGCGCGACCCAGTGTTTGGCCGCATATTCCGCCAAAGGGAAGCCTTTGACGATCATTTCGTCGACGTGACCATCCAAATGAAGAAGACATCCGAGACACGCCTGAGCAAGGACGGTATGGGCGGGTTCGGGAAGGACCTGATACTGAGAAAAGTCTCCGAGTGAGGATGTGAGTCGATTCGACATCAAGAACTCCTTTACGGAGAAGTGCGAGAACTGTACGACTTGAGAACCGTTGTCGTCGACGATGGAGATCAGACTGGAGCAAGTGGACAGAACGGCCTCTACTTGGTCATTCGGCCTCCAATCCGTGCGGTATTTTGGAATCGATCCCTGGGCTTTAAACTCGAATGCAAGCAGTTCCGCAAGCTCTTCAACACGAAGTGGACGGAGGGCCACCATGAGGCACTGCAGCATACGATGGGCATGGTCTTGGCCCCCTTGGGGAATTTCGCTGAGTACGCGCGCATATGTCTCGTCCAACGTTCTGGGCAACTGGTCAAGGGTTTGCCGAATACTTGCTGCGAGGCAATGTTGCAGAACCGCCAGCTGACAGAAAACCCAGCGGAACCTGTACAATATAAGATAAGAGGATCTCTGGCAGAGGGTGGGGGGGCTTACATTCCATCCGCTTTCTCAGACAACACCTTGACCACCAGCTTCCTATCTTTATCCCGCCATCGTCGCATCTTCCTGTTTGAGGAAACCGTTTTGTTCACATAGTCGGAAATATCCTTCTGTTGTCCGCTTTCATCATGAAGTGAGATAGCACTATAGGCAAGACGATCGAGAACAATTTTGATGTCAATGTCTGGGCGGCTAGTGATACATAGATGCAAGTTTGGAATGTGCAGTTCGATAAGCTCCTCCAGAAGGTCAAGAAGTACCGCCCGTGCTGTCGGCAGCCCAGAGATGTTGGGACACTCGTCGATGGCGTCAATGATGACGTAAATTGGCTGTTGTGCAGCGACAAAGAGCATCTTGTAAAGACAATCAGTTAAGGCGTCAATGCTGGGTTGTTCTGTGCCGTTCCCGTGTGCCAAATAAATTCGATAGATTATCTTGCGACAGGGGTCCACGTGGGCAGAAAGTTGGATGAGAAGAGAGTTGAGAAAGTTGCGGACGTTTTGCTTTTCCTTGACTCGAAAGTCAAAGAAGAAATACGCCAAAGCGGCGTGACCGGCATCGCGCAACGACATGACGTGTTTTATGATCGCGGAGCTTTATTCAATATGAGTTTTCGTGCATGAGGACGATAGTGCGGAAACAACAGACCTAAGGATGCTCTTTCCTGAGCCCGCTACGGAAGCGAGGAGACGATCAGGAGTTGAGCAGTGAAAGATATGTGGAACGCACGTTTTCCATGTATCCAGAGAAGGGAATCGATGAATTCCCATTCCTTGAATATGCTACCTTGAAAGAACCAGGCGGAAGTTCCCTGTTGGTAAGACTCGCACGCGGTGTTGTAATTTACGGACGGGTCAGGCGGGGAAAACCATTTTCGAACGTCCTGTTCGATCTGGTTCCCTGCAATGGAGACTCAGTCTCCACTACGGAGGCAATGGAGTAGCAGAGCACGAACACTTTACTTCGACCACGTCATCCATTATTTTTCCCACATCGTCTTTCATTTCGTCCAAGTCATCCATTATTCCGCCCAAGTTGCCCTTTATTTCGTCCATGTCGTCCTTCATTCCGTCCATCGTGTTCCTCATCTGCTCCATAGCCTCGTTGGATCTCATGGCATCTAAGGGGACGACATTTCAAGATAGCGTCGATACCTGGTCAATGGGCCTGCGCACCGTTCTTGAGCTCATTCGTAGCCTTCAGGATCTGAGCGATGGCCATCTGAACCTCTTCCCGTGTCAAGTCGTCAAGTCTCTTGAGGGCGTCTTCAATATCCGTCCTTCCAATCAGTTTCTTCAGATAGGTTTCTAGTTGAGTTTGGGAGCGGTCTATCACGTATCATAATATCGCACAGGTAAATACGACTTACTTGTTCGACTTTGTTGCACCTCCTTCGTAGCGATGGCAAGTATAGCGAGCACCTCGGCCATGATTTTCACAAGTATCTCCACCATTTCACTGGTCGGAGAAATCCGAGTATGCACCCCAAGGCGCTTGAGGAAGAACTGAACGCGCTCAAAGAGGTCAACGAGCACGTCGTGACTCGCACGAACATCTTTTGCCGCCTAAATAACATCGGCATTACAAAGGCCGATCGAAGAAAGACAGATGAACGAACCACGAGCAGGACTCCGATACCCGCAGAGACCACATTTGCAAAAGGAAACACCTGCACGACGTTAGGTGCATCTATAATCGCGAATCATTTTATTATACGTACCATGCCAACACCCTGGCCCAGAGTCGCGGAAATCGTGTACAGGACGTCCACCGATGGACCGATCCACTTCATCAAACTTTTATCGCCATTTCTGAACTTATCAAACGCCTTGGCCTCGCGTTGAATTATGTCCAAGATGGCTTCGGCGGACTCGCAGCCTTGCAGTTCCTTGGCAAGCGAGTTGCTTGTAAGGTCATACCCGGTCTTTGCCTTGTACTCGCTCAAGGCGGCATCAAGGATCGATTTGAAGTGCGAAGATGACTCAAGTATCTGGGAAGATGAAGACATTCCTTAGTGAGGGGAGTAGAGTAGTAAGAGTGCCTGAGCAAGTCGACACGTCGCCTCGTGTTCTTTGTCTGGGAATACCCTTTCAGAGTCCGTCTCATTTGCTTCGTGTCATCGATAGCCGCCGAGGACACTGCCAGCTGGCCAATTCGGGTCACGTTTAGGCTCGCTGGCACGGCGACTTCCGGAGAGACGCTTAGCCTATAATAGTACACAGCCAAGGCACCTTTGCGTAGTCACCATGTTGATTAATGAGGTGAACCCACCCTCAGTAGTATGCATAAATATCATATGGCATCGATATGATTTTGATATAGTTGAATCAATATATCAGCACCATGTCAAGCCCCCATATGCTCATGATCTATGTTCATGAGGTTGATCCACCCTCAATGGCACACATGAATACTATATAGTTGCTATATGCCCGCAGTATAGCCAAATATTTCTATCGATACCATATGGACACACCACGAGCACAATATATGTTCGTGAGATTACCACATTCAATTGGCTGCGCAACGAGCCTTTGCGGGGGAAGGTAAATTCACACGTTGCATCTTTGCTACAAGTGGTAGGCGCCACATAACTCCTCGCCCTCTGCCTTCCTTCAAGTTGTGGCTAAGGACTGCCCCTGTCCCAAGTTGGCGACTCCCTGCTGAGAGGACGGTCGCTCTCAAGCATAAACATGCCAGGTACGTCCCTCCAAGATCCCACTCTCGACGCCGGTGGCCCTTCTCACTACTTCACATTGATACTGCTTGAACTAAGCTGCACCAGACAGAACAGCTCCCCGTTCAACATTCAACGTCCACCCTCCAGTGCCCTTATCTAGGCATGAACCAGCCTGTGAGTTCGCTTGCATTCTCAGATTATCCCTCCTGCAAAAACCTACACCCTCCAACAAACCTCAGGCGAAACTTTATAATCCCGCTACAGATCCCAGCCCTATGCGCCCCACCACGGAGCCTGAAGCATTGTCCAAGTCTACTGGGAGCTTGTGTCCTTAGAGGCCCCATGCAAATGCTACCAGAAATCGGGATGCCCAATCAAACGTTCATGGAACGTCAAGACTTTCCCATTCCATTCTGAACATCCCGACCCCAATTCCTCTTCAAGCACGGCCAAATTGAACTGCCTTTGGTCTCATTATCATATTTCCGACTCCGGGTTTCGACTTGTTTCACATCATCTCTTTCCATTCCACGGCTGACTGCTGTTCTCCAGTATGCCATTACTCTGCTCCATCTTCTGTAATCCTGTTCTTCAAAAAATGTAGCCCTTCTGTATAAAAAACCGCTCTGTATGGCTTGGCAGTTCTCTTCCTGTTTATCTGTGTGCTCCCTTCTGCTCTCACTCAACTTCTATTCTCGCACTCTCGTCATCACCTCTCGTCATCGTCTCTTGTGTTTTGCTAACTGAACTGGCATCGTTCATCACGACTCGCGCTCTACATCGACCTTTGGAACTCTCAGCTCATTTGCACACTTGCCGACTGTACTGGCGACTTCGTCTTGGACTTTTTCCCAGTTCGACTTAGCCGGACGTCTCCTAACTGCCCAACCTTGCCACTTCCCAAATCCCAACACCGACAACTATTCGATCATTGAAAGGACGACCCCGTTTTGTTCTGGAGGCAACACAAGCGCAGAAACCAGTGCCGCATTCACACGTAAGTCTTGTGTTTTTCCCATGTCAAACAGCGTTACAAATATTTACAGGGCCCTCGAGAATATTCTTCATGTTGACTATGGCATATGGGGGAATCCGAGCAATTCAGGGCGATATCCCGCAGAATCGAGTTCCAACTCAATTCAGCAAGCTGTCGACAGTGTTGCTGCTGCATGCAACGGGGATCCTATCACACATCGCAAGGCCAAAGGCCAGGCTCAGCATCGAACGCAATGAAAGGAAACAGTTACCAGTAAAAAGTTTATTTACTTGTCGTTCTCTTCACTTCTTTAAGCCTATTGTCTCTGCATTCTGAATACTACCAAATGCGAATAGAAAAAAAGCTATTATATGATATGATCGGGTTCAAGTACAGTTTATGTCGTCTCGATATCTGGTTTCTGGTGTGATCTGATTGTGACTTTGGCCAT